>KN846960.1:3494995-3889323 GCA_000835435.1 Phialophora macrospora
CCTAGGACATGCACAACGTCGGTCTCTCTATGTGCTGAATGATTTTGTCGTTCGAGCACTGTCTACCTAACAGCCAAATGCGCTGATGAACTGGCGACACCGATGCACTGCTATCTACCGAACGGTCGGCTGCACTGCGCGAATTCTTTCGCTTCTGCCCCGCTGGAGCGTCAAGCGTCACAAATTGCCCCCGACCACAGCTGCTAATCTGGCTTGCGATATTCAGGTCTCTCGGAACAGAGGTGATTCATGCGATCAAAATCCCACCATCTCTGCGAGCGGCCGCACTCGATGCGGTGTCTAAATCTGTGCCTGCAGGAGCACGTCAAAGCGGCACGAGACCCGTCACAATGAATCAGACTCCAGATGATATTCCTCCAGCAGGTCCTCGTCCTTCAATTTTGGCGTTCATGTGAACCATCGAGTCCCCCGTCCGGAACCGCAGGCACTTGGCTGTGAGGAGGCTGAACTACAGTGCGGTGGGAGCGACTACACTATGGGACTCTATCCTCGGCATTACCCTTGACGATGAATATGGATGGCTGCTCTCAAGCCTTTGTCCGTTTTACAGTTGACAAGAGAAGGCGAATTCCGGTCGTTCGGCGATCTACAGTGGCACATGAGAGCTGTCATCTACAGCTGTGACCGAGGACCAGACCGCAAGTTTACGTAACGTAACACTGATCTTCTGGGTTTGGAGGCTTCTTGTCGAGTTTGAAGGGTAGCAACGCCTCACAGTCGGTGCTAAAAACTACGGGCAGGGCTCGACACGCTCGTACGCCTGACTTAGAAGGTGAGGCTCTTGCTTCATGATCGACGACATGGTCAAGTACCGTGATCCAGCCCTTCATGAGTGATGACGGATCAGGAATCGTAACCTAGCTCTTCGATGCACCGTATGCGCTGCTGTTGCGGTTGCTGAGGGATGGGGGCTGCCTCAGCCTCATACCTCATGGTCCGTCCGATTGGCTGTCGAATGGTTTCAGCCGCAGAGCTTGCAGCTGCTCTGTGTGACTTCAGCCAGCCACAATCACTACGCCCAACTTTACTTTCCCCTCTTTTGAGTGGCAGCTGCTGCTCCCCCTTCACTTGCGTATTTCCTTCTCTTTCTTCCACAGAGTGCACGCTGCCGAGCACCGTCATGAGCGAGGACAACAACACTCAGGCGCCCGCCGCTGAGGACAGTGCGAATACGGCTGAAGATGGTCAGCCGGCACTTGCGCAACCCGGATCAGCCAATCCCGATTTCAACATGTTACGGACCTCTGTACGAGAGTCGACCGCGCGCTTGCAGTATATGGAGACTGGAGAGTGGACCACAGAAGACTTGGAGAACATCGAGTCCGTCTCGGAGTCCCAGAACAACTGACTAGGCTAACACTGCTGCAGAACTGCCGAAGATCTTTCAACAGAACAATGGAACAAGATCTTTCGCATCAATAAGGTTTTGTATGGATTCACCATCAGGGAGTCAGAGAGCGACATTGTCAAGGCTCGGCAACAAGGTAAGAGGAAGCTCCTTCGCTTCTTCCGGCGTCCACTCAATGCCTGTCCGCTCCTTAGCTTTCGTCCTGCAGCCTCCACCATCTGTGCAGGATCCAGTCCTAAGTGGGCTTCCCGAGTTTGAAGTTTGCGATTCCTCGTCAATCTCAATCAAACAGATCAAAACAGACCTTCAACGTTCTCTTGCCGAGAATGGATTCTCAGCAAAATCCATTAGTACCGCACTGTTAGAGTTTTCTGAACCTGGACCCGCGATTGAGCTGACCGGCCTCAAGCGGTGGGGGAGCATTTGGGGTCACAGCCGGCATCTCGGCGAGTCTCAAGGCAGAAAGCACACAGACAAACCTGGTGGACAGGGACAAGGCAGAAATGGAATACTACGCTGCTTACAATGTGTGTACTCATTCATTACAACTGTCTCCAATGGCTAAACCCAGCAGTTTCCTCGCGCAAGGCTGTTCCTTGACGAAGACAATCTGGGCTTGTCTCCGCAATGTCAGAGAGCCCTAGAGGGCATTCGACAAGACCCTACAGATCAGCAACTGCGGAAATTTAGCGAGAAATTTGGTCAGTGCTAGCCGCTCCAGGGGCTTATCAGGCGATTGACGTATACTAGGCCACATCTTCGTTACGGCATGCCAGCTAGGGGGTCAATTACAGAGCTCAAAATTTGCCGGGTCTCTCACAGAACTCAAAGATATCCAGAAGCAAGATGCGCTAAAAAGCCAGATCGGCATCAACTTCAACGCCCAGTACGCCTCGGGTTCCATCAATTATGGCAAACAGCGTCAGACCGGCAGCCAGGACTTTGTGGGCCGTGGAGTGGATGTGTCGAGCCTGGCGTGGACGGCTAGAGGCGGCAATTCCTTGCTATGTGCAAAGTTGGTCGTGCTAAATCTGCTGTAAGGCCCTGCTAACCAAATATAGTCCTCCTGGCTGGGCGCGCAGTGTCGCAAATCCGAAGCATTGGAGGGTTATCGAGGTGAGTCTCCAACCTGGTCAACGGGCCAAGGCTGAGAGGTGCACGCCAGCAAGAGAGAGTTGTGACTCTCCATGAACTCATTGGGCGATTCGAGAAGTGGAAGGAAATTCCGAAGTTGTTCGAAGACATTGCTCAACAGAGGATAAAAGCAGGTGGCCAGGAAAAGCCGAAATGGCGCAGTCAGATACGCCTAAGGTTGGGGGACAGAAGGCTCACCTGGAATGCCCTTGACAACAGATCACTCGATGTGACAGGAGAGTCGCCAGACTCGGGGTCTGGTGAACCTCTGTTCACTGTGCTTGGGGCAAATATCGGCGACCAAAGCGCGGTCCCGTTCTTGCCAGCAGTAAGTCCTCACGCGGGCTAGCACACCCTGATTCTGCTGATGACTGGTCTTAGCTGCCTACTGATTACCCGATTTACCTGCTTGCCGGCAATGGGCTCCACAGGGACCCTAAGCTGAACAACCAGATACAAGGCATATTCGTGGATGACCGTGGAAAGATCAAGCCTGAAACAGTTGAGAGCAAGCTTAAGCAGGTTACACGCTTCTCGATTCGCTTGGCCGGCCAGACAGGCAGATGGCGCAAGTACAATGACCAACCGTTCGAAACCATCCGGTCTGGTGACAAAGTCAACTTGTACTGTCACTCCGTGGGAGTCGGACCTTACGCGAACATTGAGGATCCACCTTCATTTGCCACGCCGATTCTCTATTCTCCCTCCGAGCGGAGATTGGTGCTCCCAGCTTCACGTCCACCCCTTCTGACCAATTTCAACCTACGAGAGCTCCTCCGGCAATATGACGAAGGGACTCTCACGGTGGCAGACAGGATGGCTTTCGAGGCGAAAGGTTTCGTTGCCAGTGATGACAGGATCGGAAAGATCAAGCCACCCAGAGAGAAAACCGGCGAATTGCTTCGTTCAGTACAGTATTCAAGAAGGATGCCGCTGCTGGCCTCAAGGGCTCCTTCCGGTGATAGAGATTCCAGCCTGTTGGCGACCAGACCGGCTTGGGAGAGGTTGTCTCAGCTTACTGGGGACATGTATTCGGGCTCCGAGACGATCACTTGGAGAACTTATCTGCCAGAAGATTCCGAATTGGCGGTCTTTACGATCATCTTCGAGTGAGCTCTCGGCAAGGCATATCGTCAGCTTGAGGTCCGCATTACATTCGACCAATAAGTAGCACGCCAACTGACAAACGAAGTTCGTTAGCAACGTTGTCACTTCACCCTGCTGGCTGACCGGTAAGACGATATAATTTCATAAGATGCTCTCAATGCCAAAACGCCAAACATGCATGGCAGATCTACCCGTATTCACTCATTTCCAGTCTCACCCGAGCAACGTCTTCAGATTCCTAACCGCCGCCTCCAGCAAGACCGGCACATATCCCTGCTTCTTCGCTTCCTCGATTAGCCTGGTCGCTTTCTCCACAGCATCCCCAGCGAACTTCTCCTGCGCGTACTTCTTGAAAGCGGTTTCGACGCCCTCTGCGTCTTCCAGCGCCAGCGGAATCACCTCGGAGAAGATGGTGCTCGCGCCGGCTGCACCGGCGATGATGCTGAACCATTGTTGCTTCTGCTCCGGGCGCATGAGATCGAGCGCCTGGGCGAATTTTGTCGTTTCGTAGGCCGAAACGAGGTGGATGATCGCATGAGCGGTGGCGATGTCCTGGGTCGTGCTGTGCTGCTCGCTGGGCGAGATGCTGGTGTTGCCAACCTGGCTGACAACGAGGTCCTTCCGGTCGGAATCGAAGCCAAGGTAGTATTGGACGATGCAGCTGTCGTCGGCAGTGGCGTGCGTCTTCATGACCTCGGTGATGACGTCGCTGGCCGTGTTGAGGAGCGGCAACTCGACGTTCAGGCGTACCTCTTCGTCGCGGATGATGCCCACGTCCTTGTTGATGATCAAGGTCGCGGACGCCATGGGCGGCGCGGCGCTCAACATCCGCGGCCCACGGTTCTCAAACATCCAGCTCCACCCCACAGGCGGGTTCGCCCCCGGGTCCTTTGCCTTGAGGGCGTCGTAGAATTTCTGCGTATCCAGCCCATTAATCGCCGCGAGGCCCATGATCTCCGATGCCGCGGGGATATGAATCCCGCACTGGACCTGGTTCAGCGCCTTGGCGGACTGCCCAGCCCCCAGCCCTCCAGGGATCGGGTACAGCGTTCTGCCTCTCGACGCGACGTTCTCCAGAACGACCTTTGCGCTCGGGTCCTGCAAGTTCTCCATCACGTCCGAAGAGACCATGATGGTGAGGGTGCCGTTGATGGAGCGCGCCACTCCGCCCGAGACCGGTGCGTCAATCAATTTGACGTCCGGACGGTCAAATTCGCGGGTCAATCTCTCGCGCACGCTCGACGGCTGCGTAGGCGGGATCGTCGCATGGATGATGACCGTCACGTCTCGGGGAAGAGCGTGGACCGCCCCGCCCTGCGGGTCGAACAGGGCGGAATGCACGTGGTGATGGTTCGCGACCATCAAGCAGACCACGCTGGCGCCTCGGACCGCATCAGCAGGGGAGGTTGCGGTCTTGGCAGGTGCGGTCGTACTCGCAATCTCCTTGCATGTCGCTCGCCAGCGATCCAGCGTCGGGCCGTAGATGTCGTAGCCGGTGACCGGGAAGCCGGTCCTCACGAGGTGGGTAGACATGGCGAAACCCATCGCTCCGAGGCCGATGAAGGCGACGGGCGGGTACGGCGGGTTAGTCGGGGTTGAGGATGTGATTGCCATGGTGCGGGTGTATATATTGATATTGATATCGATAGAGATTGACTTGACCTTGATGTCGGTGTCGATATATTCTGGACGCTCTGCGTCTGCGCAATCCAATAGACAAACTGAATGAGGAATCACAGGAATACGCTCCAATGAGTACGTAGGCAAGTATGCAGGTAGTCTCGTCTTGTCTCGACCTGTTCAACCAGCCGACCAAGAGAAGTAGATGTACTATGAGTGAACTCGAATTCCAAGACTTTGACAATCAGCCAAAAAAAAATATGTAAATTCGCAGCAAGTGTGGTTTATGGGATGGTTATGGAATGGTTGTGGCTACAGTTTCAAGAAACGGTCTCTCCTACGGCCCCCTCTCATCCGAGCCAGCTCTTAAAGAGTGAGTTGACTGAGTACCTCCTCAGACGGCTAAATGGCTGGTGGCGACCCGGCCGGCGGTTTATATCGGCACATGTCCGGCCTTGGCCTGTCCAAGGCAAGCGAAAACAAAGGTCGTGGTGGGGGGGGGCTGGGGTTGGCAGAGCACCTGGGACGGGGCCTGGACGGATTTTCGTATGTGGATTGTGGATGTGGATGAATGGATGTTCATTGTCGATGGCGGATTGCGGGTTGCAGGTTGCGGGTTGCGGGAGAAGGAAGAAAAGGTGGATTGCCGACCAGCGGCGGACGCTCGGTGAAAATGCCGGCGCACTGCAGGGGAAACCCCAGTCACGTGGACCTAGGTTCTCGGCAGAGAAGGTAGACCGAGGCAGAGCGCGCAGACGTCATCGATGCGCGAGCTGCCGTTTGCGCGGCAGTATTTCAGTCTGCCGTTCGCGACACCTCTGCCCCGTCTCCGACCAGCTTCCTGTTCCAGTGGCATTTCCGGGGACCTCGCTCCTGGACTCTTGGGCTCTTGGACCTCGTATCGATCGGGCTGTCCGCTGCTCTCGACTCAATGGGCTGCCAACATCGCGTCTCTACGAGGTCAAGGCGTCGACAACCCACGAGTAGGACTCATGCCCGAACGCTGCTCGTCACTGTCGCTTGCATGCACGAAATTTTCCAGTTCTTTGGTTTGCTTTCCACCAGGCAGGTTCACAAATCGCTTTTCCCACGCACTGGTCGACTGGCTGACTAACTGGCACTTGAATCTCTGACCGGTGAGCGGATGAGGCTGCATTTCGAACACCCTCGACAACCCCCCAGGTGTTCGTGGCACCACCCTCATACAGGGCCATCCGGAGTCTATCGTCCCGACGCGCATCAATCCTAGTCCTTTGCATGCGGGCGGGCGTGCGTGACCACACAATATGACTGAGCAAGCATACTTGAACGGCCGCTCGCCCAGCTGACCGGGGGACGATTGGACTGATATGACAGCCTCAGTGACCGGAGAGCACCTCCACATCTCAAACGGGCGTACAACTCACTTCCGACGGGGGTGAGGTGGCCTGTGCGCAACACGAAGGCAGGGCAACTGCAAGGCAACCATTTCTGCCTCAGCCTTGTTGAGCTGAGCGCCTTGGTGGTCGAGACGGATGGCAAGGTCCTATAACATAGCACCTCCCCTCTTGTTCGTGCCGTTGGCTGCTGATCACTCGTTGAGATTACCGACTACTTTATGCTCACTGATATGATTGACTGCCTTATGCGTCATTGACATTATCGACTGCCGTATGCCCACTTTCTTCCCCGGTGTTCAAAAGGCTGTCTCCTGCAGCAAGGCGGTCGAGGTCTCGGCCCAAAGCTTCAAGATGGCCTCCAAATATCCGGCCCCAAAGGGCAACAGGAACACCAAAGGCCCCGGGAAGGCTCCAAGTGTCAGACAATACCGCCAGGATGATGATTTGGCCTCCCAGCCTGATACGGTGTATTCTCAACAAAGTTATAAATACGCACCGGGCATTCCCAACCTGCCAAATGTATCTCAATGGCGTGACAACGGTGGCCAGCACGGACCTTCACAATACGAGAGACGACCTGGACAGCGAGGAGATCAACAATTTCAAGTACCGGAGCGATTCGCCTCCTCCCCGACGCTCCCCGACGTCGACATGTACGAGCATATCCTATTGCTCCGCAAACATGGCATGTCGGTGAAGCTCACCCATGAAACGGCCAGAATCATGTCCCAACTAGATCCCACTGAGGCCGACGATGACAACAACAACAACGGCTTTCTGTCACACAGTTCATCATCCACCGACAGATATAATCCCTCACGCAAAGAGACGCGAAGCATCAACCGTGCCATGACCTTTGTGATGCGCCGCGGTGGAGAAATCGACATCCCCGCCCTCGAACCACAGTCGGTGTGCGATGCTTGCTCCGAGCCATTCGATACCACGAGCGAGAAGCCGTACCACTGCGACAGAGCCCGCAATCGGTGAAAACACTGCGTCGATGATTTCGCATGCCGGCTTTTGTTCAAACAGCACATCAAGGACGAACATAAGATTTACAAGCACTTTGAGTCGTGCAGTAATGGACGAAGTCTGAGAGTGTGAGAGAGGAACGATTTTTGTCTTTGAACAATGTAATGTATTCTTTACGCTTTGGGTTGGGCATCGAGACTCTCTACTGGTGTTGGTCTCTTTTATCATGTACTGTATCAGATTGCTTCAATGTCGTTCCGGCGGGAATTCAACAAGCCCGCTTTGTTAACACATGGAGGTGGCTTCAGTCGACAATGTGCGAATACTTCGACGTTGATTTTATTAAAAGGAAACATCAACTCCAGGTGGTAATCCTGTTCTCTTCTTTCTTGTTTGAATCCGTCGAAGCACAGTCCTCGTCCTGTGCGACTGATCCCCGACCCCTGGTCGAAACTCTTGTCAGCTACGTCATCCCCTCAGCATTGCCATTTCAAGTTTTCTTCCCTGGACAAAACGACCCTGAACGACTGTTTCCCACCCGCTGATTTGTCCATTCCAGACAATGCGCCCGTCAAGGTCCCTAGGGATCCTGGTGGTTCAGATTCAAGGTGACGTATCAGCCACAATCTGGCATGCTACTCGTACTCGTAGGAGTAGGAGGAAAGGTGCTCGTGTCGTAACGTGCCACATGCCCGTCCGCCACATGATGGCATCATATGAGCGCCCCGACTTCGTCCTCTCTCTCTCTCTCTCGTGTCATGCTAGAAGTGCTAGTAGTATTGCGTTTTCATACCGCGTGGTGATCATCCTGATTAAAAGACACAGACCTGGACCTGGACCTGGACCTAGACTCAATCGTGACGACCGGTCTACGCATAACTCACTACTCACTGTTCACTGCTCAACTCCACGTTGTCCGACTCACATCACCGTACCATCACATCTCAACATGTCCAACCCTCAAGCGCAAGCTCCAGCTCAACCTGAGTCGCAACAGTCGGATCAGTCTCCAGGGTACTACGACTCGACCAAACAATGGTACAACAAGCAGTACGAATCCTGGATGCCATGGGTTGAAGACAAGGTGCTCGCCCTGTTCGGGCAGAACAAGACGAGTTACGTCGCCAAAGGTATTGTTTCGTGTCCCTCTATTTTCATGCGTCTCACATCACATTTAATACCCGTTCGTTCGTTCGTTCGTCTTTCACCTCGAGTATTGCACACGCGTAACAGACCACACGCACATGTATAAAAGCTGACACCACGCTACGTGCAGGCGAACTCGACAAGACCAAAATCACCGGCGACAAGAACGTCGATGCCATCCAGGACGGCGTCAACCAGGGCGTGACGGGCCAGTTCCAAAAGGGCGGTCTCCTCGAGGGAGTGGGCAACTTGGCCAGTAAAGAGGTGATCAACCGCGGGGAGAGGCAGGGGAAGAACGACAAGGGGGGGTATGGATTGTAAGTGGGACAGTGTGGGACAGTGGATCGAGGGGATTGGGGGTTCAGCGTTGGGGAATATGAATGTGACATGTCATGTCTTGGAAGGCTCGATGTCGACGGTATTATGAGCGACTTGGACTGATGTAATCGGGTTTCACATGGAAGGCACGGGAAGGTCAGGTCCTATATACGCCGTTGGGTGCGTGCGCGAGACATGGGAATCGCGGGGCTACGTAACCCTTTTTCCCCCCTGTGTGTTGTGGTTGTGATTCATTGATACGACACGACGTGATGTGATATGTTATGATGTATTTCATGCTTGCAACGATATACCAAGATATCGGTCTGTTGGAGTTCTGCGACAATACACAGTATGCCTACCTTTCTCTGCCTCTCACACATACACAGCAAGTAGTACGCATTCCTCTGTACCTTGTTCCCACAAGGATACCGAAGAATGCGAACTAGTATTGTTACTGTATTCGACTTTCCTCCTCCACCATACCCTTCAACACATCATCCAGCCGTTGTTGGTATTTCTCCTCCACAGCCAGATCTGCACCCGCGAGAATCAAGCATTTCGAAATCTCGCTGTTGCCAAAGAACAGCGCCGCCTGCAGTGGCGAACCATACCGTCCGCCGGGGATGTTGACGTCGGCGCCAATCTGAACGAGGTACTCGACAACTTGCTTGGTGTCGACGGGGGCCGCCGCCGCCGCTTGGAGCGCCGTGCCGTAGTAGCCTCCGGTGGCGTTCAAGTTAGCTCCAGCTTCGATCAGAAATTGAAGCATTGCTTTCTGCGGCTTGGGCGATGAAACGGCCCCTTGTAATGCCGTCCCGCGGCATACTCCTTTGACAATATCGTCGATGGCGTTGATATCGGCTCCTTGCTCCAGACGGCGTCGGATAACTCGCAGGTGGCCACGCGCCGCGGCCGCGAAAAGTGACGCACGGCCATCACCACCGCCACGCCTGTTCTCCAATGCTGTGCCCACCTGTTCGCCTTTCACCTGTTGCAGCATATAGTTCTCCCGTCGCGTCAGCGGACAATCGCACTCGGTAATCACTGCTTCTTGGTCCCCTCCGATGTGCAGATGCCTTCTGACAGCGTCCATCAGGAAGTACTTGCTTCTGAATACTGGCACGTCAAGGAAGCCTGTTCCGGTCTTCTTCCACACGCCTCGCTCGGTCTGGTTGAGAAAATGCACGACCGGGGTGCCGATCCAGGTTCCGTCGCCGTGCCGCGGATCCCGCTGGAGATCTTTCGCCGGGCCTACTATCATGACAACGGGGCCTGGACGGCCTTTGTACTTGCACGTGGATACAAACCGGTGGAGAGGAGACGAGAGATGCAGCTCAACATTGGAGAATGACGGATCTTTCTTGTCCACGCGAAGTGGTCTCGAAGCCTGGACTTCAAAGAGCCTGGCACAGACCAGATGCCCGTGCTGAGCACTGCCACTGGGCTTGACAACCACGTCGAACCGTTCGCAGCAGAACTCTGAACATATCAGCTCCGAGGCTGGCCTGAACTTCCCGTCGATGGCATATGCAGGCATGAAGTGAGATGTGAACGTCGGCAAGCTGGGGACGAGCCCAGACTCGGGATAAACTGGAATGTCGTAAGAAACGGTCATCCAACCCGGTATGGGACTTTTATCGATAAGCTCGAAGAGGAGATCTTTGGCTGATCTTTTATAATCGACACCAACAACGACTCCCAAGACATGCATCATGCTGAAAATCAAGTCTTGTGGCTCTGTCGACGTACGAAGCCATATGTTTCGCCACGCAGCTTGTGCGACGCCAACTCCGCTACTCGGATGGTCGTAATGGATGTCAAAGTATGCACCGGTCTGTTCAGACAAGGGCAGCTCTTTGAAGGGCAGAATGCTCTCGCCTTTATAACCCTCCATTTCTGGTTCGTCATCGGAGTCTGCGTCCGTAGCATCGGTCGACAGCCTCTCCACCATATGATCAAGGCCCATTTCGTCAATGAAATCTTCAGACGAGGAGAGTGGAGCATTCCAGTGCTGAAGATAATATGCTACCACATTGTGGCCGGCTGGAAGGTAGTTCCCGCCAATCGAGGTTGTTTCATGCTCCAGCGCATTACCACAGTCCATGTCCTCCGACTGATGATCAACAGTATCGAGTGCCTCGGATTGAGCATCCAAAGCATTCTCGGGATCTGAACTCGTGTCGGAGTTGGTGTCGGTCTCGTTGTCGGCGTAGGTGCCAGACTCAACCTCCAGCCTAGACCCGAAACCAAAATCCGACAGTGGTTGACGCAAGCTGACTGCGAGAGAGGTCAACGCCGTTTGATCAAGCCCAAGACAGTTGAAATCTTGACGTAGTCGGTAACTCCGATAGCTGAGCCCTGTCTCGGGAGAATACAACTGGCCGGCTCCAAATTTGCGCCCAACAAACGGACCCGACCCGACCAGCTCGTCCAAGCGAACAAGCGCGATGCTGCCGCTCAGAATGTCGAACGAGAGATTAACATCGTCTGCGACCCACGAATCCGGGTGATCCCAGTGGAGTAAGAGATGGGCGTTAGGGCCGAGAATGGCTTCTTGGAAAGTCCACGATCTCTGCATGTAGGCCGAGGGACGATCGACGCTCTGTGCGGCATGGACACCACCAACCATGATCAGTGTTGCCAACGCATTACTGAAGATCTTGGCCATATTCGTGATCTGGAGTGCCTTGTCCTTTGGGCTTGTCTGGTCGATGCTGAGCAAATCCAGCCAGAGGTACTCACAACGAGAGTATTTAGCCGCGGTGGCGGCTTGTTCGAGCCCCAGCCAGCTGATTGTGTGGGACTGGCCGTTTCGAAGCTCGACTGTGAGCGGTCGATTTGCCTGTTTGCTTCTCCTGGCCGTGTCTTCGCTCGGTTGCCAGACGTGCGAGATCGTACAATATCGCGGCATGTTTGGTGGAGGTTTTGCGTGATGATATTCATCGAGGCCGTCGCGTGGAAAATCCAAACCAGACCATTCCGTCAGAACGAGCTCTGGGTTGTCTTTACGCAGCAATGCTTCAACTGAGATTAAGCGGAACAGGCCATCCGCGGCGCGCCCCTCATAGGACCACGCGGTTCTCTCATTCTCAGGGTTGCGAAGCAGCGTCCATGCTGTGCCTGACGCTTCCGTCGCTTGGAGCATTATCCGTGGGTGGCCGCCTATGCTTGCTTCTTGCAGTATCGTGAGAATATAGTGACCGATTAAGAAAGTCTCTTGCCATTAGGTGCACCCCAACATAATTTCGAGCGCAGCGGAAGTCCTGGAGCATGCACGCACACGCTGTTGAGGCGTCTGGGCCGTCGATTTTCTGCCAGGAAGAATCGATTCGCCATGGGGCTAGACTCTTCCCTCGAAACACGAGGGCGCCTCTCTAGTGAACAAACAGGCTTCGAGTTTCGAGGAGAAAAATGGTGACAACGAAGTGATGTGGCGCCAGGAACATGGCGGGAGTTGTCGGCTGCGGAAAGAAGCTTTGTGGCAAGTTTCAAAGCAGGTATGGATCGCAAGAAAAGGGGTGCAAATGTCACAGCTGGCAAAACGAGCGCGAATGAGGATGGCACGATTACAAGACTGAAGATGAAGGAAAGGGCAGGTGAATGGTAGAGTGGATGATGATAAAAGGTGAGGGTCAACTCAACTGAAGCTCATGGCTGCTGGGATGGACACAGTCGCTGCGACCAGCGTCGTCGTTCAATCTCCTAGTACTCAGCATTACTAGTTTTTACCGGCGCCTATCGTCGCGGTTATAGATAGGTATCCCTTTTCGAGTTGTTCTATTCTTGTATACGTACTTGTGGTAAATCGGACGGGCAGGGAAGTAGCTGCTCTTCGTCCTCCGTCATTGAGTCTGTTTACACAAACATTGAAAAGTCCTTTTCGTTTGGGCCGCCTTCATCTCACCGGCCTGCTACTCTTTCTTTTCTTTACCCTCGTCTGCCAGTGCCTTCGCCCCCTTCTTCGCCTTCTCCCTCTTTTCCCTAGCGTATCTCAGACTCCTCGACCAGCCCGCAGTGATGGGCCCTTTTAAGCTCTGCATAAAACTTGGCCACCGGATTGTATGCTCAATGACCTGTTTGACCTCCTCCCTTAAACCACCACCTTCCGTGTCCTGTGCAATGCGTTGCTCAAACGGCCCACCCTCGCGTCGGCGAATCCGATCCGGATCCTCGTCTTTGGTCTCCTCCAGCATCCTGTTAAACTCTCCACGCGGGATATTGAACTTGGACTGGTATTCGAAGTATAACTTGTGCCGGAAGGCATTGGGTAAGCGGCGGACCATGTGACCTCGAGTGACCGGATCCATGTTCTGCGCAAGTTTCGCATTGACGCTCGGGTCGTTGAGCCAGTCCCGATCCGAGCAGGCAGGGTCATTGAAGGTGATATTGGGGAGGTTATCGATCAGCGGAGCGTAGAGACGGCGGAAATTCGGTAGCTGGTGTGTAACAATGTTGTTGACTTTCCGAGGATCGTCACCACCGATGGTCATCCGCGGGTCGCCCATATACGAGATTCCGGCGATGGTCGAATAGAGCTCTTTCTCGGTGAACTCGGGCGGTAAAAGAAGAAGAGCTGTGCGTACGGCGGCGATTAAGTTGACTTGGTTCGCTAGTCGAACGGCCGGATTGTCTCGCAGAATTTTGACGGGCTTCTGAAGTCGACCGGCCAGATAGAGGGTGTCCCATTCGGACAAGTCTCTGCAGAGAGTATCCAGATTAACCACACCATACTTGATTAGAGTCCCGTTGACGGTGATGTAAGGGTTGAAGTAGACGCCTGCGCCAAAAGAGTCCTGGATTTTGGTTACAGCATAAGATCCCAAAGAGCCGACCCAGGAGTAGTGGTCTCGATTGTCTTGTAGGTTCAGCGAATGCCAATGCTGGGTGTACGAAACTCCGAATATGAAATCAATCATTTTTTGATTCCCATCCTGGACTTTCATAACAGCCTCAGGTGGATTCGGATGCAGTTTCGAATTCCCTCCACTTGCTCCTGAGCTTTGAGGGAAAACTCCGGAGCCATACGCGAACGCGTAGCGAATTGGCGCCCGGAATTTCCACAGTATCTGCCTCAACGCCTCCTTAAACTCCTCATTTATGATGATGTGCTGGTTGACTCCAAAGTCCTTCCCTGGCAGCTCGGAGAACTTGGATATGCTAAGGTCGGGGTTTTCCTCCCAGTCATATGTAGAAGAGGTGCGTTCTGAGGAGGAGCGGTCGTTTGAGGGCTTCGTCTCGGAGGAAGTTGAGCCGGTGGCGGGGGATGGCGGCTTCGACGGGTTCGCATTCAGATTTTGTTTTGCTTTGGCAGCATCAAATCCGGGAGGTGGACCGTCTGCTCTTCCTCTTTCTTCTTCTAAAGTAGCGTAGTGTCGGATACCAGAGCCGAGAGGAAAACGTCGGATGGTTGAAGCCAAGGGGAACCCATAGACCTCCGTCAGAGCCCGCTTGCCCAACACGCTGGGCACAACCCGCAAGGTCATATTGTGGTGAAATAGTTCCTTTGCCACGGAGCAGCGATCATCTTCGTCCCAGGCAACGGCTGTAACGACGCTTCCCTTTCACTTGAACGATGAGGGAGAAGCTGGCCGGCTGACTGACTGCGTCAACTTGGGTCAGTCGCGTGTGGAAGGTGAGCCGAGGAATTGCGTCAAGTGCCAAGCCGGAACGCGGTCCAATCCATCTTCGGCAGCATCAACAAACAGATGCGATTGCAATGCGACCAACAGGACATACTCGCTACAGACAGTACGCTTGACGCCGTAGCAATCATGGAATACGCAACCCTCGAGTCGCGTCTGGCAACGTTCGAGCCGCCGACGAAACGCTCGAAACTCGGCTGGCCGCACAAGACACCAACCCCCGAAGAAGTCGCCCGCGCGGGTTTCTACTACAAACCCTCCAAAGCCAGCAATGATAACACCATCTGCTATCTCTGCGAAAGTCAGCTCGGTGGATGGGAGCCCGACGATGACCCGGTCCAAGAGCACCTGAAGCACTCCCCAGGATGCGGGTGGGCAATATTGATGAACGCGGCACAAGAAGCGAAGCAAAACACCGAGACCATTGAAGACCCCACGGGTCAACTCCTCACAGATGCACGACGAGCAACCTTCGCGATCGGTTGGCCACACGAGCCGAAGAGGGCATGGAAATGCAAGACAGAGAGGATGGTGGAAGCGGGCTGGCATTTCGCACCAGTCGCTGAAGGCGAGGATTATGTGTCCTGCGCTTACTGCAAGTTATCGCTAGATGGATGGGAACCGAAAGACGACCCCTTTGAAGAACACCACAAACGGTCGCCAGACTGTGTTTTCTTCCTTTTCGCAGGGAGTACTGCGCCGGCTAAGCGCCCAAAAGCAAAAAAGGGACGTGCTTCCAGGGCTTCCAGGTCTTCGAAGGCCTCGACGCGGTTGTCGACACAATCGAACACGCAGGATGCGTCTATCTTGTCTGAGGCTCCTAGTGTCGCTCTCCAGGATATACCAGATCTGGATGTCTCTCTCGACGCGAGTGAGATATCTACAATGTCAGTCATGTCAACAGCGTCCACCGCAACCACCAAAGGCAAGCGGAAAGGCGCAGGAGGCCGAGCAAAGACAACAAAGTCGAAGAAAGCCAAGACCACGCGAGCACCAAAAGCGAAGAAGGAAGAGCCTCAACCTGAGATTGAGGTTGAAATTGGGCGCGAGACAGTACAGGAGATAGCAGAGACTTCAGCAATGACCGAGGACGAGCCTGTACCGCTACAAGCAGCAAAGGTCTATCAAATGCCAAAGGTGGAGGGTCAACAGGAGCAAGCCACGCCTGATGCTGAGCCTACCCCCCGGGCCGAAGTCACATACCCGTCCATCCCTCTGAGGAACACTCCCCCTAGAATATCCAACTCACCTCGCCATTTAAGCCCCGTTGCAGCACAAGACCACTCACCAACACCGATCAAACCACGCTCAAGTCGCTCGTCCCTAGCGTCTGCGCGGAAACCAACACCCAAATCCACAACGGCAAAACCACAACTACAAACAAAATCTACCATCACCCATCCATCTTCTCCAACACGAACCCAGACGCAAATCCGAGAGCCTGAGAACCTCTCCCATTCCCCCTCCCCCTCGCTGGCAACGTCCGACATCGAGAATGCGCCTCCTTCCACCCGCTCTCCACGGTCGCGGCCCCCAGTCCCAACATCCTCCCTCTCCCCCATTCCTCCCAGCCGCAACCACAACCTCACGAGCACGTCATCTCCCAGCAGACTCGCGCCCGATTGGACTCCCACAGACGTGGAACTGGTCTTCGCACCTACCACGCCCGCACGCGCCGAAAACGAGATCCTCCTCGCTCTGACGGGCTCGCAGCTCTCAAGCCTGGAGAAGAACATGACGGTGCAGGAGTGGATCGAGTTCATTGCGGCGCGAGCGGAGGAGGGGCTGCGCACCGAGGCGGAGCGGGTGGTGGGCGTGTTTGAGCGCGAGGGCCAGCGGGCCATGGGCGTGTTGGAGGCAATTCCCTGTGTGTGACTACCACCACGGTAGATGAATGATGAAGATGTGGTGTGGATGTGGGAATCGACATGGATAAATGCGGTGCGCTCACGGGGATCAAGGAGGGAAGTGCCAGGGGAATTTTGGTATGACTATGACGGCGGAACGTCTCATCTGTTATTAACGCGTTATCAAAGGACAAGGATGAAGGCATGGGCGTTTCAACGGGTATTCTTCTATCACAGTTGGATATGGAGTAGACTTTTGACAAGCGAGCCATGGACACAAGACAACTTTGGCGTCTGTTGGGAGTTGTAGCAGGTTTTGTTCGGGATGCGGAAAGGCTACTCACTCGTATGGCAAAATGTCGATATTTCTCTTCCGGGAGAGGTGGCCCGTCAGTCAGTCAAGCAGTTGAGCCAGCTGCCGTCTTGGACGATATACTCCCAGCATCGCGCGTGTATACACTACGCTTTACCTTCACATTCGCCTTGACCTTGACATCCTGCCTCGACTTTTTGAATCTTCTGTGTCGGGGTTCCGAGCGTGCGAGTTCCCGTTGCCAGTTCCGATCAAGGGTTTTGCCATTCATCATTGAAGCCGGACATTCCAAAAGTCCAGGGGGGCGACTCTTAGAACGCCTTCCAAGGTTTTCACTTGGCTCCCCGACGCAATTGCGAGTGGCAATCCAGACCAACGCGGAAAAGAGACCGCAAACCCCGTTGAGCACGGTGAAACAAGGTGAGTAGAAGGGAACGTTCTCGATGTGTTTTGTTTTTCATTCAATTTCATGCTCTGATTTCACCTCCACACCCGGGGCTCGGGCCGCGGGAGTGTAGCTGGATGGATACGAGTATATTGGAGATTGCCACGACGGCTCAACACGTCGATCATATATCTGCCTCCCCCTTCCGGCCCTGTTAGATCGCGATGTCGGCCCCGACAAAGTCCTTCTCTTCTATCAGTTGACTCTTGGGCTGGGCGCTCGTGCCTTGGATTGCGGCGTCGAGGCTGCGATAGTTGGCCAGTTCTTGCATCTTGGCTGTTTATCCCCGCGCGTCACATTGTTAGCTTTCTTCAAATCTGGTACTTGTAGGAGGGACTTCGGCATATTTTCGGCCTGCTTGGTGCAACTTACATTCGCTGACCGGGCTGGTCGTGAAGATGGCCTTCTCCCGCTCCCCTAAGCTCGGGTATATGCCCTCGTTGATCAACATCTCGGCCAGGCTGCGGCGGTTCGCGTCGCTGCCCTTGCCCTGCGCAATCAACTCTTGTCTCGCCTTCTCCAGACATTCTCGGTAGTACTCGGCGTGGTTGATGTTGCAGACTTGATCCCAGTTCACGGACTTGTGGATCGGGCAGAAGTGGCGCGAGCAGAGCAGGCACGTCTCGAGGAATTTGGTCGTGGGCGAGAAGTCGCCGGGGTTTTGCTCGTCACACAGGTAGCATTGCTTGACGAGGGCCGGTTTCTGCGGCCGCGCTTTCGGGGGTTCCGGCCGGGGGGCCGAGATCGTCGAGGTTGGCGCGCCGGGAGTGTTGATGACAATGGTGGGTGGTGGTGGTGCCGAGGATGCGGATGACATCTTGCGCAGGAGGTCTGTGGGAGAGCCAAACAGCCGCTCCAGGGGAGGTATTTTGGTGACTTGTTTCCGCGAGGGCGAGATGTGCTTTTTCCCGCAGAAGATAGAAACCTGAAAACTGCAGGTGAGGGCTGTACGCGTCGTTTTGTATAGATGTGCAACACAGGCCGGGGAATACGAGGATGTGAAAGGCCTGATAAAGAGGATTACCGGTTCTGGGCCGAGTCAAGTCAATGATATCTTACTCTGTCACTGAAGCAGGCGATGGAAGGACAAGAATAACTTGAAGTCAGCCGTAGCCCGGCCTTTTATTCGATCCATGGGTGTCTCGACGTTCGGCTACTTCCTACGCAATGAAGGGTGTTCAGCTTGTCGGTATGACCCCTCGGCCCCGCATTGTTCAGTGGCTCCAGAGGCAGACCCCTGCCTGGTACCTTGCGAATGTGGCTTGCCAAGGGCAGCTTGTGTCGTGGATTGGTGAAGCCTGTCACTCACCTTGCGCGGCCGATGCGGTTGGAGTTTCGTTCGGTGCCCGAGTGAGAAAGGTCAAAAGGCCAAGCAACTGACGCATAAGACAAGGATTCAGGCGTCCAAATCAGAGGCAATTCGCAGGAGAGCAAGGGCAGGACCCCTGAGGGGTAGGGGGTCCAATGGGGGCAGCATTTGCTGGGCGAGCTCTAATGGGCAACAATCATGCTCACTGATTGGCACAGGCGTGCAAGGCGGCGGTCGGCGATTTCTGGCTACCGACTCGCCGTCGTCAGTCCAGATCTTATCAAACCTTCACCATTATCCCTGGTGCATTCCGTGCTCAACTGTGGCCCAACGCTGACGTCGACAGCCTGGTGATCAGCAGGCACCGCGACGCACCTCTGAAAATCCCTTCCTGAAGAATGCACTCTGATATAGATAGGTGAATAGCCGGAGATGCTTTCGTCATTGCGATCTCGAACAATCACGTCCCAAGAGTTCGGTCGTCCCCTAGGGGCAAACAGTCAAGGGAGGTGTTCCAGTTTCTTTGAGACATTCGGATGCGCATGGGGACCGTTGGGAATATCGTTGACACTCGACGCGCTGTTCAATCCACCCTCGCCGCAGATTCGTGTGATCTCCCACGCTTAGTCCTTCTCGCAGATAGTGATGAAAGGTGATACAACGCCTGTGCATGTAAGCCATACGTTCGGACGAGAATCGCCGGAGCAGTTCAACTCACCACTCAGGAATAACCTGCCCGTCTTCGCATCGTGAACACAAGTGGTCGTACCCGGCAGAAGCTCCCCTTCAGCATCCTCAATGACTTTTGTCAATTCATACTTATACTCGTTCGGGGCGTTCCTCTTCAACCTCCTTACTCGCCATACCGCGGCAGGTGCGCTCTTTGGATTCAAGGGATCTTCGAAAGCGGCGAGTGACTGCATACCCTTGGGCAATGCGGCGGCATAGATATCCCCGTTGCTGTCCTCGGTCAGATTGTCAATGGGATAATCCAGGTCGATGAAATGCACTCGAAGCAGCGAGCCATCGGGCTTCGGTCTGAACACGGTGATGCCTCCTATAGCGGCGCTGGGCACGTAGAGGAGGCCGTCACTGCCAAGGTGCAGGCCGTTGGGGAATTTGAAGCCGTGAGCAACTTTCTTGCACGCGCCGGCTGACGAGCAGTACGAGACGTCGCCCGTCCCAATAAGCATGGACACGTGGTGTCGCTTGGACAGAAGTCAACCAGGAAGTTGCCACTTGCGGGACTTTCACTTACCCAGCCAACCTTGTGAGGCCCATGATCATTGGTAAAGAAGAAGCCGCCGTCCGGTACCACAGCAATATTATTTGGTGTTGCAATCTGTGGGTCAGCATACGTCCTCAGGTGTACCATGCTATCAGACTCCTGCTGAACTTCAAACACCTCTATAGTCGAATTTGCTCCGACAACAGCACTGTCGAGCAACTCTCCTGTCTGCGCACTAACAGAGGGTTTGGCATTGACCAGCCAAAGCTGGGCCTTGGACTTGTCAGCTGAAGTCGTGCCCGTGATCCCGACTACGTGGATTCGCCCATCACCCTGCACGCCAGCAAAGTCGAGCGTCTTGAGCACGCGGTAAGAATATCCCCCTGCCTCGGTCGGGCTGTCAATATCCATGGCTACGACATGGTCGTTCAGCGCTCGTCCTGACACATTGAGTCGATGAATGCTATCAACTTGCTCAGCAATGCGCCGCCGTCAAGCTTGTAGACTTACTTTGGCATCCACTGCTTTCTCGCCAGTGAGTCCGAACATGCCAAATACAATGTCCTGGACTTCTGATCTAGCCACATATCCTCGCATGCCTGAACGTTGGGGTCTCCGCGTATGCGATGACATCTGTACGGGAAGTCTGAGATCGGCTGTACTTTGCGACCAACTCCGAAGCCGTTGTAGATGGCGTCGCGAAGGAAGAGTTGCCAGAAGACAGCCCCAAAGCCGACGACGATGGCTAGCAAGGCAGGCTTGTTTGCCATTGTTGTTGGACCAGCCGGGGCGTTGACTATTTCAAGGTCAAGGATACGGTAAGATGCCAGATCAATTCTCTGGCAGGTCTTTCAACAAGACTATACGAGTTCTTGTCTTCGTGAACCTACCAAGACAATGGTCAATCACACGTGAACCAAAGCATGCAGCAGCCACCCATTTGCAGACTGACATTAAATCAAGACCACACCGCGAGTCGCTGAGGCATATACGCCGTACGTCGGCCCGTCTGCTCGAGACCTATGTAGCTCGGAGTAGCCGCTCTTGGGCCAAAGAAATGCAAAACGGTTCGAGGTACGTACTCGATTGATATCCGGAACTGAATTCCAGACGAAGCCCGAGGATGTTGTTCGACCCCATCGTCACCCCACAGTTGACCCCGCCACGCCTTTGACGTGACAACCTTGGCTGAGGAATGGTAAAACCTCAGGGAGTCCGAGACTGAATAGGGTGTACCTGATTGACGCCCCTGGCCCCGTGACTCCCACCATCAAGCAGCAATAGGAGATGTTGCACCCGAGGAGCAGCATACAGATGGCTGAAAGGAGGAGGCAAGCCTCTCGATTTCTCAGGGCGCTCTCAGGACGACCGAGGAAAGGAGAAGGGCCGTGACTTGGGAGCAGCACTGCAGCACCAATATTCCCCACAAGCTTTATGCGAAGAAAAGAGTGAGCAGAATCATGGAATGGGTATCGGAATACTCTTTTGAGTAACAGCAGGAACAGGGAGTTTGGTGTTATCATGTTCATCACTATACTAGACGATTATATCATATTCAAGCTGGTTCGACCAGAGACATGTCGAGCGTTCGAAGTCATATCTCTCATCACCTCCTCTTTGACAGACTATTCCTGGTGTCGAAGCCTGGGTCATTCAGCTAGCACGCCTTCTACTTCAGATACTCGTCGCCAATCTCTTGAATCATAACGTCAAACATGGGCTTCGCACTGAACCACCCGGCCCGGGGCGTGCCCACACTCTTATATGTGAACATGGCATCTTCGTCGTCGATCTTGACTGTCTCTCCACCTCGTCCTGCAGCGGCCGCATCTGCCAGCAATTGCGCGTGACAGCACTTCTCCAAGCTGACGAACCAAAACAGCGCAGCCTCGATGGTCTGTCCGCACGTCAACAGGCCGTGGTTCTGCAACAGACAAGCCTTCTTATTGCCAATGGCACGCGCAATGTTTTCGCCTTCTTCTTTCGCGAGAACAACGCCCTTGAATTGTCTGTAGACGGCCAGGTCGTTGTAGAAGGCGCACGAGTCCTGCGTTATGATGTCGATGGGGCGGCCTAGGGCGCAGAAGGCACGGCCGTAGAGACTGTGGCTGTGGGCGGCGCAGACGACGTCGGGACGGGCCTGGTGCACGGCGGCGTGGATCATGTAGGCGGCTTGGTTGAGGAGTCTGTTCGGGCCGCCGTCGATGACTTTGCCGTCGTGGTCGACGAGGATGAGGTCCGAGCTCTTAATCTGCGAGAAGGCCAGGCCAAAGGGGTTGACCCAGAAGGTGGTCGGGTCGACAGGGTCGCGCAGCGTGATGTGTCCAGCGACGCCCTCGTCGAAGCCATACTTGCCGAAGAGGCGGAACGCCAGCGCGAGGCGTCCTTTCAGGTATGCTCTCTCTTCGTACTTGTCTGTGAAGCGGGGTGGGCCGGGGAACTTTTGCATCTTAGCTTCGACACCGTGCTGGGTTAACTTGGCGCCTTCGGGTTGCCCATCTGCGGTCTCGAGGATAGTGTCCTGCTCAAGGGGGTTCGTCTCTTCATAGGTATAGGTCGCCGTTGGAGGAGCCATGGTGGTGATGGCGATGGGTCAGTGTGCTGGCTATGAAAGGACAGGACTACAGTGGTTGAAAGAGTGATAAGATTGACGTGGGCAGTGTCAAGTAGATTCAGGACTGACGCTCAGGCCAACATCGTGTTGCGGGTAGTCCTCTGTATATATGCTTCTCCAACTTCGGGCAACCAGTTCTGAGTGGCGAAAAGCATTATCCTGTCCTCGGATTCGTGACCCTTTCCCCGCCAAGGGTTCCTTCTCTCGGACGACAACTTCCATTCCTCGAAAAGTCAGCAAGCCTGCTATTGGGCCCCATCAATGCTTTGATGGAGTTTGCTGCGGGGATGGATGATCGATACCACTTGCAAGCCTTTCAATTGGTGCGTCGGAGAATAGGCCGAGTCTACCGCATCTGGACGTCGGGCAATGATAAGACATGGCGTTGGAAACTTCTGTCTTCTCTTTGGACGCTCAACACGCTTTGCGGAAACGCGGCTTCTCGGATCGGACGCAGGAAGTCTTCGAACACTATGTAGGCAGCCACGAGAGAGGGTCGTGGGTGGTTGCTGCGTCACAGCTATTTAATAGACCGAGGCATGAATGTCTTGACGGAATATGATTGAAGGTGGCATTTCTATCGAATACCATCATGTGCTATGAAGTTAGCATGCCATCCAACCATCTCGCCCAGGAATAACCGATGTTTTGAAGCGAACGGCCGAGACTTCCTGAGGCGGCTGTGCACAACCTTGCTCAGAGATGCAGCTGGGCTTTGCCTCTGGGTAAGCCGTCAGCAATGGATGGGGAGATTGACACCAGGTCTGAAATCGCGGGGCTCACTACCAAGCTTAGTATATGTCTGTAGATGTAAGTAGACCAACTCTACTGGGAGTGGATCGCAAATTTCGGCCCTTGCCTGAAAACCTCATGTCTGGCCGGCTGACATGTTGGATTGAACGAGCCTTTGTGGGGACACATGTTTGGACTTGTGGGTAAACCCGCTGGAAGTCGCGTTGGTGTGAAGGACTCTGATATTCCCAATGTGAATGGCGACCAACGATGGTATCAAAATTGACCGAGCAGCTCGCCGTGTGAAGATTGTCGCAGAAGGCAGGTGCTGTTGTCCGGCCGCGCCCCACATCCATCTCGAATTCAGGCATTCATTGATTGGGGCATGATTTCGTTCAAGTCGGACCTCTAGATGAAGATTGGAAAACAACACACTACGAGTGTCATCACGGTCAAGGAACGACCCAAATCTCATGTCGAGGTGAAGGTGCACACACAAGGCGAACGCATCAATGCCCCTATTGGATGAAAGAGGCTAGAGTATCGGGAACGGGCAGGGCCACACATGTGCAGCGTCCAATCGCCGCTGCTGTTTCGGTGCTCATGGAAATTTTAGATCGCAGGATATTCCCTTCAGTTCTCAATCGCGTTTCTTCTGCGTCTTGACCTCTTCAATCCCTGTTTAATTTTCCTCTTCTGGTTTGAGAGCATCGCTGTTGGTGGATAGCAAAGGTACATTCGTCTCTTTCTCCCAGTCATCATGTACGGCGCAGCCCGGCATGGGCGATATGCCCTGAGGGCAATCCGATCTCTCCCTTCCACTTCACAACTATCCATCCGAACACAACTTGTACCTTCCAAGTTCGGATCTATCGCAAGACCTATCGCGGTCAGCCACTTCTCATCCAAATCGCAATATCGACAACAAGCACAAGCCTACGCTGAAGAAAATGCCCGGGCAGAAGATTTCGGCGCAGAAGACATCTCGGCCACCAGGCAAGAATTCACCAGTTTTCAAGAGCTCGGCAATGCCGGCATCATTGATCAGAGAGTCATCAACACACTCGTCAATCAGATGGGCATACACACAATGACAGAAGTCCAACGAATGACCATCAATGAGTGTCTCGACGGGACAGATGTCATTGCCCAGGCTCGCACCGGAACAGGCAAGACTCTGGCTTTCCTCATGCCAATCGTCCAGCGCATGCTCCGAGACCCTGCGTTCGCCCGGAAACCTCCATCGATAGGAGATACCAGAGCCCTCATCATATCCCCGACAAGAGAACTCGCCGAACAGATTGGCGAGGAGGCAAAGAAGATTGTGCGAGGCACCGGCGTCCAAGTCCAACTGGCTGTCGGCGGCACCCAGAAACAATTCCATCTTAAATTAATGCAAAGACAAGGTTGTCATATCCTGGTTGGCACACCTGGAAGAGTCAAGGATTTGTTGTCCGACCCCTACAATGGCTTGAGCATGGAAAACATTCAAACTTTCGTGCTGGACGAGGCTGATCGACTGCTCGATATTGGCTTTGCCGACGACATCAGAGAGATCCAGAGTTACATGCCGCAGGAGACGCGACAGGACCGTCAGACCCTGATGTTTTCTGCCACCATGCCTCGGACCGTCGTCGGTCTGGTTAGAGAGACCATGAAGCCCGACTTCAAGTTTGTCCGCACCGTCGACCCAGAAGAGGCCGCCACCCACGAGTCTGTACCCCAACATATCGTTTTCTTGCCAGGCCTACAAAACCAACTCCCAGCCCTCGCTGAAATCGCCTACAAAGCCATCCAGGCCCACAAACAAGACCCAGAGAACAACATGCCATTCAAAGCCATCGTCTTCTTCCGATCGCTCAATGAGGTCAGGATAGCCTTCGAAACCCTTCGCAACTTCCGCGACCCTTCAGTAAAAGGTGGCCTATTCGCGCCACACCCGCTCGCCCCCTGCAAAATCATCGAAATGTCCTCACAACTCGATCAGCGACAAAGAACAGCTAACTCGCAGGCATTCCGCCAGGCCGAGTCCGCAATCCTTGTCTCCTCCGATGTGACGGCTCGAGGCATGGATTTCCCCAACGTCTCCCATGTCATTCAGGTCGGTGCCCCGCACAGACGGGAAGACTATGTTCATCGATTAGGTCGGACTGGCCGTGCTGGAAAACCCGGCCAAGGCTGGCTTTTGCTCCAGAACGATGAGCGGAATGATTACAGACAGTTGGCCAATTCAATCCATGCAAAGAACATTCGTGAAGACGATAGCCTGGACACCGCCAAACTTGACATGACCCAGCCAAGTCAGCTCTCAGCTCAGACTGCCAAGATCATGCAGATGGTCGAGTCCGGTGTGAAACAGGTCTCTAGGTTGGACAAGGCGAAGGCGTATCAGAGCTTGTTGTCGGTGCTCAATCAGGCCGGCAACTCATCCAAGCAGGAAATTGTCAATCAAGTTAATGAGCTGGCAACTTATGGATGGGGACTCGAAGCACCTCCCTCTGTCACGCGCTCATGGGCTGACAGGGTCGGTTTTGGCCACGTCCAGGGTCTGCAATACCGAGAAGACGCTGGCTTTGGAGGCAGTCCTCGTTTCGGTGGTGGTGGCAGACGTCAAGTCTTTGATGAGCGTGATCCGTTTTCTCAAGGCTCTGGCGGCTCGGGAAGGAGCATGTTCGGTGGTGGGCGGTCCGGTGGTGGAAGGGGAAGAGACAGGTACGACGAGCGGGATGGAACTGAACAGGATAACCGTGGGTCTGGGCGAGGAGGTTTTGGTGGTGGGCGATCATCTGGTGGAAGGGGATTTGGCGGAGATCGAGGTTCCCGCTAAATGATGGGCTGGCTCCGACCTCGACGTTTGACTGACGGAGCTCGAGAATGTGGAACGCCCCATCGTGGGGGTCATACCCGTCCCCTATCTTGGATTTCATCAGGTGGCTATAATGGCTTTCTGGGAAAGCGTCGCTCAACCGTTGACTCTGGCGCACCATCGCGACCCCGAATTGTCCTCGACCTTGCCCACAGCCCTTGCCGACGAGACTATATGCAAGACTCAGCCCATCGCACTTCACTTCTTATGTGTCTTTTACCGTCATTTGCATCAAGATGGAGAATGGAGTCTTGGGTGTCAGCGTGCCTGGGCCTCCCGTGACACAAGAAAAGGCATGGGATATTACCTCGAAAATTTGGCAAGGACAATACCCGGAGTATTGAATGGTTGAGGGCAGGACGGCCAAAACACTAATTGCTTTTTGGTGATGCTATGTCCCGAAGTGTACTTGGTATTGAAGTGTGTACATCCAGACTGGAAGGTTGGGGCGTCTCGATCCCCGCCCGGTGTGTGTATGATTGCGATTGTGTGAACGAAACTACTTCAGCAGCTTGTCGAAGGACAAAGCTTCGGCCAGCATGTGGAAAGCATCGAGTCAGGAGATGGGGGACGGGAGCCCAAGGAGGTGATTTGCTTGAACTAACGAAATACGCCCCCGGCCATTCAGTGGGCAGATAAGATGTAATAATATGAGAATCTTCTCTCACAGCACAGAATCGATGGGCCTTTACCGTGTGACCGTTTGCTCACTTTCGACTTATACGGGGGAGACACCGACGAGTTCAGAAAACGTAGGATGCTCCAGTCGATTTGAATATGTTGCGCGTATAGCGTTAAAAGCCAGATTGACCATTCAGTACCACCGAAGTGTCCGTTGTATCCATTGATAATCTTGCTCTAGTGGATAATAGAGGGCCAGAGTTCACTGGTGTCTACTAGACTATCAGTACCATATTGGTTGGTCCCAGGTACAGGATGTCTGCTTGGTGAGGACTTCGTCCTAAACCGCGGTTTTGGCATCCCAATCCCCGGTAAACAATCTGTCAGGACCTATGATTCCTGGCCTCAGGATGTCTCCGCGATCTTTGCCGCTGGCCAAATGACAGCCACTGGCATCCAGGGCGGTACCTGTACCCGGGACCGGTGCGCATCACTACTCAGTGCGAGCTTCTCCACTGCTTGATCTCCTGCTCGCTGATCTCCCGCAGCTGAGTGACGTCCGCGGTCTCGCCCGTGATTGCGCCCTTGACCATCTCGATACCTCGTCCCACACTCGTTCCCTTGGGCAACGCGTACGTCGCGGTCAGGGCCTTGACTTTGATGATGCCGATCCGGGGGTCGTTCGCGCTTCCGTCGTGGACCCCGTCGCCTTGGTCGCCCACCCAGGTCTTCAATGTCGGAGTGTAGTATTTCTTGACGGTATCACGGTCGGTGATGATGCTGGCGGTGCCGGAAATGGAAGCCCACGAGCCGTTGGAGGTGAGGAAGGAGATATTGACGTGCTCGTCAGAGTTGAGGTCGTCGGTCTTTCCGGATTCGGTGTTGGTGTGGAACAGGTAGTCGACGCCGCCGGATTCCTTGGGGAAGAGAACATTAGTATGGCTGTTCGGTCGCTTATGTCGCGTCACATGAAACGGTGACCAAGTATGGAATACTTGAATGACATACCTGAGCAGCTACTGCCATGCATCTTGACACCAGCAGTCCGGAATCCGCGGTGCGGGTGGTCATCATGCCGAACTTGGAGGACTTGACGAAGTCACTGAGGCCGGTGATCTTCTCCTCGGTGCCGGGCTCGTCCTTGTTCTTTTGGGTGTATCTGTTGGCGCATGTCTCATGTCAGCTTCTTCTCGATGGAGGTACAGTGGTACATTCGCCTTCTGAAAGGGGGGCAGGGGGCAGTAACAAGTCCAAGACCTACGGGTCTGAGGATGCCATGATGAAAGTGTAGTTGGTGATTGAGGTATGTGGTGATCAGAATTTAAAGTCCAGTCAAGTAGGAGGCCAGCAGATGAGTAGAGAGTTTGAGAGTATGAGTGCACACGAGGAGAGGTGAAGTAAATGATAAGTCTCAGAGGAAAGTCTCTCGTGAGAAAAAACGTGACGTCGATGGGGTGGGAAACGGTACACGTTCCGAAGGCAATCGCGTCAACCGTGGGGTAAGCGTGAGTTTGGGATCATGCTCAAAAGATGTTCACTTGACGATTGAGGGGCTCACAGCTGTCATTGAAGATGATTCCAGGTACAGGTGCGTCATTGACATTTGTGAGTGTTGGGTGAGCCAATCATGAAAGGCCTCTCCTTTCTCCGTTTGTTTGCAAGTCTGGGAGAAGTCGTTTATCAGAGCAGTCTGGGCTGCCTGTTGACATCGCTCAGCAATGAGCGATGCTTCTAACATGTGGTGGTTGAAGAGATGTTGTTGCTTCGACTGACGAGGCTGAGCGGATTGTTCTCCCACCCAATGACGTCAACACTCGCACAAGGCTGCCCAAGGCACCCAAGGCCGGTTCACCTGTGCCTATATTGCCACAGTCTCAGTCCAGCCTCGATAGCAAGGTGTGAAATTTAAGCCCATTTGTATGTCGAGTGAGCAAATGACGCTGGGGTGGTCGCTCGTGTGCTGTGCGCGTTGCCCCTCCTGAATTTTGGTCATATAGCATGCGCAGCGCCGATGAGATGAGACCGCTTTGACACTCTTTCTGACAAGCATTGGATTTTGACGCTGTCAGTGTGACCGAAGGGCCGGGGACTCTGCAACCTGGCCGATTGGAAGGAGTGCCTTGGTGCGATGCTGTAGTTGCGGATGATCAAGCCTTTTGGACAAGTAGGCTCGTTTTGTCATTCGGGCAAGACCTGTAAATCTTTCAAGCCTCCAGCGGTGGAGGGGATATCACGGTCCTGTCGTCGCGGCTGTTTGGCCTTATCTCGGTCCAGAAGCAGGGAGGTAGTACACGCAAAACTCGGCCTTGGTGACAGGGTCAACCCGCCCCTCAGGGAAGACGTAGTATCCGAATAATCGTGGGAAGGATGATTTCGTCTTAGTGGCCATCGAGCTCACGAAATAATCCCCAGTCTCCCTTCCCACTCGTCTTCCCTTTTGACCCCTCCATTCCTCTCCTCCTTTGCGGCCCTTCTCTTCTCGTTCCTCTTCCGTCTCTTCTCCTCGCGCTCCGCCGCATCTCTATCCTCTGCCTTCTTTATCCTTTCCTTGATATCCACCTCCCCAGCCAAGCGTTCTTCTTCCTCCTGCTGTCGTTTCCTCGCTTTCAACATCTCCAGCCTCTCATGCACATCCTGTAGTGTCGCACGTTTAACCTCCCCACTCTGCCCGGTATTCACCAAATGTTGTTTGGAGTTGAGATGCTCGATGTACTGCACATTGTCCTTGTACGTCAAATCACACGCCTCGCAGTAGAAGCCGGCGCCTTTGCCTCGTTTGCCCACGCCTGCGCCCGCGGGTACCAGCGTGGATTTCCCAACCATGCTCGCCACATCGAGTCTCGAACCTCTGGCGGAGGTGGATTCAAGGGTCGAGAAGTCCACGGGCTTGTGCCATTTCTTGCCTTCTAACTTGGCCTCATAGCGTGCCTTTGCCTCCTCGCGACGTTCTTCATCTTTTTGTTTCGCCTTTTCGGCATATTCGGCGCGGTCCCAGGTGCGACGGAAGTCGGTGTCGCTGGCGGCGGTGGCGCCGTAGGCAGATTTGCGCTCGGCCATGACGATGTCGCCTGCTGTAGAGGGGAGGAACGACGACGAGAGGCGTGGTAGCGGGAAAGGTGTTAGTGAGGGGGTTTGGCGTAGGCACGAGAACAGAAATTGGGGACGAGATGGTCCAGAGATTCTCCGATTGCCTGCGCTATGCGGAAATCATTTCCGTCAAAGGCTCTACCAGTATGAAATCAAACGCCGTTGTTCCCAACTTGCCTCGGAGGGATTTCGGACAGTACTGCACAGAAGTCTCCTGGATTACAACACCCCTTGGACTCATCAACGGCCTGGAACAACCTGCATGGATGTGTACATTAAATGAGCCCACCCTACACCCAATGAGAGCGATCGATGTCTCCGAGTACCCAAGGCTCTACATACGGCAGGGAACGTATTTCAAGTGAGAAAGTTCCCTGTGTCAACTACGGTAACACTCATACTTGCCAAATACTGGCCCAGACGCATGGAGATGCATTCCAGTGCGCGACCAGACAAGCCGAGACCGTGTCTCTACCCACCCCGCTACTGGTGGGAAAAGTCTCCAGTGAAGACCTATTTGCATGGCAGCCTCGCTTTTGCGAGGGTAATAGCTACCAAATTTCAATGCTAGGTGAATGCCCTCAAGTTGAATCTCCTGTGAGGGATATCTTGAAGGGTTTCAGCCTTGAACTGCTCCAGTCATCAACGCTTTCATCCACAAAGATGCTGTGCACCTTCAACCAAATGTATCAGCACCATCAGTCAATACCAAAACCTCTGGTATGTCCTTCCAGAACCACAACTCGTTGCTTCCGCTCGGTTGCGCACGACTTCACCAATAAAACGTGACTCAACATACTGATCCAAAAACATACATGCGTGACTTGCTCGATCTGACCCCCATGTTGTGTTCTTCAAGCAATCACACAGCGCAGGCGATATTCCGAAATGTGAGCATTTTGAAGCCTGGTTTTGTCGGATTGTTGATGTCAAAATAGTATCCGATCTTGACCGGGATGTTGATATTGGACGGCGGAATAGCATGGATATTGAGCACATTCAGATTTGCCTTGACCGTAGCCTGGCCGCTAGGGAACGATGTCGGGCCGGTAACAATGAATTTGATGTCGTGGTAGCCGTATCCTTCAGGGGACGTTGGGGCAGACCAACGAGGGGGGCACAGGTAAATGAAATTGACCTTCTTATCGGAGATTCCCTGGGAGGTTGGAAGGGTGATGTAGGTGTGGAGGTATTTGCAGAGCGGGCTGGCTTTGGTTTGGTCGCCAGCAGAAATCACACTGATCGTCACGTCCCAAGTCATGCCGCATGGGGCGCCAAACGGATGAGGAGTGATGTCGAAGATGCCTTGCCCGGTAGTGCTGGCAAGCTCAGCAATGTCGACAGTCGTATTGCGTGGAATGAGGTTGTAGATGTCCGAGCTTTGAATGGCCGGAATTGCTTTGACGTCGGCCACGCCAAACAAGACGAGGAACAAGAAGGCAAGAGTGAACTTCATTTTGGATTTGCGGTCTCGCGTTCGATAGATGTGTGTGACAGAACTGATGACATGGACGGCAGGAGTTGATTGATAGCGAAAGCAAAGGAACAGACCAGAGAGGCTGATACTTATCGTCCTGAAAGCTAACCACTGCCATTGCCTGACATCCATGTGAATGTGTGCGGTCGTATTGACAGGCATTTGAACTGTCTGCCTATTCAGTAATATTCAGCCTTCACTCACCAAACATTGGCTAACAAGATGGCCGTCATAAAGTCCAGTCACGCAAGTTGCCACTTAACGAGTAGTCAGCCCCAGGACTTCTTCTTGGTGGTATGATCCATAAGTGAAGCACGACCAGATCTGAACGCTAAGGCCACCTTCCGGTGATTCATCTTTTGCGCTGCTCTCTGCGCCGAGTCGTTATTTATTATTAGCATGAGATAAGAGTCAATAGCAGGAGCAACCCAGTCGCTGAACAACCAGGTTGAGCAATAGTAGCAGAGATTGTCATGTCTGGACTGGATGGTCGGCAGTCCGAATGATACATTCAATGACAATAATGCGGAGCTGACCTTTGATCAAACCGGTTCTCTAAGTGTCAATATATCAGGAGCAGCACCTGCTCTGACCGTCACTTTCTAAGATAGAAAGGGCTCGTTTTCGTCGTTAGAGAGCCACTCATGCTCGTTGTCCTCGCATGATCAGAATTGCGTGTTCGTTGGCTGGGATGATCTGGAAGCAGGCTATGCGAGCTATGAATGGTACATAGGAGCTTTACTGGGTGCTTGGGGGAGTCGGTGACTAACTTGAAAGGAATGAATTTTGGTGCCTGGGTGACTAAGCTGCCGGCTTTGCCCTACCCACGTGCCACCGACTACCGCATTGCAGCTGGCCTGGCGTGTGGTGCGGAGAAGGTCGCGATTGCACTGGAGAAGTTGCGGAACAAATGATTTTTCGTCTCTGCGAGGATTGATTGATCTCTTAAGGACAACGCGAAACGATGGCGAAGAAAGGTTCGCCCTTTGATCTGTCGAGATGTGCGCGACCCAATATTCTCAAACTCCAGCCTTACAGATGTGCTAGAGAGTAAGTGCTTCTCATCAAGAGCCCGGCCCGTCTGACTCATGACCCTAGCGACTACAAGGACGATGGCACGAATATCCTCCTCGACGCGAACGAGAATGCGTACGGCCCGGGCCTGGCCTTCGGTGAGAAATGTATACACAATCAAGGCAGCGGCCCTGAAGCGAAATACCAGGTCGATTTCCTGGGCTTGAACAGATACCCTGATCCTCATCAAGTCGAGCTAAAAGAGCTATTTTGCAGCTTGCGGAATACTCACACACACACGGACAAGGACCTGCGGCCTGAGAATCTCTTTTGTGGTGTGGGCTCAGACGAAGCCATCGACGCTTTGTTACGGTGCTTTTGCGCCCCAGGAAAAGACAAGATCTTGACCTGTCCGCCCACGTATGGCATGTATGCCGTCAGCGCAGATGTGAATGACATTGAGATTGTCCATATGCCCCTCGATCCCGAAGACGGGTTCTCACTGCAAACACAGCAAATCTTGAACAAGCTCTCGGCAGATCCGTCGATCAAGATGGTATACATATGCTCCCCTGGGAATCCTACTGCGGGGCTCATTCGCAAGGAGGATATTCTTCAAGTCCTCCAGCATCCGACTTGGAATGGTATCGTTATTGTCGATGAGGCATACATTGATTTCGCGCCGGAGGGATCAAGTCTAGCCGAGTGGGTATTGGAGTGGCCCAATCTGGTGGTGATGCAGACACTGAGCAAGGCATTCGGTCTGGCTGGAATACGACTGGGAGTCGCCTTCAGTAGTGCTGAGATTGCAGCCTTGCTCAACAACATGAAGGCGCCATATAATATTTCAAGTCCGACAAGTGCTATTGCAATAGCGGCGTTGCAGGAGGGGAACCTGAAGGTCATGCGAGAGAATCGGGAGAAGATCCTGCAGCAACGAGAAAGACTTTTGCAAGAACTACCACGAATCCCCGGAATCGGGCGATTCCGCGGAGGCACCGATTCGAATTTTTTGCTGGTTGAAATACTGGACAAGCCACGAGACGAGGGCGGACTGCCAGACAATAGGACGGCTCTTACTCTGTATGAAACAATGGCGGGGCAACGGGGAGTTGTGGTCAGGTTTCGAGGCAAAGAGTACGGGTGCAAGGGCTGCCTGCGGATAACAGTGGGCACGGAAAAAGAAGTTGATCGATTTCTGACAGAAGTCAGATCTGTCTTGACTCAGATCTATTCGGGTTCGTTACAGGGCTCTCAGGTCAACGGACAAAAGAAACGCGAGGCAGAAGCAAGCAAGGTGATATCATAGTAGAAATAGACATGATGGCACTTGGGTAGATCTCGGGCGTGGCTGGAAAATCTCCATGCGGCCTCCATAAGCGGGAACAGCCTCTTCCCCTTCCCCTGCTTCAACCGCTTAGACTTCTGGCCTATGCCTAAAACCGATAGAAAAGAAACAACACCCTCTGCCCGCGTCCTGTCACATCGTGCCAACACATCAGCGAACACACCCAATCCACGAGCACACGATTGTCCGCCACTCTCTCACGCTCACCTGCAGATCTGCACCGATTTGCCTTGCAGCCCGAATCCGAGTAGCCTCAGGCAGGTGCGCAGGGACCCTAGATCTGCTGGCCGTCGTCCCGAGTTTCCTGCCTCGTGTGTGCCTCACGATAGCCCAGGCGACAGGCCAATCGTGACAGATCGTGCCTGCAATTGAGCGAATGGTCGTGGAGTGAAGAGGCAGCTGCTCGGTACAGCCACTCAGTGTGACATCCTGCAGCTCGATCTCATCTTCTGCCTCACCTCGACTGCAAATCCCTTTTCCCTCTTCACAGGCTCTCGCGCGACAACGCTTCACATGTCCTACACCCGGTCGCATTGAGCACGGTCAAGTTGCGAACAGGGCTGGCTGGTTCATTGAGTTCTCACTTAACCCTCACATGCTGCCGGACCTCCAAGGCCACCCAAAATCCCTCGATCCTACGGAAATATGCCCGATGAACCAAGGAGGAAGGAATTGATCGTCACGATAGTACTGTAAGAATTACTACATCATGGTCAAGGTGGATATCAAGCGGGACTACTATGCGGACCTGGAACTGCCTTCCACCGCGGACACAGAAGAGATCAAGAAGCAATTCCGACTTTTGGGTAAGGCAATGAAAATCATACTTCTCCGAGCCACACTTACCGGGCGTAGCGAAGCAGTATCATCCCGATCGCAATCCCGGCCATGAAGTCGAAGTCGTCCCCAAATTCCAGGCCGTCCAGGCCGCGCATGAAATCCTCAGCGATCCAGTAGAGAAAGCCAAATATGATGCTGGTCGGGCCAGGCTCGCTGCCAAAACGGCGGCAGCGACGAACATGAATTATACCTCTGATCCCTACACCTACCCTAGGCCAACCAATGCTAAATCCGCTAAACAACAATACCCCTTTCCACCACCACCCAAATCGACAGCACAGCGCCCGTCTCAAACGTCGAATCAGAAACCACCGGCCTCAGCTGGTGCCGATAAGTTCAATGCATTCACCCGTGGGGCACCGTCGTGGGATCGAGCGAAATTCGATGAAGCGAGAGCAGAGGCCGCTGCGAGAACGTTTCCAAATTTGAGACCTGCCTCGTCCGCACAACCGATGCCACCGCCACCCAGATCGACTCCTCGAGCTCCCACTGCGCCCAAACCTGCGTCCAGTTCAGACATGCCTCATATCCCAAATGTCCCGCCGACAAGTTTCCCAGGCATGTCGAGGACAGCGAGTTCAAGAGCGAGCTATCAAGCAGGCGACACACAGCAAGGTCCCCGCTCTGCCTTTTCGTATGTTCAAGGAACACGTGGCCCGCAACAGCCGAATCCTCATATCAATGTACAAGAAGCCTACTCAATGCGATCGCCACCAGTGTCGAGGGCCAGACCTTCTGTGAGTCCTCTGCGTCACACCAGATCGTCGGACTATGACATGAGATATGATCTTGGAGCTCGTCCGCCGTCACGATACAGCGGCAGCGGAGGAGAGAGAACAGATATTCATGGAGATGGCCTGCACCGCTCGTCGAGCGTTCGTAACTCGCCCATCGACGATCGAGGTCCATTCGGCAGGTCGACAGCTCGATTCGAGAATCTCCCTCGGCATCGGAGCGCGAGCCCCGGTGTGAGAAAAGGCGGAGTGCACGCAGAGTTCTCAGAGACCTCGAGCAGTGATGAAGAGACATTGCATATGGATTCGCGGCCCAAGGCTCAACCTCGAACGACCCGGCCCCAGATGCGTTCAAACCTTAGCTATGATACGGCAAACAACCCAGGTTTGACGGGTCAATACCCCAGTACTAACTACACCAGAATTGTAGACGAGAGTCGTTATCAATATCCTCCTCCTGAAGCGAAGGAGCCCACTCGCAAGCCTGACCCAGACATAGCCTCCCCAGATGCCGAGAAGCCCGTTCCGTTGCATGGCGATGGTGAAGGACAGGATAAACCCAAGTATGCTTCCCCTATCATGGATCCCCACACGTGGTCGCAAACTTTGAGCCGTGGTCACAGAGGATCTTCTTTCAATGGATTTCCTCCGTGGGCAGTTCCCTCAAGCGTCTTCCCTCTGACAACGCTTCCCCGGCCTCGCGAGCGACAGAGTGACATGCCCGCAAATAATCATGGTTTTGTTCACTTGACGAGCGATAGAGCTGACCCATATGTTAGTAATGCGTCCGCCCATCCAAGTACGCAGTCAACATTCGACGCGGCAAAATGGCATGATGAGCTGAAGGCCGACAACATCTTCCGGCCTGACGAGTCGCAAATGCGTAAATCGCCTTCCAAAACCAGTCGACCTGCAAGTAAACCGGCGACGGCGCGAGGCAGAGCTCAGTCACGAGCCACAGAGGATCCACCCCCCGCCACGGAGTCTGCAAGTGGCAGCAAGCACACAGCATTCCAACCTGGGAAGTTGGCAGATGATTTTGCCGCTCGAGCGACTGGAAAATCCAAAAATGCACGGGTGTCTCCTGATACAGATTCGTCGGTGGATTCTCGCGATCGGTATGTGGTTGTGGAGGAAGATGCAATGGACGTTGACACGCCGCCCACCAACGGGCACCATCCTTCTGTCACCAACGGTGTCAAGCATCCGATGACTGAGTCACCCCGTGAACAAAAGCGTAGATCATCGCACGGAGGAGTTGATTTGAAAGACTTCATTCAACAAGTTCCGTTTGCACCAACATCTGGAGGCCTGGGAGGCTTGAAGGACGATCTGGAGACGCATCTCCCCTTCGAGTCCCGCGCGGCCAAGGAAGTGAACTTGAACCGGACCATGTCGGCACGAATTCGAGCGCTGAATCTGCCCAAGCCACCAAAACCCGTCGTCCCGCCAGCCGATGATCGGCTAGATAAGCTCAACTTCGACCAATATGCGCAAAACATGCAAAACTACATGCGTGAATGGAACCACTTCAACGCCAAGATGATCGAGCATTTCCGCGCCCGACAAGATAGAGTCTGCGGCACAATGAGCCAGAATTGGATTGCACAGAGTGGTGATGGGCCCGACGCAGAAGCCGTGGAGAAAGACGAAAAAGGAGACAAACAGGCGGGCTATGCGGCGTACATGCAGTGGCTGAAGGACGATGCACAATGTCGGGACTGGTGGGAGGAGGCGAATGAGAAGCATTTGAAATGTTTGGAGGATTTGGGGAGGGCGAGGGAGGTGGCGAAGAGAAAATTGAGGCCTGTGTGAGTTTGAGGCTGATCAGATTGGAGGCTATTCATGCTTGTCGTTGGCGTACAAGACGCGTGGCTTTTTGCGACCCCTCAAATGAGCTTGGTGATATTCAAGGCTTTGGGCAAATGGCGCGGCTATGTTCGTGGCATAGCGGTTACGGGCGTTTTGACTTGCAATTTCCGACATGCGAAGCGGTTGGATTTTGTCTTTGAATGATGCGGATACCCTGTTGGCAATGAGGCATAGAGAAGTCTTGAAACACCGTAAAGCCATGGCCAGTTGCCATGATGACACTGCTTGAATTTCAAGGACGGAGAACTCTGGCCGTGATGGCTACTACCTAAAGATACTACTAACGGCAACCTCCGCGCCTAACGAACACAAGCTTCTGGCCAAGCATTGATTTGTGGCTCTAAATAGGCTGTGGGCAATGCTTATCAGAGCTTAGCCAAGTCCGGCATTAGCCGGCAGCCCAACTGCTGCTCCAACCTATCGCGGCTTCAACATCTACCACTTCCCTGCCTAAACCGTAACGTTCTCCCCGTCCTCCAGTGAGCGGCAGCAATCTCGCTGGAGGGAGGCCGCGCAATCCGGTTTGACGGATGTGAAACCGAGAATGCACAGAGCTATCCTCGTAAGATAGTTTAAGTTGACTGATCAGCCGTATTCTCGTGCAATTCTCTTGCTCTTCTCTCACCGATTGATACTGACCTGCGAATCCTGTCCCCTATCTGCCTTACGGTCAAATAATAATACCGTGCTCACAACTTCCGCCAACGAACGCTCACTTCGAAGCGCGAAGCAACCTACCACGATGGACGCCGAGAACCAGCAGCAACAGAAGATTCAACCTCTGCAGCCCCAGGCGCAGGGCGATGCGGCCATCTCGCAACAACCCGTAAGTCGGCTCGCAAAGTTCCCAGGGTTTAGCACGCGCTCCTCAGCTCCTCCGACATTATCTGTTTTCGCCCCTTTCCAAGTATCTCCGCCCAGTCTGGGAGCCTAGCCGGCTTATTTCCCAACAGGCGGCATGAGAGACGACTGGCCCAACTTATCTTCCTCTCCACGGGAGCCGCAAAAAGCCTTTCTTGAACTGACGAGTACATCGATAGGCTGCCCGCGAGTCCATGGACGCCACCGGTGTGAGCAACAAAGTCGGACTTCGAGGCGGTGGCGAGGGCGAGGATATCTGCTGTGGGTTGTAAGTGGCTGACAGCACTCGACAACACCCCGAGTACGAGGTACAGGCATAGTAATGTGTTTGTTGATAGGTGCGCCGGGTTCCTCTGCTTCGAGTGTTGCAAGGATTGCTGCTAGACTGGCCAGAGCAGACAGAAGGAGCTTGCCACTCCAACGGCATCTGTGTCTCTGGGCAGGAGAAGACCCTGGGGCTATGCTATGCTTGAGAGCCTCTGCTTCTGTCCTTTAGCGTAGCGGCGAACGCCCGAGTTTTACTCCGTGGTCCCGCAATGGCAGAAACGAAGCTCATGATTGATTTGAGACATTTCTTTTTGCCAAACTTTTGCGCTACCAGAGATTGCTGCAGAGTGACACTCGTTTGTCCGCTTCGCCTTGCGCTTATGAAGACGGGCGTCGGCGTGACTTTGTTCCTTCCGTGTGGGAGCGTCGAACCGACCCATGGTGCCATGCTAAACAGCCTTACTCGCCTGTCTGGCTTTGTTCCATGAGAAGCTTTTAGCTATTGCTCAAGTGGTTCTGCAGACACTCGATGCAAAGTGATTACCTGCCGACGGTGGACTGATATAATGTGGTGCACAAAGTTGAAGTGTGAATTCCTGAGGCGGACAGTTCTTGTTGTAATACTATCTAGGTACTGTAGGTCTATTCGTATGATACGCCTACCCATCATCCTCCCATTCTATTAAGCGCTCGCCGCTTTGCTCAACGCGCTTTTGCTTGTGCTCTATCACACCCCCAATCGAACATCACACCAGCTAGTGAAGCAGCTACAGCCGTGAATCGATGATGTTCCCGTCCTCGTCAAGACGATTGCCGAAGAAATCCCTTGTCGGTCTGAGAGAAATCCGCCTGTAACCGCACATACCACTAACATACCCGAACTCATGGTCATTCCTACACTCAGGTAGGTTTGCAATTTCCTCGCCAAACATCTCTGCGTGCTCTCCATCTCCCGCCCACTCGTCCTGCTCGATGGCCGCTCTGCATATCGCCAGAAACACTGATTCCACGGTGCCTCCTCTTTGAAGAAAATGTCTAGTAGCAGGGGGCCACTCGCCAGCAGATCTTACGACGTCCAACACATTGGCTGTGTTAGGCACATCCCCCCTCGCCAGACAGGTGTCGACGTGCAGCCAGAGATTCACAAAGCCCTGACGCATGGATTTGTTTGTCGTGAGATTGTCCAACACCCTCGAAGGTAGGTAGCCGAGATAATTCTCAAACCATTGAAACCAGTCTAGCCCGAGCGACTGATCGAGGTCATCATTCAACATATCGTATCCGGTCTGAGCCTGACATCGGAGAGCGTGCGACATCCTAGGACTCAAAAACCCCCTGAGACATTGTCCACACGAGCATGCGCCAACTATTCGCTGTAGGGCATCTCGACCTTGGAGCTCATTGAGAGAGTCCACAGACTCTAGTCCTTTCAGCAAGACCAAACAACGGACAGCAGAATTACCATGTCCTTCGAATCGGTCTGAGACAGGTATAGTCAGTTGATTGACAACCTTCTGCGTACGGAGTTCTTCGAGCTTGAATTGCACTAATTCGAGAGGGGTTTCGCCTCGTACGTTGCGCATTTCAAGAAGCCGAGCTCCGAAGTCTTGCTTCAAGACCCACTCCACGCACGCGACGTCGAATATTGACGCAGTAAGATGAAGGACTGTATTGCCATGCTTATCTTTACTCATCCAGCAGGCATCAGCTGGACCTTTTCGTTGCATACAGTTCTGGAGCACGCCAAGAAAGTCTGGGGATTCGCGAGGCTCCGGGTTCGAAATTCGGTCGACAGGGGATGGAGGAGGGTCGGCAATCTGCTGTAATGGGACCAAGAGGGAATGGAGAGAGGTTAAAGGCGGCTTTGAGGGGTCGAAATCCTCTGTTGAGGCAACCTGGTGTGAGGGATGATCATTCTCGGGAGCCAAGGCAAACCAGATCGTGGATCCCACCCTTCGAAATCCTAAAGACCGGTAAAACATGGTAGCCCGGTCATGTTCGCGTTCTTCCAATTTCTGTCTTTCCGCATCGTCTGGTAAGCGGTACCATTCCCGGCAGAAGTCGTCCAATCTCAAGAAGGTTGGCCAGGCGAAAGCAAAGAAAGACCACGTCTTTTCCCGGGCCCGTACCAACAGTGACTCTATCATTCTTCGACCAAGTCCTTGTCTGCGGTAGTCTTCGTTGACAAAGACCTCTTCGATGAGAAGCATATCCCCGTTATCTAGTTCCGGACCCCAGACACCAGTTCCTTTGATGACCGGGTGGGTTTTGAACTCAGGTCTCAGTCGACCATACCGGTCGAACAGGTCAAACGCGAGCAGTGATGTCTCTCTTGAAGGTTGCTCCATCTCTCCATAGAAATCATCCCGCATTTGGCCTCTTCTGATCAACTTGGCAGTGCAGTATGCAACCCTCATCGGCTTGCCGTGTTCGTCGGTGTTTGTAGTAGAAATCACTTCGACATCGATTGGTTCTAGCCACTTGAACTCATAATCCGGATCAAACTCGGACGCATCTTCGTCCTCGCTGATGTCTTCATTGTTGTCATCTTCGATGTCTAGGTCACGTTCATCGTCGTCGTCACTTTTACGTGCCTCATCGCCTCCGGCCTGCTGGTCATGGTGGCAAGTCACGATGTCGTGTTCTTGACTCTCTCCTGCGTTGATACCCTTCTCTGTCTCTCCCATGCTCACGGGTACGTTTTCGACGGAGTCATTTTTGTGAATATTGCCAGCATCGCCATTACCAGAGGTGACTTTTGCCTGCTTATCGGATTCGTCTTCGTCGTCAGAGAATTCAGGAGGACGGACTGCCAAGGAAGCCGCGAAGCGATGTACTGCAGTAACTGGTCCTCCATTGGACTGCTCCAAGAGGACCTTTCGGTATAGCTCACGCTGAGGCAGTGTGAATTCTGGGTCATTGCGGGCAGCTTTGGATTTGGATCTAAGCTTAACCTCTATTTTGAAGTCCCCACGGGCCTCTGGAAGGTCAGAAGAAGTAGTCATATCCTGCTATTACAATTAGAACGACGACAATATCAGGTGTGGACATTGCACCTGATCAAGTTGAGAGCCCATAGGTTTGGTAGGAGCATGTTTGGCTGTTGGCAGACCACCGTCACTGGCCCGACGCTTGCGAAAACTCATTCTGGAGGGTTGCCAATGACCTCAGTCCTCTATCGAGGATGGAAACAAGACTGATGATCTGAAGACGAAGAAAAGACAAGAATGAGACCTCGAGTGGGAAATGACTCGCAATCATACCAGGCGCGGTGATCAACGTAGGGAGCCTGCTTTTTCTTGGGGAGGGAGATGGAGAACTAGAATCGACGAGGCATGGCAAGGGACAAAACGGCTGCCTGGAGAGGAATGCAATAACAGTAAGCCAAGTGCGAGGAAGGGGCAGGCGCAAGAGAATTTTAAAGTGTAGGTAACGAGGTCCAAAGCGGCGGCTCATAAGCGTCCAAATATGACCCGAACATGACCGGCCGGTTGAACTACAGTACAGGCACATTTCCTGCCAACAATTTTACAGGGAAACTCAGACAACTGCGTAACGGCAGGCAGTCTGCCAGGCTCCCTGACGCTCATCTGAAACAGATGCCTAGCTGAGAGGCACATCCTGAGGCCCTCCTAAATAGTATTTGCTCAGTGAGTGCTCGGGGAGTCTCAGTGATGCTCACCTAAAAGCTCAGTCAAAGCTCAGTTGAAAGTCAAGCTCGATTCAAAGTCAAAGCTCAGTTCAAAGTCAAAGCCCAGTTCAAAGTCAAAGCCCAGTTCAAAGTCAAAGCTCAGTTCAAAGTGCCTTCACTCACCTCCAGGACAAACCGTATATGGCAGTCATGCCTCCCCTGCCCGCGCGGCGAACCGAACGAGGGTATGTCAGCGCAGGCTGAATCTCCTTGACATGTCGGTGGCGGATGTGCACGATCATGATACCCATCCACTCTTGCCTACGCAGCTGAGCTCGCAAACATGAGTTGGTTGCCCAAGTGGGCAGCTCAGGCAAGAAGAAAGCCTTCGATCCTCGATCCTCTCACGGCCATCGAGAAGCGCGAATGCGACGATCCGAGGTCCATTCCGCTGTTGGCCCTTTGAACTCTGGCGTCCCTTCTTCTCAACATCTTCGTCGCCGTTGGTGCCATGGTCTGGCTGCAGAGCCAGCCAAGTCCCGCAGATGGAGTCCTGACAAGTATGTATACTCGAAGTTTTGCACGGCCATCACTCACACGTGTACGTCAGAGAGCAACAGAGCTGTCGCATTTGAGGCAGACCCTGGCTACGATGTCCCCCCGCGGCAGCTGGAATCTTTGTGGGAAGGTCTTGTCCCATGTAGCAAGAGCACCCTGCCTGCCTCTGGGTTTACAGCCTTGCTAAACTTCGAGCATAGCCGGCTCAGGCTCGGTCTACATCACCGACGCAGCCTCATTCGCAATGCTCGGAGCTCCTGCAGTGGACAGCACAAAGTCGCCGTCTGAAGGCAGATACAGGATGGCCATGTTCCATCAACTCCACCGTCTTGTATGGCTTTCATGTCCGACCTTCTCGTCACATATCCACTGACACCTGGACACTCCTAGGCAATGTTGAAATATGTTGCCGGCACCACCTTCGAAACTTGGTACAAGCCGAACACGTCGTTCACGCCAAGCCACCTTAATCATTGCATAGACTATCTTCGGCAGGTATGTGGTCGAACCGCGTCGGCTCTGTCCCACACTGATTGATCGTTCAGAGCATCATGTGTGCCGGGGATGTCACACTAGAGCCGATCCTGCCAGAGGTCAACAACCAGGGCAGGGCCATCAAGCACCAATGTCGCGACTTCGACGCCGTCCAAGAATTCGTTAACGCCCACGACCTTGGCAGTTCACCATCAGCTCCCGTGTAAGGAGGCATGATCGAATCTGGGACGAGCATGGCTCGGTAGTTCTTGAGGCTTTCTGTGCGGAGTCGCTCGATATATCTAGGTCTGGTATATCTGCGAACAATGAGACTCGGTTCATCAGTCCTCAATACTCTAGCGAAGCTCCAAGGTGACTGGCTGGCTTTGCTCTGGCGAAACTGATAGTCCTAGCCTCCAGGTCGAAGACACTGTACCATCTGCGTAGAAACACAGTTCCAAATATTGCGAATGGTCCACCAGGCGGCGGAAAATCGTGTCCGAAAACCGCACTGATACAGACATTCTCTCTCACTTCGAGCACGTAGTCCCCAGGGCCGAGACTGAAATTGTGTCCTGCCAGCGTGAATATCACGTCTGGCAGATGACGGCGTGTTGAGCACTCGATCGTGGATTCGCCGCAGCCAACAGGCTTTGCGCCAATGCGTTCATGGCTGCCAGCAGCCTATTAGATCGATTCACCTGTTCGAGGTAGGGGGAGGGAAAGCGTCCAGTTGCTCAGCTAGTCCAGTAGGTAGCAACGTGAATGATGCCCCGGTGTCTATGGCCGCGTCAGTGTTGTTCAGTTCTACACTCCAGTCGCCGAAAGCAAGTGACGTGAACGTGGTTTCCCAGGTTGGCTTGTTGCGGGTAGGCAGCATGATCAGATCTCCCAAGTAATGGTCATGATTTGCACCACCGAAGACGACTTCGCTCTCGTCACCCTCTCGACGACTGTTGCCGAAACAGAAGGAGAAGATCGGCTCCACGAGACCCTGTTGAACCATGTTGTAGAACGGCGGCCGGCACAGCCAGGTTCACCGCTGCGCCAGTGAATCCTAGCCTGAAAATGCCGTCCATCTTCCAGAACGCAGGGCCCAGGGCCGATCTCCTCAGTCGCTTCGGCGAAATCTTGACTCGAGATAGAGAGAGGGCCAACTTGAAGAATGTCCTGACATGAACCCCGTGACGCCGCCGTATTTGATGGCGAAGGGGGTACCATTTCAGCGATACGAGCTTGACGCAGAGGAATTGTACTGCCAGTGGTCATGACAAGCACCGGCTTTGCATTGGGAGCTGGGAACCGGAAAATTCGCGCTCCCTGTGCCGAGACCGACCTGGAAGGACTGAGGCGGGGTGCCCATGGAGATGATGGTATAATCTGACGCTCGCATTATCAGTATGCTCGGGCGCTGGATTGACTGCTCAAGAGACGCGCATTGTTCGTCGTCAAGGTTCGTCATCGGGAGTCGAAGGCATATCGGGCCGTCATGGCCATGGTCGGTTGCCGCAGCGTCGTGCCGCGCTTCCTGTAGGATAGGCGTGCCTGCTCCATCTCGTTGGCCATCGCAAACGACGCCAGAGCTGTGAAGGTGAGCCATGCTATCTTCATAGGGACCCTTGATGGTGATCGAGTTCAGAAGCATGGGAGCCTTATCGGAAAGGAAGTGCCTCGGAGAAGTGCGTCAGACCCAGACTCGCATCGCGTTGCCTTTGAATGCCTGCTCTGTATATGTTTCTCTCTCACTGTTCCTGTTACATCCCAAGCACGGCACGTCCGAGGACATCCTGCTTGAACTCGGGGAGGCTTGCTCTTGGCATGAGGGGCACATGTCGTTGTGAGATTCGTCTTTCAAGACAAATTGTCGCGTTCGACAGGGTATAAATATATTGGTCGATTCCGAAGCAAAAAGCCCAGCTACAAGTTACATTTCTCTCTGGTGAAATTCCCAGAAGGTGAAATTGCCAGAAGGAGCCGTGCCTGTTGAGAAGACAAGGGACCTTCGCAAGTCACGGCTCTGAAGCCTCCTATCCGCCGTACTTTGCTGTAGTGTTTTTCATCATCCTCGGCCAATCGTGGCCGCCTCGGAGTGTCTGCATATTGCTTGTAAGCAACAGTACTTTCGGCACAGTTGCATATTCCCTGCATAGAGCTTACTGTGGATAGGAACGCCAAAATTGCACACATCCGAATCTGAAGCATACCCTTTCCGTTATTGACCAAAGTGTTGCACGCCTTCAACTCGCTTATCCTGTCGTCTAGACCTTCGGTCACGCTTCGCTCCGCCGTGGGGTAATAATACATGGCTGGAGCATTGTCCGATGGAACGGTTATTGGAGCACGTAGGCTTTCAAGAGCAGGATGAGTGCTACCCTTTGTCGAGTCGACCTGAGCTCGAGCTCAAGGCTGATGCGGATTTGTTTCGTCGAGGAGGGACCGTCTGTTCGATCTGGCCGCCTCGTCAGTTTGATTCCAAACCAGTCGAATTCGATATCCGGCACACTTCACCCCTCTGCGGGAAGTTGGCCTGGAATCGTCACATTTGATGAAGCGAGCACGACAGGTCCAGCATCCCGTCGATGATTTGGCTGTCGGATAGGGGTCCTGGATTAATAGAAGTCGGCATTCGCCCACCTGGTCGCCGTTCACGTGCAGACTCTACGAGAAGCTCGAGAAAGAGACATCTGATTATAACCCAAAAAGAGTGGGCCGGAGTGCTGAGCCATCTCAGGCTGATAAGGAAAGCAGTCGTGCCGCACGACCGCCTGAGCCCTCAATAGATAAGGACCTGCGATCACGAGCCGTTGTCTATGCGATCTGCCTGCGGCAATATGCCCAGTTTTCGGATTGAGAGCAACAATTCCACAAGTTGCGATGATTTTACGCTCATGTCCGACCCTGGGATACCTTTGAAAAGTGTGGACAGGTCGTCGCGTAAAAATGGGGTCCGCCTGGAGACAGAAGTGTCGGATCGCAGACTAGCCTCAAGCTCTCGAGACCCGAGGAGACTGGGCCCTTGGCGCTCCTAGAATGAAGGTCTTGCACAGGGTGTTCCTCCTCTGTAAGACACGAAAAGATAAGAGCCGCGAATACAGAGCCGTGTTTGCTCTTATCTTGATGGACCCTGGCCGATTGGTGCTGGAATACAATTCAGACGGACTGGCCAGGTTGGTGAAGACAGAAGGACGAAGCTTCCTCTGGAGTATCTGGTCGGAAAGCCAATTGGCACTACTGGTGCCGGCAGCCGTGTCCTCCACGCCATCCTCCGTCCTGAAAGTTTCCACGGTGGATATATGGTTGCACATGTTCGGCAAGGGCGTGGGCTCATTCTCACCAATACAGCAACCATGGGTTCCTTGAATGACGCCACAACAGTTGCCAGAGTTCCCCGAGAGTCAGCCACCGCAGAGGGCATCATCGACCTCATTCATCGAGATGGCGGCGTGATCATTCTCGATTTCCTCACCAGTGACCAGCTCCGCCGGTTGAATAGTGACATCGATCCGGCCATGGACAAAATCAGCGCTGGGTCCAAGCGTGAACAGAGCAAAGATTTCCACGGCAGGCAGACCAAGCGTCTGACGAATTTGGTCACACATAGCCCAGTGTTCCGCGAGGAAATCCTGGATGACGATTTCACCCATGAAATCTTGGACGGCATCTTCACCAAAGAGTCGGGCACTTACTGGATGACGACGGCACAAGTCATTCAAATTGGGCCGGGCAATGTTGCCCAACCACTGCATCGAGACTTGGGGAATTTCCCCCCCTACAATGACATGGGCCCGAACGGCCCTGAAGGCTTGATCAATTTTCTGGTTGCTCTGTGCGACTTCACCGACGAGAACGGTGCGACTCGCTTCATTCCCGGCTCTCACAAGTGGCCGAATTTCCATGAGGTGGGAAGCCCAGAAATGACCGTTCCTGCGGAAATGAAGGCGGGTAGCGTGTTTCTGTTCAGCGCAAAGACCGTCCACGGTGGTGGCTGGAACAGGAGCGACGGACCCAGGAGGGGCCTCGCATTTGCTTTCCAGCCTGGTTTTCTCACCCCAGAGGAAGCATACCCGTTCCTGGTGGACATGAACCTGGCCAAGACTTTGTCCAGCCGTGCCCAACTCATGCTTGGCTTCAGGTCTCACTACCCGAGAGGCAGCGCAGGAGTATGGCAGTCGGACTACCACGAGATAGCAGAGTACCTCGGCCTGGACTGAACATTCCTCAGGGTGACCTCCTCGCAACTGGCGAGCCTGGTCGTAGTATCATAGAAATATGACCAAAGTCCTTAACAAAATCAGTGGGGAGACCAAGGTGATGCGGTTGCAGATTGGGTCCTATAAAACTGCGCTCTTGTCATCGCTTTGTGACCGTTGATCGTTGTGGTCGCCATCGTGGGCTTTACCTACCTCGCTCTGCTGGTTGGGGTCATCGGAGCGACTATCTACCCCGGGCCTTTTGGTGAGTGGGTTGTGGACGGCAGAGACGCTGCGGATCAAGGCGCCGTATCATGTTGGACCCATATGTCAGCACGGAATCCTTTGCAAGAGTAGCTCAGAAGCTTATGAGGTTGAGTCAAGCACGACGCTAATAGCGCGCATGTAAGACCTCGTACTCCTCCTATGCTTCCAGCGTGCGATCGGGCAGGGGGTGGTAGCCTTGGCGTATTTGTGGGGTTTATTGGGAGCCTACGCCGAGCACATGAAAAGGAAAGACAGCCGACAGATTGCGGTGTAGATTGGTCAATTCCGAAGCAGAGCTACTTGAAATTGCCAGAACAAGTCGTGCACAAGGGACTCCGCAATGGCCGACACTGCCCAAGTCACCGTTCTGAAGCCTCCTCTCCGCCGTACTTGGTGGAAGGAGGCATCCGTCTATCAGATCTACCCGGCATCCTTCAAATCGGCCAACTGCACCGTGGACCAAAGCTCCGGTACAGTCAAGGGGGACCTGCGTGGCATCATCTCGAAACTCGACTACATCAAGGAGCTGGGCGTCGATATTGTCTGGCTCAGCCCGATCCTGCAGTCTCCTCAAGTCGACATGGGCTACGACATCTCGGACTACCGTGCCATCGACTCGCTGTATGGGACGATGGAGGACCACGACGATCTGATCAAGGGTTTGCATGACCGAAGTTTGAAGTACGTCATGGATCTCGTCGTCAATCACACGTCAGATCAGCACGAGTGGTTCAGGCAGTCTCGCTCTTCAAAGGACAACCCATACAGAGATTGGTACTTCTGGCGGCCCCCGCGCTACGATGCAGATGGCAACCGCGTGCCCCCTAACAACTGGGAGTCGGCCTTCTCTGGATCTGCTTGGACCTACGACGAGACCACCGGCGAATACTATTTGCACCTGTTCGCCAGTGCGCAGCCCGATTTGAATTGGGACAATCCGGCCGTCCGGGACGCCGTACACGATCTTATCCGGTTCTGGCTGAATCGGGGTGTGGACGGCTTTAGGATGGACGTCATCAACTTCATATCGAAAGCTCCTGGACTGCCGGATGGGACAATCACTAAACCTGGGTTCTTGCAGTCGGGCATCGAGCATTTTGCCTGCGGCCCTCGCCTGCACGAGTATCTCCGAGGCATTGGCGCCATCCTGCATGAGTATGACGCCTTTTCGGTTGGCGAGATGCCTGGTGTGGGCGATACAAAGGAGATACTCAAGGCAGTTGGGCAAGATCGGGGCGAACTGGCCATGGCTTTTCAGTTCGACATTGTCGGCATGGATATCGAGCCCGGTACCGGGACGAAATGGGAGCACCGCGACTTCGAACCGCGAACTCTGAAGCACGTCGTCTCGAAGTGGCAGTCTTTCATGCTCGAGAACGCAGGCTGGAATGCCGTGTTCATGGAGAACCACGATCAAGGCCGGACCATCTCGAGGTATTGCGACGATACTGGCGAGTACCGGACAAAGTCAGCCAAGCTCCTTGCTGCCCACATGGGTCTCCAATCCGGGACCATCTTCATCTATCAAGGTCAAGAACTGGCGCAGATCAATGTCCCCGAGTCCTGGGGTTTGGACGAGTACAAAGACATCGAAGTGATCAACCACTGGAAGACGGTTTTGCGGGACTATCCGCATGACAAGGAGAAACAAGCCGCTTACAAGAGACAATACCGGCTTATCGGCCGGGACAATGCTCGGACCCCGATGCAGTGGACTTCTGACGCTGGCTCCTTTGCTGGTTTCCTTCCAGATGACCGTCCTCAGGATGCAAAGCCCTGGATGTCGATTCATCCCGACTTTGAGAAGTGGAATGCCGAGGCACAGCTTGCCGACCAAGACGGTGCATTCCTTTACTGGCAACGGATCCTTGCGCTGCGCAAACAGCACAAGGATATCCTTGTCTATGGTGATTTCGAGATGCTGGACGTGCAGAATGAATGTGCCAACGTCATCGCATACCTACGGACTGATCGGTCTCCACAGGATTCGCACGCGGTGGGCGAGAGAGCGATACGCTGCCTCGTGATCACGAATTTTTCAAGGGATAGGATCTGGTGGAGAGTTCCGGAAAAAGTCGAGAATATATTGTTCGACGGCCGTAGATTGCGGAGAGAAGCTATTCGGCAGGACTTGCGCAATTACACTGGAAGTGCGGCCGGCGACAATGCAACTGAAAGGGACGACAAGGGCTGGAAGATTGATCTGATGGCGTGGGAGGTGGTTGTTGCCGTGGCTTGACGGGAAGGGTTTGACCGCGATGACTCGACTCCATCACCAGAGTATTGCATTCACATCTGTAGGTGAGCATCGAGTCACCTATTTGACCGTCCCTGTCACCATCCTTCCCTGCTAGCACTGCGCTGTCACACTGGACGACTCAGAGATGCGTTCATCGCCTTGGACTGCCGGAATGTTTTCCTGGTCTTGCACCACATTGTGATCTATCAACATGTTGGCCCTTGCACATACGATCCTTTTGTCCATCAAGTTGACACGAGGGTGAACAGCAGAGCCTTCCGTCAAGCTCCTATGAATGCCAGGCCACAAAACAGCATGCCGATTGAACCAATGGCGCCCGAACGCGACCCTTGTTCGCTAGTCACCCAGGATGTAAAATCTTTCTGTCCTACACTGCACCGTTCTCGATAGCAGGACTCTCGATGACATGATAGAGGCCAGGACACGTCCATGACGATCGTGCGATGATGATATTGGCTGCGAGGTTTCTCTTCATGACCCAGGTGCTTCTCTATTTCGCAAAGCCGCGCCGGTACCCACGCAATGTCCAGCTACGCATCTAAATTTGCCTGGGCACACATACTCTACGTATTAGTCGCCGCCTAAAAGGCCCCTAAGCTGGGGTACTTCAAAGGTGTCCAAAGAGAGGTTGGGCATTCCCAGCCCCAGACTACTGGGTCAACTGGTTGTATATAGTTGTGCTTTGAGCAATCAAGAAAACCTTTCATAATCTGACAAAAGGGGGAGGGGATACCAGGGTGGTGGGATCCGGCGGCCATTCAAGATCCGGCGGATAAATGGCGCCGCCCCAAATTCCCACGCTGGATGATAGAAATACATCCACCTTTCAACCACCATTTCTCTTGGTGTGCTTCGGTCTTCCTGAACTACTATATCGTCCAACAGGTACGCTCCCGTCAGCCATTATTCCCTTCTCTGTGTCGCATGACAGATTGCCGGTCCAGTCATGATGGAGCAAGACGATGTGGTGAGATGTCGCTTTGTCGATGTACGTTACGCTGTCGTTGAACACAAGGAGAGAACGATACTGAGACGATCCGACATAGATTGCGGTGACTTACACGGCCGACGAATTCCACGGCATCTACAGAGGCCGAAAGCAGCACGACGAGGACTTCGAAGATGTTTTGAACCGAGCAGAAGCGGTCGGATGCTCCAGAGTGGTCTTGACAACCATGACTCTCCAAGGGGCAAAGCAGAATCTCGAGGTCTGCAAACGGTTCCCGGACACGTGTTGCATGACTCTGGGTATCCACCCGTACCATGCTGCCGACTTGGACGACGACACGACCAGCTTGGAAGAGTTGGTGAGCTTTGGCAAGTCGATCGCAGCAAGTGACGAGACCCAGAAATATCTTGTGGCGTTTGGAGAAATCGGCCTCGACTACGTCCACCTGGACCGGGCGAGCAAGGAAGTCCAACAGAGGGCATTTGTGCATCAGTTGGAGGCCGCGGCCATGTTTGATCTTCCTCTATTCCTGCACGTTCGAGACTCGTACGACGACTTTGTCCAACTCATCAAACCTTACATCTCAACGGGGCCGAGACGGGGCGTGGTGCATTCCTTTGCTGGGACAAAGGACGAGATGCTGGGACTTCTGGAGCTCGGGTTCGACATTAGTGTCAACGGCGTCAGCTTCAAGACGGAGGAACAGCTCGAGATGGTGCGAGCAATTCCGTTGGACAGGCTCCATCTCGAGACCGACGCACCGTGGTGCGCAATCCCTACCGCTGGACCTGCAGCGGGGTATGTGAGGGATGCACCAGCGTTGCGTCCGAGTCACAAGAAGGACAAATTCGTAAAAGGGGATATGGTCAAAGGAAGAAACGAGAGCTGTGTGATCGATCGGGTGGCCCGGATCGTTGCCGGAGTCAAGGGCGTGGCAGTATCAGAGGTCGCCGAAGCGGCGTGGCGGAATAGCGTTGCACTCTTCGGCCTGGATGGAAGAACGAATTGACCACAGAATCGGGATTCAACGAGCTTGGGTTGTTCGAATGCGATGCAAAATCAGATTTCAGGCTTTATTGATCAGGGGTTTCAAAGATGTGCAAATGCATCCAGCAGTCCACGCACTCCGGGAATCTTACTTCTGCATACCCGTCCATCCTTGACGACAGCAAGCAGTTCCTGGTCAGAGCGCTCGAAGACGGAAATGTCCCTCAACGGGTTGGAGTCGAGGACGATGAGATCCGCCTTGTAGCCTGCTTCGATGCGTCCCAGGGACCGTTCCTGACCCATCATCCGGGCCGGATTGATTGTCGCGCTTTGCAAGATCTCGAGGGGGGTGAGAACTTGGGATCGAATGCTGAATTCTCCGAGCTGGTGGACGCCCAAGGGACCGAGGAGATCGGAACCGTAGCAGAGTGTGACGCCTTCCTCTTTTGCGACCTTCAGCGCTTCAAGCCCCATTGCCAGCACGGCTTGGTTTTTCCGCTTGCTCTCTTCCGACAGGAATGCACCCAGGGCCGGGTCGGACAGCGTCTGGTATGTGACGAGTGTTGGTGTCAGGAAACACTTCTTCTCCGCCATGATTTTCGCCGTGGGTCGGTCCAGGAGATTGCCATGCTCGATGCCTTTGACACCATTGCCGATGGCCATCCGAATCGACTCGGGCGTGTACGCGTGACATGTCACGTATGTGTGGGCATTCTCCGCCACCTGGACGATGGCTCGAATTTCCGCGGGCGAGAATTGTCTGTTCAACAAGCCGTCGGTCGGGCTGACGACTCCGCCGCCACCCATGACCTTGATGAAATCGGCACCGCGTCTCAGCTCGTCTCGGGCCACTTTCACACACTCGGGGACGCCGTCGCAGATGCGGCCGAGCCCCGACACGAAGCCCGAGACACAGTCCGAATGATCATGTGCCGACCGGAAGTCGCCATGGCCGCCCGTCTGGCTCAAGGCGTGCCCCGATATGAACAGTCGAGGACCGGGCACCAGCCAACTCTCACACGCTTGTTTCAGAGCGTACGGGGCGCCGCCGCAATCTCGAACGGCCGTGAATCCGCGGGCGAGCATGTCTCTGCAGACGAACGTCATACGAAGCAGGGCCTCCTGCTCCGGCGTTGCCATGATATGTCGGAAGTCTACCTCCCCAGGAACAGCGGAGATGTGCACATGGCTGTCAATGAGGCCGGGGCAAATGTATTTCCCCGTCAGGTCGACGCTCTGAATCTCTTGGGAGACGTGTACCGGTTGTCCATGGTGAGCAACTTCGGAAATGATGCCGTTCTCAAGCACCACTGAACTGTTGACATGGATCTCGCCAGTCACTACATCGATGACATTGGCGTTCGTGAACAAGTATCTGGGCCGCGGGGACTTTGGAACCCAAGGCTTGACAAAATTCTCCGACGTCGTCTTCGTCATTTAGGACTGCTGTGATGTTGGAATCGGTGACGTTTGCTCGTTTCTTCTTTTGATTGACAAACCCGCCGGCTGGCCAGGTAATATGTAGAGGTGGCGTGTGTCTATGGAATGTGATCCCTCGAACCCCCCTTGTCGCTCGATTTTAAATATGGCTCGAGGTTGTCCGTGCATAAGACAAGGAGTCAAAGCCAGCCTGAGGACGAAGCCGGACTTGGTTCTGTTCATCGAAGCCGGCCCGGCCCAATCGAAAGGAACGGGCACAGCGATCCGGGGGCTGCTTGAGACACGGACGGATGGACACACAGAGTTGGGCTGCCCCTTTTCCGGTCCCGCTCTTTAGATCATGACGGCCTACCAATTTTGAGACGAGTGATTAGGAATCCGAGCTTGCAACCATGAGTATTATTGATATCACCTTCGCAGGACCTACGGCTTAGTCTTCTAGACGGAGAATATTGAAGGGTATCTGTTTGCCTGTTTCGGCGACATTGTCGTGTCTAGGTACCGTGAATCTCGAATTATGCCAAGTGTTGAATATTCAGATCGTGCGATGCGGGCGACGTTCCTCGTGATCATGATACGCACTTTTGATATTGTCGGACTTGCTTCATGTCGAAAGATATATTAGATCATGTGCCTACTTTCGGCCGCCTTGTCACTTTCACTCACGGGAGTTCAGAGACGGATTACCGTACAGGGACCAAGATTGCATCGTTTCCTGCGACGGGACGAGCGGCATGTTGGTTCACACCACCGCTTGACCATGCATGCAACCAACATGTCTGACAGACTCGTGTTGATCCCTCGTGGCACCCTCCTCACCGCCCTTCCATCGTGCCCAGTCTTTTGGCATCATTTCGTCCGAGACTAATACATGTACCGAAAATCCACTTTCTCCTTGTCCGTCCTGTCGGAGAACGAGTCTTCAACACCCACCACAAGCGTAGTCGGGCCATTGAGTTCGCGGTCGCGTCTAGCGTTCTCGTGGTAACATAGGAAGCCGTACGACGCTATGGCCACACTAGCCACGACAAAGCAGGCAAGAAGCCCAATATATCCATGTGAATAGTCTGGCGCGTCATTTTGCCGAAAAACCTGCGGACCGATGATGTTCCCCGCGCAGTACGCCAGGAAATACATGGCATTGACGGTGACTTTCTTGGTGTGGCCCGAGACATTGGCCATCGGCACAGAGGTGGACATGACGTAGGGTCCCCAGTACGTGTAGAAGACGTAGTATGCGGCTAGCAGACTCCTTTTATGGTCCTTCGGAAGCTTCCACATGAGGACGGCGCAGGTCAGGGGTACCACGTTTGCAACGGCGATGACCGTGCAGCGCTTGCCTTTCAGCTTCGCACAGGGGACGGAGAGGATGAGCTGCCAGAGAGTCGCGATGACGCCGGTAGGGACACCGAGTAGCGTGGTCGTCAGGGTATCGTAGCCCAATCCCTTGACGATGATGGCCGAGAATGTGACCAAGCCGCCGTTTGGGATGTTCTGGGCGCAGGCAAAGAGGGCCAGCAACCATTGTTTGGGGTCGAGAAGGCACTCTCGCACTTGATACCACTTCAATCTCTTATCCTCGAGGCCCGTGTTGTTGCCCGAGATGCGGGTGACGCAGATGTATCGCTCTCGCTCGCTGAGATACCAGCACTTGTCCGGTCTGTCGGGGAGGAAAATGAGGATGACCACGGACCAGAGCAGGGAGAAACATCCAAGCACAATGAAGAGGAGCCTCCATTGAGCCAGACTCGTGTGGGTGAGCCCGATCCCGTAAGACACCAGGCCGGAAAATATGGACGAAAACTGTGGGAAGTTGGTCATTCACCGTGCACATAGATCCATGTCAGTGAGACACATACCTGGTTATACCAGAAGGCAACGCGAATGGGTTGCTCTGCATTCGTGTACCACATCACAGTGAGAATACTAGCGATCGGGAAGGCTCCTGCTTCTGTGCAACCCATGACGAAACGGACAGTGGCCAGACCAGCGAAGTTCTGAGTTGCGCCAGTGCAGCACATCAAAACGGCCCAGGAGAAGACCAAGCCGGCAAGTAATTTCGCAACGGGCAACTTCTGGATGAGGACTGCTGCCGACCACTCGAAGAACAGAAATCCGAAGTAGAAGATACTGCCGACCCATGAGAACTGGCTGCCGGAGAGACCGGTGTCCTGCTTCATTCCCAAGATGGAAGCATTGGAGATGATGACTTTGTCCACGGCACTGAGGATCACTGTCCCCGCGATGATTGGGAGGATGATGAGGTCGATCTTCCAAAGAACCTTTCGAGCTTCAGAGGCGGTGATAGGTCCATTCGTGACGGCAGGATCAAGAGATGCGAGGAACTCGGTGGCAACATCAGCGTCCCGTTTCTCTGCTAGATCTCCATTGGCGAGAGAAACTGTTGCCTCCAGAGGATTGATGTCAGATTTCTTGAAAGAACTCGAAGCCATAGTGGGCAGTGGAGAGTGAACAAGGTGGCTCCAAATCAGGAATAGGTGGTCGATTGCGTGAGTGTGTAACCAGAGACTCGGATGGCTTCTGGACCTGAGAGACTTCACCTCTTATAGATGTTGACGATCAACCTTGTTCCTGCCAATAGACTTGAATGGATCCTTTTGAGCAAGGCATTCGTATTCCTCACCACAGTTGTGGGATCAAAGTGATAAGACCATCGCATCCGTTGAAATGAGGAAGGTTAGCTCTGGCTGATAATAACATAGGACAACGATATGGGACCTTACCATTCAGCCACAAGGAATGCAGTTTCCAGGCACAGCCGACCGAGTAATCGACCTCGCCGCCCGCGGATATTAACGCGACAGGCGGAAGGGTAGACGACCGGGTACATGTACCCGGCTTACGGACCTTTCTGCATGGTGTACTGACATCGGGACCGGTTCCATCGTTGGGTTTCAGAGGCACATTGACGGATGGATTCTGTTGGCGTGGATAAGGTTGGCGGCACCCAGTCCACGCAGAAGACGATTGAGTTCGCTCTTGGGGCGACGTGCTAACATGTGCCTTCACCGGTCTGTCCTGGCGTATTAGATATCTGTGGTACTGTAACAGGCATATCTGCTAGCATCAGGCCCCCGACATGGCGGAGCTTCGCAAATAGCCGGAGCCAGGATCGCTCTCCAAAGACTATTCTCACTGCGAGTTTCATGCATCGAGAATAGTGTCGACACACTCGTCGAGGAATAAAAGTGTCATCAAGTGCGCTTTGACACCCAGAGGAGACTCCTACTCAATTATTGATTGCTCACTTCATCCCGCTTTTTTCTCGGCTTTCTTCATCGCTGAGCACAGTCTTCAAAGCATTAATCAAGACGGACACTGCCAATGTCAGCCAAAGAGCCCCCATAGGCACACCAAGCTCGCCTTAATACCCACCATGCTTTTCCTCGAAAACAAGCATTGGTCTTAACCGAATGGTAGAGTCTCCACAAGTACCGACGATGACGCCTTGTGTTCTCAATTTTCGCATGAGAGTAGCAGGGCCAACGGCATCAAAAGCAATGTAGGTTCTGTACAGCTGGTGTGAGCCTTCTCCCCGCGTGAGTGGTGACTGTTCCACATACCCTTGACCATGGCCGCGAAGATTCATGACACGTCGAGGAAACTGCTTCGCTAGCAGCGCAAGCTCGTTGTATAAAATGTCTCCTACAAGTGACTATCAGGATGACACCAGGTGGTCAGCCAATTTTGGTCGCTGTCACAGAGAAGGGAACTCACGCATTGCTCAACAAGACCACGAGCCAAAATTTCGTCGATAACCGCGTTGCTCAGAACAACCCGAGCTGGGTCACCCATCCACCTATCTATGCGTTAGCTTAGAATACCCATGCACATTTCGGCGCCGGCACTGACGTGTTGAATTGCCGGTACGCTTTGTCTGGTCGCAGCAGCTTGTTTCCGAAGAAATAGCCTGCCGTTTGAGCTTTCTTGGAAAATGTCACAATATCTGGTGGAGAAGAGAGGTTCCAATGCTCATGCGCCCAAAATCTCCCCGTGGCTCCAAAACCTGAACAGGGGGGACTGTCAGAGGGACAACATTCAGGCACCAGGAGAACACACTTACCTGTCTGCACTTCATCACAGATGAGAATGATATCTCTCGCCTTTGTGCAGGCACGCAAACCCTGGAAAAAGCGCGGAGAAGCGTGATTGTCGCCGCCCTCGCTCTGGATCGGCTCGACAATCAGAGCTGCCACAGGACAGCACCAATTATCCAGGAGGATCTCGATTTCCGCTACGCACCTCTGCTCTTCAGCCTCATTTTCCTCTTGGAATTGCCTCAGTGGATACTTGAGCTGTGGGAATCGAGCCCGAGGCCATCTGAAGGATGGGATGTCCATTTTATGGACCGCCTTCGATCTGGTGGCAGACAAGCTGCCAAAACCTCGGCCATGAAAAGAATTCTCGAAACTCAATACGGCCAGTTCTGGAGACCCTGGTTGCTGATTCAACAGTGCAGTCTCCATCTCTTCACCCGACCAGTCAACACCCTCTCCTCGTTGCTTTCGTCGATAGTACATGAACGCGGCTTTGAACGCGAGCTCGTTCGCCTCCGAACCAGACTGAGCTGTGAAAATTTGGTCGAGTCCTTTGGGAGCAATGCGCATCAAGCCATCTCTGAGGCTAGATAGCCAGGTCAAAGACGGGAAGTTGCCTATTGCCGGCCTGTTGACCAAGGCTTGGATCATTGCGTCTGACTTCGCCGCCGTGAGAAGAGTTGGGTTGTTGTATCCCACCGGGATCGAAGCAATCTGTGCGTACCTGACAAAAGGTTTGAGTGCCTTTGACCATTGAACAACTGACATACTAACACATCGAGGTATCTATTGGCATCGGCGTCCACGAGGCTTCCATTACGTTAGTCCAGCAAAGGCCCGCAAGAGGCACGCGATACTCACTAATTCCCTTGGGACTTTTCGTAGTCCACAACAAGCTGAACCGTTCTGGCATCGAGCAGAGTATCTAGAGACGATTTTGCTTGCTCCGTGGCAGGTCCTGGAACTGCCGTCGATACAATGGGGTCGAGAGGCTCGAGACAAACGTACTCATTCCCGGACCCGTTCGAAACTAAGGCTTTCCCCTCAACCATTGTGACTCATGTAGCCTACCAATCACTCTGGGCGAGGCTTTCCTCCAAAAGGGATCGTCACATTGCAGATGCGGTGTCTGTCCCTCTATTTGTAAAAACGCAGCCTTCCGTATGTATGTGCAGGATTTCCACGCCGTAACCAACGTAACCCAGACGGAAAGTCGCAAAGCTGCTTAACGACTGAAATGAGCGAAGAGAATAGAACGACAGAACGACCCGGGTACTTGCACCCGGTCGGTCATAGGCCGAGTGATTCTCTGGAGCGAACCATTTGCGTCGGGTATCTGGTTTGTGGCATCTCTCTAGTCTTTCGCAGGCCCAGTCTGTTCCGAAGCTAAGCGGTCGGCAAAAATGATGAAGGTATCGACTGCTTGGTTGGTCGTTATAAAAGATTGTGCATGGACGGTCACATCTAGCTCTCACAAAGCTAGATATCAAAAGAAAAATCTACAAAATCGTACTTGGTCAGCTTGCAAACAAACAATGGCGAAACTCGGCGATTTCCAGCTCCTATCCTTCGATGTATACGGGACGCTGATTGACTGGGAAGCCGGAATACTCAGCGGCTTGAAGCCACTGATTGAACAACAAGGAGGAACAGCGCGCCTCTCACGCTCACAAGCCCTGGACATCTACCATGAGCTCGAGAGGGAACAACAGAGCGCAACCCCCGGGATGCCATACTCGCAGCTCCTCACCACGATATATCCGCAATTTGCAGCAAGGCTCGGTCTGCTAAAGCCATCGACCCAAGACAGCGAGACGTTCGGCCGATCGGTGGGCCAATGGCCGGCGTTCCCCGATACAGTGGACGCGCTGCGACGTCTGCAGAGGTACTACAAGCTCGTGATTCTGTCCAATGTCGACCGAGAGAGCTTCCAGGCCAGCAACGACGGACCACTCGGCGGCGTGGTGTTCGACAAAATAATAACCGCCGAGGACATTGGCTCCTATAAGCCCGACCTTCGAAACTTCGAGTACCTGCTCAGGTCTGTCCAGGAGGATTTTGGAGTGGAAAAGAATCAAGTTTTGCAGACTGCGCAGAGCCAGTTTCATGATCACCACCCGGCTAAGAAAATGGGAATCAAGTCCGTGTGGATTGAGAGACACGGGACCATGGGCAATCGCCAGGAGGAGATTTACGATTGGAAATTCGCCACCCTGGGGTTAATGGCTGATGCGGTCGAAATGGAACTTGGAACAGTGCAAACCGGGAATGCTGAAGACTGAACAGGGAAGTGAGTCGTAAAGGGCGGGAGCAGACATTTGGTCGCATGGATCCTGGGTGGGGCGTCATTCCTTAGCGGGCTCCAAGATTTGTTTTGAATATTGTATCCCATTCATGGCACAAACTACCCTGAGCTCTCAGGCACAATCATAAGCTCTTTGTAACGGGGGCACAATCCGGGCTGGGCCATTTTTGGACGATTGTGCCGTTACCCCGTCATAGAACGTCCCCACTCGGAAGGGTGAAGTTGTCGCCGAACTCGAAAGCGAAGGATGGCGAATTTATATCCCAACCAAAGCTCTGCAGGGGCGAAAGAGTTGTGAAATTCAAAGGGTCAGCTGTAACTGCAACATTCGGGTTTATGGCGCTGGCATGTGAGCCCACTGAGGTGGCGTCGCCACTACCTTCGTTCCTCCACAGAAGGGCCCAACTCCGGAATTGATCATAAGCTGAAGTCGCGGAACCAGATGCACCCGATTTCGCGGGATTATGATGGGACTCGTCATCCAGACGTCGAATGGCCGTCTCCATAGCTTCGATTGCCGCCTTTTCGGCATCGGCAGCGTAAAATCCCAGAGACATGTGCTTCAGCAGGTCCATGCCTTGTTCAGAAACCTTTCTCAATCGGGTGCTGCGATCGGAGATTCGGTGTGCAAGGATGACCAGGAGAGCGGCTCGACAAGTTGTAAACTCGGTATATGACGCTCGAGCAAGCCCCGCTTCGTCTTGAAGGAGCTGACATAGGCCAATAATGTCTAAGGCGCTTTGGACACAGCTTGCCACGAGTGAGTTTCGAAGCTGTGGCCATTGAGGGGCATCGGATTCTGCTGTCCGAGATTGAATGGTGGCGTTTGGGGAGTCGAATATCAAGCTGCGTCCAATAAATACACGTGCCAGGTGGTACGTCAACGCCAGGTGGACGTTGAACCGGAACAAGGCTCCTCCAGGCGTGAGATCCCTACAGTATGTTGTCGTTGGAAGGGCTTCCCAGTATTCGAGAAGACTCTGCTTGAGTTTGGAGATAGAGGTCAGAATTGAAACGCCTGGCTTCTTCGAAGCTTTCCTGATTTGAGACCTGCTCTGTCAGTGGCGCCTGTCTGACTCCAAGCACGGAAGACACCTACATAGTATCTCTCGCATCTTCCAGGATGGCAGTCAGTCGTATCATAGCAAGGATATTTGGGAGTGTGTCGATTCTGTCCTTCGGCCGTAGCGCCGGAAAGTCTGAAGGCTGAGCGGCATCGACGTCTGACTTTGATATGGAGACTGGCAGCCCATGTAATACACAAACTCTCCTAAACTCCGTCAGCCGTTGAGTCCGTGATATGGGCGGTGTTGTGTACTTTTCCAAAGTATACGCGGTCCACCAGATCCTATTCCGTAGTTCAACTGTTCGAGCATCCATACCTCTATGATAATTGCGGTGCATTCCGTTTTGAACCGCCATTTTGATGGCAATGCCGAAGTACGTGAATGAGAGCCCAGCAGCATCGATGGGCAGTGTATACACACCGAGGAGCAAAAATGCCTGGACGCTGTCTATGGAAGCGCACGACATGACGTCTGGAATGAGGCAGATTGCTGCGTGGTAGAAGGTCAAACCAGCGCCATCTTCGGGAGACATCGAAGGCTCCTGGTTCACATGTTTTGGTACGGACGACTCGTCTGGTCCGGTCTTGGAGCTCAGGTGGGCGAACTGCGTCGCAATAGCGAACACCATCAGAAGCGCACAAAGCCAAGGTGCATCCTGCGCACCGAGCGGCCGTGGCATGGAGCCTGAGAAGAAGTCGTCAAGTTTACCTCGCAATGACTGTTCGTCAACATACGAGTAATTAGTCTGGGCGTATTCAAAGAACACTTGAACGAGAAACTTCGCGACGTCGGGGGGAGGAAGCACGGCAGCAGCATTGTTCATTGTGACCGCTTCGGTGTGGAGTCGTGATGCTCGACTTAAATCGGTGCCTTTCGGTGCGCTTTGGGCGTCGTGCTACTGGCCTCGTGAGAAAGAATTGGGCCTGGAGATTGATCTCACACTACCTGGGCATCGTGAAGCCCTTCATTGAGCTTGCTTTGTACGTGAAAAGAAAACTCACGGTGAGATAGTCCGCCTGTGTAAACTGCAAAATGAATCAGTTAGCACCTTTCGAAGTCGACGTTGTGTCGTAGCACTTACTGGCAGTGGTAGCAGACACGGGTTCTATAATGAAGTCCTCATGACGGGACAACGGAGAAGCGCCAGGGGGAGTGCTTGATGGTCGGTTCGCTGAAGTCGTCGGCTGATTCTCAAGAGACACCGCGAGTCGAACGAGCCTGGGCTTGTCGAATGACGCGGAGCCGGTATAGTGCCTGACGATGTCTTCCAAAGCACGGATTCTCTCGGCATCAAGAAATTCTTCGCTCCTTTGATAGGTGAGTTTGGGCAGCTATCGGGGCTGGAAACACGCTCGTCACATTTGATCATTGTCCGGACTGGCTTCAGTAGTCCTGGGGTTGTCGATAAATTCACAGATGCGCTGCAAACGTGCACATCTTTTGCAGGGATCCCCTCCCTCGCATTTTTCCTTGAGCCTTCGGCAGGTATCGCAACTATCTCTTTGGTTAATTCGACGGAAATCGTGGTTCAGAGCTCTGGCGTACGCTCGTGCTACTCGCTTACGGCTTTCTTCAGGCACGTGAGGGCGCTTTCGGCGACCTGCCATCTCAGACCAGACAGCAAACGTTGACCAAACAGATAGAGATGTCTCAAAAAGGCGTGAAATCAATTTACAACAGAAGGTAAGGAGAGAGTGAGGTGACTGGTCGATAACGCTCCCCCGCTGCAAACCAAATGGGGGAACATTACCGGTGCAATCCAAACGCACCAAGAATTCAAAGCGAATAGATAAGCGGGACGAAGTACGAATTGGGTTAACAGTTGGATACGGACAGTCGTTGGCTTACTGCCTTCTCTCCGTCTTCACTTGGCTTTGAACGGATCTTAAGCTTGACGGGATTGTGAGCTGTCTCTCGTCGACGTCTCTCAACGAGATGGGGCATTCTTCCTGCGTGACGCATTTGAAATTTTCAGAGCTCAAGCGTTGCTACCATTGGTATGGTTGAAGCCTCTGTATTGTGATGTTGGAGGTCGAGGAAAGACGTCATGGGAGCCGTATTGTTTGTCGGAGTTGTGAAATACTGGGAAGACACAGGACAAGACGGCCTCGATGACCATGGGTGCGCCCTTTGAGCCTGAGCAACCAGCCAGGCGCAACCACGACGCGCTGGTCGCACGATTGGGCCCTGGAGCGCTCTCTATGCCTATCACAGCGAGCCATTCAGCTACATCGAGGCAGTCCCGGGAAACCGACGGACAACTCAGCGCCCAAGGTAGCTTACAGGTTGACATCTGGCATTGACAGACTGGCACCGCCCAGCCCGTGTCGCCAACGTTCCGGTACTGGGTGTTTATCTCACAGCGTCACCAGCATCAGTAGGTCTCACAAGAGTCCACAGCGGAACGTGCAAAGGCTTCGAACTTTCATCGTGAGCCAGGAACCCGTCTCGCACCATATTTTGCTGCCCTAGACTCCCGTGCCGTGTGACATATTCGGCCTGTCGTTGGGGGCAGATGACCACGGAAGGCCATGGACAACCTGCAGATGTGGAAATAGACGGTGACCGATTCAAAGGCCGCATCGCCCATGTTTTCTGAGCTTCGTCAATGCACACACCACGCGGTAATCATATCTCAGTCTCTGTGTTGTCTGTTTTATTACCGTCCTCGCTCTGGTGGACGAAAGAAAACGCCGTCAGCAGAGCTTTTACTTGGTAAGTGTGGTAGGTAGCATGAATTCGTCTTTCTCTGCGAGAGCCGGATGGCTCTTGGTGCACCACTCTACCACAGCTCGAAAACTCGGTCATATCTTGGCTGGCACGAGAAGGGCAGCCCAGACAAACCCATGCGGTGATTTTCGTGTCTCGGGTCCAATCGCCATGGTTCGCGCACACAGCACGTAAGAGGGTATGAGATCTGGTCGCGTCCCCCCCCCAACATTCTCATGCTCCCGAGATACGGACTGTACAAGTAGTGTAGCCGTCACACGACCGCCACGGCCATGAGTCACTTACAGGACTACAGAATTGTTCGAGGCTGAATCGCAATCCGTGAAGCGCGCAAGCAACTTAGTCCCCCTGGTGTCTCTCTGCAAGGCTTCGACGGTCGAGCTGCGCGATATCCGATCTCTGCGGGTTGCGTGCGATTGTGTAGCTCCTTACCTCTACCTTCGGCCCGTTACGAGCTGTTGTGATTCTGACGAAGGCGTGAGTATAGATTTAGCATTGTCGTTTGGTCTCGTAGAAGCCTCGATCGAGTTCTTCGTCTCGCGCTTGAATACGGGCGGCGGGCGCTTTTCGCGAAAGTTGATAAGTTGGAGCTGGCGTGCATCGGCGTCGAATCCTTGGCCTCTTAAATGTTCTATCCACTTGGTAACCTTGATATTGGCCCTGCTTTCGTGCCAGCCTTGAGGTTGCGTTGAAGTGGAAAGAAAACGCCACCCCGACCCTGATCCGGGGCGAGACGAGTCGAAGTGGGGACGAGTAAAGCTCCCGTTACGGAGTGTACATCTTCTCCATCCTTCATTCGGGAGCCTAAACCTGATGTGTCTATTGACTGGCGGCCTGGTGTCTGCTTCCTCGGGCTGACGGCGGCGTACGATGCGGTGCTTCGGCCCAGTCTGCCATTGTAATAGTTGAATTTGTTGGGTCGGCCAAGGCCGTATCCCTTCCCGGCCGGAAACGTCTCTTGAGTCGTGTTCGTGTAGTGTCTGAGCAAGCCTGTCCCGGATCGTGGACTGTTGCCTCTTGTCTAGGGTAGGTAACGATTTCTGAGCGCAGATATCGTATACGAGACGGGCTGGGGAGGGAACGCGCTGTTGCATCTCTCGGTCGATACGATCTCGTTGCACCGCACCAGATGTTAATTCATAGGGACACTGGAAGCTTGTGTTCGCTTCGCTTTACGACCCTGCCCCGCGGGCGACTCCGGGCTGCAGTGTAATTACGTCTGGGAATCCCCGCCTGGAGACAGACAGCCCAAGACATAGCAGGATAGCCTTGTTGCGGTATATGATGTCGCGAGGAAGGACAGAGAGCCCGAGAAGGCAGGACAGCTTCTGTGTGGCAGATCAGGCCCTGTATGCCTTCGGCAGACGGAGTGGACACAGCCCATCGGCATGATGAGCGTGTCCCCCTCCTCCAACACCACGGCCGTCGGCTGCTGTGGTGGCGACCAAAACTCCATGCCATTGCTGGCTCATGCCTACGTTGCCTCGTCAGTTATTCCCGGCCACATCAGCTATGATTTCATCTCCCTTTCTCGGCGCGGATTGCAGCGGGAGTTGTCTCTGTTTCGGTGTCTTCAGCGGAGGAGGAATCGACGACATTGGGTGCGGACGGAATGTTCAAAGCCAACGTATCTCGACCGACGAGTCTCAGCCACTGATGCAGTTGAACACCAGGTGGTGATCCATATCCGCAACCCGGTATTTTGTACTCTGGCTGCGTTGTTAATGCCTCCGAGGGTTCGGCCACCGATATGGGGACAGCGACACAGCCACCGTTGCCTTTTGATGACTACCCGCTATGACCAAGCGGTGGTCCAGCCAGAGTGCGCGCGTTTGATGCCGTCTACGGTGTCTGTCCTTTCGACTCCTCCGTACCCGCTAGCGATAAGTCTGGGTCCCATCTTATGGTAGTGCTGTTTATCTTGTTGCAGCCTCCTCGGCAGTACGACGACTCGTGCTTTCGGCTCTCTCGCAGGTGTAATCTTTGCATCAGCTCTGGGGCGACGTGTCGATTGCACGATTCGGAGGACGAATTTGCGGGAGCTTGCGGCGCACGACCGTAAAGCAGCTGATCTTGGGATACGACTTGACATTTCCAGAAAGTACTTTTCTCTTTTCCTTTTGCCGTGAGGGCTCAAGGCCGCTCCGATGAGCTGCTTTGGTGGCAGAGATGGCGAATTACGTTGAAGTAGCATATTCGGATGGAAGGCCGGCCAGCCATCGCCTCTTCATGCACGATTGACTTCATGGGTTCGATATACCCAGACACGGAAGGAAATCGGATCCGTCGGCACAACGCTCCCTCTTGACGACCCTTGTGGCGGGCGAGAGCGAAGTTTGCCAAAAGGGCTGACCGAAGCGATCCTAGACCCGCGTACACGCACGCATACAGCCGGCTTTTGGAGCTCGAGAGACCATCAACGATCCCGACCATATTTCACGGACATGTCCCGCCGTGAAACAATCTTCGTTCCAGACCTGGAATGATGGGAGACAGATGCTCATTGCTCTCCTCGTCTATGCTCCGAATGCTCAATTTTCTGTCGAGTTGACGGTATGCTCTCCCATCCTCAACACGATGGGGGTAATCGGCCAGAGCACGTAGGTCGATGAATTGATTAAACAGGATATCTGTAGAATCGCCAGGGGGCGGATGTGCCATGGAAGGATCTAGGGCGTGGGCGTCTGATGGTAAGGAAGTTAGGGGTGCCACGGGGGAAGGGTCGTTAACGGGTGACGGCGACACCATCGGCTGCGTGGCAGGTGGCGTAAGGGCATCCGGGACGTTAGGCGATGCCGGAGGAGACCGCATATACGCGTCAGATGAGGCATCAGGGAATATTGATGGTGAACGCGAGTCAGGTTCATTTGGATCAAGACTGTAGGGGTCGCCCTCGTTGTCGTCCGGGTGCTGGCTGGGCCGAGCCATTTCTTCCGCTTTCTGTCTGATGACGGTCAAGACGATGTTGCTGTGCGGGTAGTAGTCGTACCCAGGCACCAAGCAAGGCGGGTCGCGTCAAATAGCCTCTGGAGCTGTCGGCCCGTTTTTTGAGTGCCTGTGGTCGTCTCCGGTGATAATGATGATTCCACGCCTGTGGATGTGACGCGAGATACTGGCACCGTGCCCAATAGCGCCAAACGAGCATCGTCTCATGCTCATCCAGCTCGTCGGGGTGGTCAAGAGGACTGCAGATGATTTGGATCAGGCATTCTTCGTCCCCCGTCAATGATTCGCATGCTTGTAAGCACGCTCATCATATCACCGTCACTGCCCTTCACACCCTTCCATATGAAGGAACGATCGAAGCTAGGCTCGCACTCACGGCGGGTAATTCTGACGGACTGCCAGCCGACATCGTTGAAATTCTTCGAATCATTCAAGATTTTCGACTCCTTTTGGTCGATGGACAAGGGGTCGTCTGTCTTTCCTTTCCAGGCAGACAAGGCATCGAAAACCTAGATGCCACCACTCTCCGCCATTATCATGCCGGAGTAGAACAAGCAGAATTTGGAGGTTGTGATATTCGACAGCCAGCCATGGCTGAGGGTTGGGTTTGTAGTCCTGGACGTTCAAAAAGTTCATCAGAATCTGGGATGACTCGAAAAAATAGATGAGGAAAGCCCTCAAGTGTAGACTTGACAAAATGAGACGGCTCTCCGTAGACGTGTATGCTGCTCGGACGCCCTGAAGGTGGGCGGCTTGTCGTGTGGAGTCGACAAACAGAGCACAGCATGCCGCATACTCACGATCAGCCTCTGCAACCTGTGTACTGACAGGTGCCTGTGGAGCCCAGTAGGCCTCCCAATTCACGACCAAAGTCTCTGGAGAGACTCTATCAAAAAAACCACCGACTTGATCATACACCCTCACGGTCCGTCGAGTCCTGCCATTTGGAGGGTCCACTCGAAGTACCCAGCTATGCTCTGCCGTGTCAAGCCAGGCATTCATTTCGCAGTGCGTAAGTCATTCGATCTATGATGAAGCGGATCGTGCTGCTGCGCGCGCAGGTGATCGTTGTCGTCCTAGTGTTGACACTCTGTCGTCTCTGATGCTGAACACAAGCACTACTCAGAAGTTGAGTGTCATGTAACTGAATGATGGCTGGCTTGTCATGTGGAGTCGACAAAATCAAGCAATACGGACCAGCTTAGCCACACGATGCTCACCACTCGAATAGATCGAGAGACCTTCCAAGCCGGCCGGGGAGACGCTCTGTTGCTTCCCAGCGCACGAGGCTCTCCGCAGTGCTCATGTCACGCTTGCCATGGCGATCTTAGACCCGCATCTCCGTGTAGAGTCATTTTGGTCGTTGCTATGCTTTGCTATGATCTGATTTTCTCAGCGAGGCCGGTAGCGTACGGTATCAGCCGAGGAGATCGTCAGCCCACCAGCGCGAGCCTGATGAAACAGTGTCCGTATCGGTGCTGTTTTGATGTGTATATATCTAGATCGTAGCGATTCGGACGGGTGTCGACATGGCATTGGTCTCAACAAGCGGTTGTTTCTGATTCCATGCAAAATGAGCTCGTTTGTTGTGGTGTGGTGGAAAAGTGAGACTGTCGACCTCGGTTCCATAGGTACATCGAAGCCATGTCGCTACCTTTCGCTGGTCTGGTCGGTCGAGAAGATGGACGGACTGACGGCACAGAGAGCCAGTGCTCCATATCCAGGAGAGAATTGTCCAGGCGGTAACATCTCTGGTGCTCGCTCCTTGGAACCAAACAACGTCCACCCTGCTGCGTGGGCCGTGCTACACCTTTCGAAAGGTGAGAGATCGAGGATCGTGCGAATGCCAATCCCAGCTCCGTGTGTATTGGTCCCACGCCCCATTGTCAGGAACAGGCGGGTAGAGCGTGAAAGTGTGCGTTGTTCCCACGGCCTATCGTAAAGTCGTGAAGAACAGGCCTGTAGAGCGTGGACCGTGTGTTCCTGACACCGAGGATTCAGTCCCGAGCATTCTTCGCCTTGAACTCCTTTCGAGACTTGCGCCTCAGCCAACACAGCTCTATACACTGATTAGTGGCGACGCAACAACACGACATACCGAACAGGCGGAAAACCTACCCTTGGAGGAGGCCAACGAGCAGTCTGTTTTCTTACGACTCCCACACACACAGTCGCCGCAAGCCAGCAATGTCAATAGTCGGTTGCGAGCGTTCGAACGACTGCGAGTGTGCACACCACGGAGAATTCGGGGAATGAAATAACCGGTTGCGAGAGTCGCCTTTTTCTTTGACCACGTCCCGGCGCAGGCTAGCAAAGGTCAGCAGGGATCTCAAGCGTACCTTCACACAACTTGCCTGTAGCGTGAACAGTTCCGTGGAGCTGAATCAAGTAGGCTTCGTCGCCATGCTGACACCGAACCATATCATCCACAAGGGGATAGGGAACTTGGGTGAAAATTCTGGGAGCTGAACCCAGTAGGCCTCGATCGTAATGTGGACGTGGATTCGTTTCCTCCACAAGCGAATAGGAAACTTCTCTGAGATTCAGGGTCGTGCGCTCGAAAGGACAGAAACCGGACAGCGTTTGCACACAGCGATCATGCGAAAGGGTATTCGGTAGGTAATTATTCATGGCATGCCAGGAAGGCACGGTGTGCTCCACCATCGACGAAACAGATCACAATGCCATGATGCCAAAGAAGATGTATCAACTCGCAGGCACTGGAAGGCCTGGATGACGATGCTTTTGCGAACAGATGAAGAAGATGAGGGATGGGGAAGGAAAACACAGACCAGAAGACGGGGGAGGAAGGGGACTTCTTATCCTTTTTTTCGGAGGACACGGACCATCACATCCGGTCACATCTAAAGGTCCTCATCCGAGCAAATCCCTTCCTCGTGACATGATCGAGTCATAACTGAGGACCTTGAGTCATGGACGGGGAAGGAGAGACTTTGGATACAGCCATCTGGTCACATTCATGTCAGAGATTTGAAACCACAGGCGGCAGTCGGGCAGGGCAGTACGTACCGTGCGTGACTGTCATTTCGGTGGATGTGACGAGCCAACCAAGTCATGTCATACATATCCTCGTCCCATCTCTCTGGCCGATCATTTTCAAATATCACTGCATCGCTCGTTTCCATTCCATGGGGGCGCTCATTGACTCATGACCTTCAATTTGCTGCCATTCGGGCTTCTCTTTTCACCCCCGCCAGTGACTCTAATCCTCCCCTCCCCCTCCGGCCAGTCCGCTCCCACCGACCTGCTTTGCGCTCTTCGCCCCGCAGATGTCATCAACCCTTAACAACAGACACGCACTCTCCACGGCGGTCTTGATACTTTGCATCTTCACGGCTTGAGGCTCCCACACGCCGTAGTCCTTCATGTCGACCACCGCACCGGTATCTCCATCGACTCCGAAGCTGGACTTCCCTTCCGCCTGCTTCGCCCGCAATTGAGTCAAGATCCGGATCGGTGACGCGCCGGCATTCTGAATCAGCGTCCGCGGAATGACTTCCATGGCCTCGGCGACGGCACGGTACGGCCATTGCATGACTCCCTCGACCGACTTGGACTTCTGGGCCAGCCGCACCGAGACCGCCATCTCAGTAGCACCGCCCCCGGGGGATAGACGAGGGTGGAACATGACGTTCCTCGCCACGGACATGGCATCCTGCAAATTGCGCTCGACTTCGTTGAGGATATCTTTGGACGGGCCGCGGAGAAGGATGGTGCAGGCCTTGGGATTCTTGCACTTTGTGAGGAACGTGAAATACTCGTCGCCGATCTTTTCGATCTCAAACAATCCGCACCCGGTGCCGACGTCTGACTCCACGAGATCGTCGACGCGATTGACAATGGTCGCGCCCACGGCCCTCGCGATCCGATTATTGTCCGTCTTCCTGACCCGTCTCAAAGCCGTCACATTCGCCTTCTGTAGGTAGTGCTGCGCCAGGTCGCTCACGCCCTTTTCCGTGATGACCAGATCCGGCTTCACGGCCAGAATGGCATCGCACATCTTCTTGACCTGCTCCTCCTCGATCTGCAATATCTTGTTCCACGAGTCTTCGTCCGTAATCTCCACGTTGGTCTGCGACTCGCCTTTCTTGTACTCGAGCGTGCAGTCTAGCAGGACGATGCGGGGGTTCTCTATCCTCCGGCGCATGGAGGGGTGTGTGATGTCCTTGTTTAGCATGACTCCATCGAGGACCCGCGAGTCTTCGATTTCTCCACCCGGGATCTTCTCCACTCGGGCGTAGCGTTTGATGTCGATTTCGACCGGCCGAGAGGGCGCCGGCGGGGGAGTCTTGCCGCCATTGGCTTGCGGGGCATTCGAGACGGCGGACTGGTCCAGTGATACTGTCCGTACTGCTTTCAGGGCCAAAGCGCAGTAGAGTTCCGAGTGCCTAGAGATGGTCTTGGTGCCAATGGACGATTCGATCAGCGAGATCATGGCCTTGTCACTCGACGTGTCCACGGGTATCGATATCTCTTCGACGATTGACAACGCATCTGCGAGAGCCTTCTTGAACGCTTGGATGATCACGACCGGGTGGATGTTTCGTTCGAGTTGGGGGAGCGCTTGCGCAAGGATTTCACCAGCTGTTGGCCCTGTCAGTCCCGCTACGCGCAATCGGAAATTGTGAGCGTGTACCTAATATGATGACCGTCGTGGTCCCATCCCCGACCTCTTCATCCTGCGTCCTGCTCAATTCAATCATACTCTTGGCTGCCGGGTGCGCGACCTCGATCTCTCGTAGAATGGCGTGGCCGTCGTTGGTCAGAACAATGCCGCCCATCGGGTCGAGCAGCATCTTCAACATGGCCTTGGGGCCCAGACATGATCGAATAATGTCGGCAACTCTGTCCCAAGTCGGTCAGTTGTGCAATGTGGGTGCAATGGGATTCCTCACGTCTTCGCCGCCGTAATGTTGGAAACTTGTGCTTTCCGTCCAACCTGTCTCTCGCCCTGCGCCGTATCTGTAGGAAATGGTCAACGTCGCCATGCCCAGGCGTGTGGGTGGCACCACTCACTCATAACCACCACGGGCGCCTGCATCTTGCCTGGTGTTCAGGCCTGCGCTCGCAAGAACCCTAAAATCAGAGTTGGTTGTGGGAGGTCTGAACGGGTTGTCGACGGTACTGATATCAGAATCTCTCGCTGGAGTTCTAAGCGGGCTGTTGTTGTTAAGAGCAGAGGTGAAATTGAACCGCAAACGCGAATTCTTCGTAACCGGCGTCGACTGATATTTTGGCCGATGTGCATCTCCAACTTTTTGCTACGAGGCTGCGCTAGTGGTTCCGGACCAAGTCCTCCGCCGTAGAGAGAGGTTGATGCTCCGCCGTATCAGAGCCGCCGACAGCCTTGCACTTTCGAGCCAATCGTCCTACAGGCACACCGACAGCCGATCAGATCAGCAGACTGACGAGAGACATGCTATTCACGTCATCACTACGAGAGAGTCGTGCCTCTGATCCTGTTCGTATGCAGGTAGGTATACTAGTAGACGTTGTCGGCAGTGGTGATTTCGTATGCATTTGTGCCGCGTGGCTGTGGTCCAACACCGTCCAGCACTGGAAGAGGGAAAAGGAGGCTCCGAACGTTGTCTATGCATGTCTGTTCACAATGTCTCCAAAGCTCAGATTTAATCATAGGCTATCATGAACTGAGCCCCGGCCCATCCTAAGGCTGTCTCATATATGTGAGCCTTCGATCCAAAGCAACTGAAACTCCTCGAGAACTGTTTATATCGGCTCCTCCCTCGGCTCGATCAGAACCTCATTGACGGCGACATGCGAGGGCTGCCTCAATGCATACACGATCGAATTGGCCACATCTTCAGGATCCAATATCTGGGCTCCTGAAGGCTCGCCGTACTTCTTGACCGCCTCCGTGTCCGTGGACATGGTCAGCAGGTCCGTTTGTGTGTTTCCAGGCTGGACACTAGTCACACGGAGACCAGTCCCCGCTGTCTCCAGCCGCAAGCTCTGAAGGGTCGCTTCCACGAAGAACTTGCTGGCAGAGTAGACCCCGAGCCCTGGGAAGACCTTCCGTCCAGCATCTGATGAGATGGCCACGACATGACCACTGCCGCGCTTGATCATGGACGGGACTACCGAGCCGAGACAGTGGAGCAGACCTTTGCAGTTGACGTCGACTGTCCGGTCCCAGTCATCGACGTGTGCGTTCGCCATCAGTGTCCAATACATGACACCAGCGCAAGACACCAGAATGTCGACGGGGCCCAGCTCGTCCGTGGCCGCTTGAACCAGCTCTTCGACCTGCCTTCTGTCTGTGACGTCCGTCTTTCGAAAGATGATCTTGCCGTCGCGAATCACCAGTTTTCTTTTGATGGCCTCGAGTGCGTGGGTGCGCCGGGCGCCCAGAGCCAGATGGGCCCCCTCGCGGGCGAGAGCGGCAGCGACTGCAGCCCCAATGCCCGACGAAGCGCCCGTGATGACGGCCACCTTCCCGGTCAGTGGCCCTCTGCGTGGAACAGCTGCAGCTCCGCCCAGAGCGTGTTGCCGGGCTGGCGGGTGGAGGAGCCATCCTCGGGCAAACCAATGTCGAGTGTACGTCTCAAGCAAAACACTGTCAACCTTGGGTCGTTGGACGACTGCCCTCAATGGCCTGGTCACCGCATTGTCCAGGACAACCACACCCCTCAAGAACTCGACGTTCGGCATACCACTTCGCAGGATATCGATGGTAAAGGCACCATCGCCACCTCGGAGGACGCCCCGCTTCTCATTCCACATTGCAACCCAGTCGTCCCACGCCAGTGGTTTGGTCGGATACCCAAGCTCTTCGAGGTCTCGGAAGATCGAGGGGGCATATACGGGATCGGGATCGCCAAGGTGGAACATCGTTTGCGAGGTCTGGGTCTGGTTGGCGAGGTGGACGATGGCTTTGCTCACGAAATCCACGGGCGTCATTTCGGCTCGCCAGCCTGCAACATCGGGGGCATAGCCTAGTCGGATCGACTCGACGATGATGGCGTTGAGCAGATCCGAAACGTTGCTTGCGCCCGTCGCACTGTGACCGCTGATCGTTCCCAGTCGGTGGATTTTCACGGGGATGCCGCGACGGCCAGCTTCCAGCACCAGCTTCTCGGCCACCCACTTGGTTTGGCCATACCCGTCAGTCAACTTCTCCGGAACTGCATCTAATTCCAGCATGGCATCTTCTCGCCACCCATATTGCGAGGGTGGGAGCACGCCGTTCGTGGAAATGTGTTGTACCGTCGCGCCAGCACGAGCCGCCAAACGAAGCACTTCTCTCGTCCCGCCCACATTTGCATCGCGCAGGGCAGCATAGGGGTAGACGAGGTTGACAGTGGCGGCAGCATGGAAAATAACCTGGACACGGCGAGCCAGTGCCTCGAATGCATCGGGCGACAGTCCGAACCGCGGCCGAGACAGATTGCCTGGCAGAATTTCGACACGTTCCATGATCGAGTCGTGCCAGAGTCCTAGATCGAGCAACTGTCTTCGCAGCCTGGCGATGCCTGCGGGCAAATCGGCCTCGGACGGGTCTGTGAACCGCACAAGACACAAGATGTTGGCCGACGTGTTTTCCAGCAGATCGTTGAGGAGGAAAGGACCCAGGAAACCAGTAACACCGGTCAAGAGAATCGTATCTGCCTTGTTTGCAGCAACAATCGTAGTACTCGAAGGCTGTATGTTGTCGTCAAGGATCGAGTCTTTGCGCAGGACGTCAGGCAGATTTGCTTGCACCTCGGCCGTGTGTCCGTCTCTCACGGAGCGTATCGTCTCCAGGTGGCCATTGAGGGTGGCGGGATCAACAAGTCGTGCAATGGGCACTTTTACCCCGAGAATTCTCGAGATCCTCGCAGACAGGTCCGCCAGCGTGAGGGAGTGGCCACCAAGGTCGAAAAAGCTGTGTTCTGGCTGGATCGAGCTGTGGGAAATCTTGAGTGACGCCGCCCAGATCTCGGCTATCGCTTCACTTGTGATAGGATCGTGGTCTCCGTTGGTATGTCCATTCAGCTGTGGTGTATGGCTGCCGTTGGCAACAGGAGCGGTTTGTGTGGGAGGAGGGGGAAGCCGCTTGAGATCGACCTTACCCGACACTGCATGGGTGGGTAGCTCGTTCACCTCCACCCAAAGAGCCGGAATCATGTAGTGAGCAAGATATGGCGAGAGAGTCTTTCTCGCCGCCGGACTGTGACCGATCTCATCGACTTCCAGGGCTGGACGCTCTGCCGAGGGCTCTTTGTCTCGGACAATGTACGCGACCAGCTGCCGTTCGAGGGCCTCGCCATGTGCTATCACCGCACAGTGCCGAACGGCGAGGTGCTGAACGATCTCATTCTCCACCTTTCCCGGCACGACAGAATAGCCGCGAAGCTTGATCATTGATCCAACACGGCCCGTGATCTCCAGTAGCCCCGATGGCAATATCCGGGCACCATCTCCGGTCCTATACATGCGTGCCCCCGGCGTTGAGTCGAATGGATCCGGTGTAAAGGCCTGAGCCGTTGTCTCAGGACGGTTGATGTAGCCACGAGCGAGCATTTGGCCACCCACGAAGAGTTCTCCCGTTGCACCGGGCTCCACCCTCTGGCCGCTCTCGTTCAGGATATATGTGTGCTCGGGGTCTAGAGGCGGGCCAACTGGGCAGTAGTTCGCCTCATGGTCCAGCATGTCTCCAATATTGCCGCAAGCGATCTCATGGGTTTCGCAGGCGCTGTAGCAGTTGAGCAGCGCAACCTGCGGCAGCGCGGTCATGGCTCGACGCGCCAAGTCAGTGGTGACCACTTCGCCATTCAACCACAGAGTGCGCAGGTCAGGAAGCCGGGATCCGATCTTCGGGTGCCGAGCGAGTACCGCAGCCAATAGTGTCGGGGTCATCAGAGTCTCAGTGATTTTCTTGGATGACATGAAGTCCACGAGAGCTGGCGGGTCGTAGCTCGCCTCATCCGGCACTGCAACAACGGTGGCCCCCCGCAGAAGTGGACGGAGAATCTCCCAAACGAAAAAGACATTGCAGGCGACTCGGTCTCCAGGATGTAGATCTCGAACACCAAATCGCAAGTCATACGAGAGCACCGGTGCTCGATGGGGGTTGGCGATGCCCTTTGGCTTGCCCGTGGTTCCTGAAGAATAGGCGACGAAGGCAAGTCTGTCCAAGTCGTGCGCGGCCGGGAGGGGAGGTAAGTCATCTGTTTCGCCGTTGATTTCTCCGTGAGTGTCCCCATTGGTGGCGGGGTGCTGCTCGTCAAGGACGACGAGAGGAACGCCGTCCTTGATCTTGCCGACTTGCGATCTGGACGTGACGACGACCGCTGGCTTGGCGTCGTCGAGGACATCTGCCAGGAGCTCCGGGGGGTATGCAAGTTCCAGAACGAGGAAGGCGCCGCCTGCGCGAAGTGCGGCGAGACATGCTATCACGTAGTCGGCACTTCGTGGCAGAAGCACCCCGACGAGGCTGTCACGGGCGACTCGGTGCTTTCGCAGGCGCCTGGACAGCGTCTCGACTGTCCGGTCCAGCTCGGCATAGGTGTAGGTCGCAGTGTCGTCCTCAAGGGCAACAGCGTCGGGCGTGACCTGGACCTGCTGTCGGAACAGGGCCGACAGGTCCTTGTCGATGTCGATGGTGGGCATGGTTGGTGGTGGGGCACGGGGAGGAGGTCATGCCCGTCGTTGAGGCGACGCAGCACCGCTGAAATACAATTCTCGCCGCTCGGAGTCGGATGTCGGATGCCCCTACCAAGGATGAAGACCTGTTTCTGTTGAGAGGGTTGTGGCAAGCTCTCCGACGCAGTTGGCCGCGCCGGCCAATGGTGACCCGGAGCCACGAAGACGTCATCCTGAAAACTTCGAAGATGGCCGAATCGCCGCCTCTCATTCGCCCTTCGAGGGTCCAGGCTTCATCACCACAGGCTTAGCATTCCGGGGGATCGACTACTATTTACAAGTATTTCCGGGGCTCGATTTTCAGGCTCACCATCATGGTCGCAGTCTTCTAACATCTAGCGCCCGCACAGCCTCGTCCCGGGCTCGCGCCCTCGACCGCAAGGCTGCTCTAGTACCTTTTGGACGACCGGCTTCGCTACACCAGCGGCCCACCAATTAGTCACCCGAGCAGAAGAAACGACAGCCTGGAAGCGTGGACGGCTGACCAGGGGCCTTGAGTTCCGACATTCCTATAGTGTAATCGTGCATCTTCTGCCAGCGACTCGCTACCCTTCATCCTGGTCCATGTCGTCTCGGCCTCTCTTCCCACCGCCTTTCACTGTCCGTTTGTGCCGCAAGGTCGCTCCTTTCTTGCCTCTGTTCTCGTGTAGCTCCTTCATCTCTAGGACGGCGGCCCGTTGAGCATCGCCGACTCTCTCTGCCAGCACCATAACCTCCTCCTTGACCGTCTCATGCTCGTTCAATTTCTTCCCCAGCGCCCCTTCAATCCTCATCCACAGTTCCACGTCATACTGCGTGACAAAAGAAAGCGCCTTGCCACTCTTGCCCGCTCTCGCCGTGCGCCCAACTCGATGGATGTACGTTTTGCTGTCGTGGGGGAGATCGAAATTGATCACGAGGTCGACAGAAGGGATATCCAGGCCTCGTGACGCCACGTCAGAAGCCACTAAAAGATTGCGTGATTTGGCACGGAATTTGTTCAGAGCAGCCAATCGAGCGTGCTGAGACAGCTGGCCGTGGATCGGGACGGCCGAAAAGCCCAAGGTCCGGAGAAGGATGGATATTCGTTGCGCTTCGTTGACCGTTCGAGTGAAAATGATGCCTGTCTGGCCAGCATACTCGTTCAGAACATGGATGAGGTAGAGATCCTTGTGCTTGTGCGGGATGAACAGGTACGACTGTAACAGGGTTGATACCGTCTGGTATTTGTCTTGAGAGACCGCCACTCGCAGGGGGTTTGACAAGGATGCTCTTTGCAAAGACTCGACTTTGCTCGACATGGTAGCAGAGAAAAGATATGTCTTCCTGCCTTCTTTCGGTAGAATCTTCAGGATCTTGTCCAGGATCGGCCCGAAGTCCAGGTCCAGGAGTCTGTCGGCCTCGTCCATGACCAGATACTTGAGCTGGCGCAGAGAGAATCCCTTTGTGTTTTCGAGGTGATCAAGCAGTCGTCCGGGAGTGGCAACAACAACGTGCGGTTTCTTCCCCAGGGCGATCGCTTGTTGGATCATATCCATCCCGCCCACCAACACAGCACAGCGGACTGCGATCACCGAGCCCAATGCAACCACCGCGTCGTTGATCTGATACGCCAGTTCTCTCGTAGGTGCCAAGATGAGCGAATGCAGCTGCTGTGGCTTCTCCATCAAGGCCTGTAAGATTGGAAGCACAAACGCTGCGGTCTTGCCGCTGCCAGTCTCTGCCAGTCCGATGAGGTCTCGTCCCTGTAAGGCCAACGGTATCGCTTCGGCTTGGATGGGGGTGGGTGTCTTGTAATTCAGCGATTCGCAGGCCTCACACAACGACTCTATAATTCCTAGCTCTTTGAATGTCTTTGGTTTTGTGGTGGCTTTCGCTGACAACTCGTCATCAACCTCGCTGGCGTCGGAGCTGGCTGCCGAGTCGACAGACTCACCGGTGGAGGACTCATCGTGGCTCAATTTGCGCTTCTTTAGAGGCGGCATTTTCGTCAGTGGAGGAAGTGAGTCGACAGTGCTGGCAATTGTCAAAGTCCTGCACTGTACAGAATTCGCAGGCAAAAATTTGGGGATCAATCTTATCTTATCCGGGGAAACTACGGATTATCTTCGGCACTGCATGACTCGAGACCAACACAGCCGGACTGCGATATGACTTGTTGGGCGAACCTTCACCTCACTTCGAGCCCGCTGCTGCGCATAACTCTTCCCCTCTTTCCAGCTTGCGGCAGGTCTGCTAGACCCCTGGCCCGCAAAGTACAGAGACCACACTGGCGAGGATCGCTCCCTCATACGCTTGATGTCATCTACACTCGTGCCAAAGGTGATGCGTCGATCTCCTCCTCCAACGCACCCGAATTAATACCATGCAGCAGTTGAGGACGATAATCCAGATTGAGGTCTGCCGTCCATGGGGATACATGACGTACCAGGGATTTCCGTCGACTTGCGCTTCGTCATTAGCGAAAGTAATTATGACAGGAGTTCTGAGCTAAGATGTTCACAGCTCAGGCCCGGGGATGAGCGGACGTGACGTGTCGCACAAGTGAGATCAGAGCCACATCAAAGGAGTCTCAACCCACAGTCCACGATGGTTCAGATCCTGGGGTATAAGTGTCCCTATCAGGGCTAGGATAGCACAACAAACGTCTTCGCAAGTCCAAAATGCATGCCACCCGACCGGTTATCAATGCCAGCCCGAATCAACCTGGGAGGGCTGGCCAGAATGGTTCAGATCACCGTTGCGTGGCGAGGCGAGGTGGGTGGGTGATCACTTGAGTTGCGATTTCCTTCCAAATCCTGTCATCACGGCGCCAAAAACACGCAAGGTGTAGGCATGGATCAAGGTGTCGACAATTGATGCCATTTGTATTATCGTACCGATCGAGACCAACCATCTTCAGCTGAGTTTCTAGGTACTCAGCCGCAAATTGCCATCTAATCTAACACCAGGTCTGGGTCCAAACAGGAAAAAATCGCTCATCCTCTCCCGCACAGATTACGTACTCTACAGCTCGCTCTTCGCAGGGGTAGCGTTCTCCACCTGAACAGAGTGTCTCTTCTCATCCAATTCCTGGCGCTGAGTAATTGTGCCGTCAAGACCCATCTCGGCGGCCAAGGTAAGACCTTTGTTCGAGGCAGCCGCGCCGGCAACCAAGGCCTGGTCGCCGTCGAAGTGCTTCGCGATTTCCTCGAGAGGGGTGTTTCGGGTCTCGACGTAGAAGAAGTAGACGACTGCGAGCTCGACGCCGAGCCACACGCAGTAGAAGATGTAGTACTTCCAGCCGATGTGGTCCAGGGCAATGGGGTTGATGTACTGGTTGAAGAAGAGCGCCACGTCGACCATCAAGAACATGACAGTCAACCCCTTGGCGCGGATGTTGTAGGGCAGGATTTCCGCGGTGTAGCCGACCAACATGCCGGACCAGGCGATGTTGTACCAGAAGTAGTAGATGTAGATCATGCCGACGACGGCATTGGCAGCGCCTCGGGAGCCCGAGATGGCGTAGCGGGCGGAGCAGATGGTCCACACGACGAAGGTCACCAACATGCCGGTGGTGGAGATGAGGAAGAGCTTCCGGCGACCGATCCTGTCGACGAAGAAGCAGGCCCCGACGGCGATGAAGAGGTTGAAGATCTGAAGAACACCGTTGATCAAGTTCTGGGTCAGCGTATCCGTATAGCCGATGTTGTTCAGGATTTTCGTAATGTAGTATGAGACAAGACCGTTGCCAGACCATTGAGAGAAGAGACCGGCAGACAAGAGAATGATGAGTCTGCGGCGGTTACCCCTCGTCCTCACGAGTTCGAGCCATTGGTTGCCTTCGATCTCCTTCTCGAGCCTGAGGGTATCGCGGATCTCAACGAATTCGAGCTGAACCATCTCGTCGTTGCGGTCGCCGTTGGCGTGGACGTTGTAGAGGACATCGAGACCCTTCTCTTCCTTGCCGCGTGCGATGAACCACCGGGGGGACTCCGGAACGAACCAAATGAAGCACACCTGGATGATGGAGGGAGCGGCCTGGACGATGGTAGGGATGCGCCATGACCAGTTGTTGGAGATGTGGTCGGTGCCGTAGGTCAACCACGCGGCAACAATCGACCCAGCGTACCAGGTCGTGTTGTAGATGGTGGTGAAGATGGCACGATGCTGAGGGTGGACCAGTTCGGTGATCAGAAGAGGAGAAGCACCGTGAGCAATGGCAACGCCGAAACCGAGGAGAAACCGGGCGCCCAGGAACATGCCAAAGCCAGCCGAGATGGATTGCAGGACGACACCGACCATCATGATGATGCAGCCGGTCAAGATGGCCATTCGACGGCCCAGGATATCGGCGCAGTAGGGGACAAACGGGATGGCGGACAGGGAACCGATGGACATGATGGCGTTCAAGATGCCGATCTTGCCACCCTTGGGGTGGTTGAAATGGTCCTGCCATGGCTTAAGACTCTGCAGGCCGTTCATCATAGAACCGTCGTATCTAGTATCATGAGTCAGCCCACGTCCATGCTGCAAGAAGGTGGCTAGACACTTACCCGTTGGTGGCACTGGTGAGGACCACGAACATGAGGCAGATGTATGTCTTCCTCAGAGCAGGGTCCCGGTACCATGTCTTCCTGGGGAACTGGCGACCAGCCAGCTCGAAATATCCCTTCGACATACTGGGCGATGTTGTCGGCGTGAAAGGGACGATAAAACAAGAAACGCACAGAAGACTCGGTCTACGAGAAGCTTGATGGAGAGAAGAGAACTGACAAGACGAGGACCAAGCCAGGTGCTTTATACAGCGTGACCCTCCTCCATGCAGACTTATCTTACCCTGGCGGCCGTGTAAATACTACCGCGTGTTTTTTCGGTGTAGCGTTCTAGAAAGTCTGCATTCCTAGCTGACCAGGATCCACGGAGCCAATCACGGGCATTAATGGCGCCGAAATGTTGCCAGAAGGGGTGGGACCTGGCCGCCGGGTGTGGACGGGCGTGGTCTGGAGTGGACGATCCTTCCGAGGCGAAGGGCTGAACCTCACCAGCTTGTGTGCCGGGCTCACCAGACTAGCAGGACGACGGATTAGGGAGGTGCGAAGGTCGTACCAGCGATTTTTACCCAACGGTACTCGTACGAGTGCAAGAGCACATGGGAGGTGCGATCGCCCGAATGCAGCGCCCGGCAGAAACACGGAGTCGACGGGGTCTCCATCGAGGAAGCGATCCGTGGGCGTCAGCGTGGAGCTCCGCTGGAGAGGGAAAACCCCCCCAGGGCGGCGGATGGGACACTGCTGGGATGGGGCCGCTATACTCCATGTGGGCGGTGGAGGGTGTGACTGGGACTTTATCCTATTACCCGGACGCGCTCGCCACCTCGACTCCGGACTTTGATCAGAATCTGCGGCCTCGATTTCATCCGCCTCACGATTGCCACGTTTCTGCAAACAGAAGCTCGGAAACTGGGCCTTGTCATGGACTGCGTAGATCTACTCTTTGACATCATCTGGCTCGACTTAGCCGCACGAGCACAATCCAATTTTTATCCCTTGGTCCAATTTGAGGTGCGTCCTCCACCGGGAAAACACTCACACGCGGTGGACGCGGACTACGCGACGACGCGGTGGGTTCAGCTTGTCGCCAGCCTTGGGATAAACAAGGCTGTCGAGCCCTGTAAAGCCCAGGGTAAACAATTGAGCCGCAGACCTCTGCTCTCGCTAACTCCACACACGTATGCCGGGGGAGATTAGATTGCCTTTACGCCGCGCCAGGATACCGGGGAAGATGGACCATGGCAGTCAGCTGCTCATCCTCCATGCCAACGCTGCCAAAATCTGTACAGGATGGTGCATTTTATCGTCGCCCAACAAGGAAGGTCTCTGTCCATTCATTCTCGCCTATGCTCGATGCTGGTCAATATCACTGTTGCTTTGCGGGGTTCCGGTTGAATATGGAGATTGTGAGGCTGCCGGCAATGCACTGCACTGCACGACTTGAGAACGCATTGTCGATGCGTGACGGTGCAAATCTTAGATCCTGGTGAGTGCTGCAGCGAATATAACCGGTCTGTGAATATATAGCTGGGAAGATGGCCGTGGGAAGCGGGTGGCAGTTCAGAAGCGCAAGAGCATTCAGAGGTGTCGTTGGTGCTGCTGTATCTTTCCTGTCACTCCTTTCTTAGTAGATTTATCCAAAATGCCTTCTTTCTTCACACTCACGGCAGTGTCCGCCCTTGCGGCTGTTGGCCTTGCCACCCCTGTGGCATGGGGTCCTCCTCAGGGACCACCACAGGGACCACCGGGTTGGAACCCTCCATCGCCGCCTTGGGGACAGCCTGGGCCGGCCTCGACAACTTCATCAGGCCCCCCCAAGCCTGCTACGACTTCGTCGGTCCCCAGCAAACCCAGCACCACGTCGTTGGGAGCATCTGCGCCAACTTCTTCATCCTGCCAAGGCTACTTCGAGCCTCTAGCAGCCCCGTACCTCAATGACCTGGCTCAGGCAGCAGGCAAGCTGTGGTTCGGCACGGCCACAGATCAGCCAGGCACCGGAGAGGACACCAACATTCTGTACCAAACCATCCTCAACGACACCCACATCTTCGGGCAGATCACGCCCGCCAACGCCATGAAGTTCGTATCTACTGAGCCGGAGCAGAACGTCTTCAACTACACGGGGGGCGACATCGACGTGGCGATCGCACAGGATCACGGAAAATACCTGCGCTGCCATAACTTGGTCTGGGCCACCCAGATCAGCGACTTTGTTCTCAATGGCAACTGGAGCGCCGACGAACTCACCGCCATCATGCAAAACCACATTTACAATGTGGTCGCCCACTTCGGAGGAGCCTGCTACTCGTGGGACGTGGTCAACGAGGCCCTCGCATCCAATGGCACCTTCTCGTCCAGCGTCTGGTACGACACCATCGGCCCAGAGTACTTCTACCTGGCCTTCCAGTTCGCACAGGAAGCAGTCGACGCTCTGCCGGCCGGCACGCCCAAGCCCAAGCTGTACTACAACGACTACGGCATCGAGTCGCCGGGCAACAAGTCCACCGCGACAGAGAACCTGGTCAAGGAACTGCAGGCACGAAACATCCGCATTGACGGTGTCGGCCTCGAGTCGCACTTCGAAGTGGGCGGGACGCCCTCGCTCGAGGACCAGATCGCCCAGAAGGAAGCATACGTCGCGTTGGGAGTCGAGGTGGCCATCACCGAACTGGACGTCAGGTTTGTGCAAGCTAATGCGACCAACTCCACCGGATTCGCCGAGCAGGCGCAGAACTACTACGACAGCGTGGCCAGCTGCGTCGAAGTGGACGGATGTGTGGGCATCACGGTCTGGGATTTCGACGACCAATACAGGTATGTCTATCACCCCGAGGAGATGGAAGACCATCACTGACCGATTCCACAACAGCTGGATCCCTCAAACCTTCCCCGGACAGGGTCTGGCCGATCTGTACAACGCCGACTTTACTGTAAGTTGAACTTCGCCCTGGCTCGCGCCTGTCATGGATTCCTTTCCGTTCTGTTCTTGTCTGGCCCGTTCTCGATACTGACTGGCGAACCCAGCGCAAACCTGCATACTATGCCGTAGGAGATGCCCTGCAGGGTGTCCCGTGCTCAGTCTGTTCCGCCTGATCGACATAGGCGCACGATGGGATGATGGATGACTGGCATCGTGGCTTGGACTATGCCGAGACGACAGCGCAGCCCCTGTTGCGATTGGTCGGCTTTTGATTTTCTTGTTCTTCTTGACACGGATGATGGCTTGACGTCTGGTCTTGACTGGACTGGACTGGACTGGTCCTGTCAACCTTGCTTGGGTCACGGATAAAACGGATAGGGCACGAACGGATGGTCAAAAACGGGACGGGATTCGGGAGCTTTCGCATTTGTACTATACAGACAGACCACGAGGTACTCGGTCTTAATTTCTAATTCATGTCGTGGCGCTGCACCCAAAACTTTGGATTGTTTCCCTTGCCCAGTAAAGAATAGTCCCCGTCCGCTGCTTACCAGAGACGGTGTGGTCCAATCCCTTTCGCGTAATTAGTGAACCTACTTAGATCACATCGTAGCTTCGGGCAATCGCCTGAACCGCGGGTGATAATCATGTAGCTCGAGCCTGACCGCCGAAGTTCAGCCAAGCTCGAATCCTATGTACGCCGGCCGCATGTACTGACCACGACGTCGGCGCTACGTACCTTATCTCACACAGTACCTAGGTTTGTTGTCAGCAGGGCACACAGTACACGCTACGGAGCAAGGTATTGACTCTGGACGAGCTTCGGCATTCGGCCCCCCTCAGCTGCTTCAAGCAAGCACGCGATCGACAGACACTGCCTCATACGAGTACAATCGTGATCAGATCGCGATCATGATACTCGGACAGACGGGGTGACTCGCATCGTAATAATTTAACCTGCCGCGACATGCATGGCAGGCAGAACCCTCGTCAAATGATTCGAGTTGTTGTATTCCCCCAGCAAGGGGATCGGATATCCTTATTCTGATCGGAGAGCAGACTGCGAGCACGGCCGTCCGATCAATCACTCACTCACCACACAAGCCACACGGACGCCGACGACAAGCATCTGATGACAAGGCTCCAATGCCTGGATGGCTATGCGGTACGGGGTGTTCGTATTGTAAGTACCTACCCGGCTGCGTTATCCGTAGCATACATAAGGATACCTAGGTAGCATACACGGCAAGCCAGGCATGGCATGGTATGGCATGGCGTCCCGCACACACGCACAGACACTAGCTGGCAAGCACCAGCCTTCGCAAAGCATGCCTCCAAACAGAACCTGCCAAACATCCAGAAAGAAAATGGCGCAAGCAAGCCCGGGGCCTCCCTTCTGAATCCAGAAACTGTGTGCTAAGTCCCTACCCTGGAGTCTGGTCCACGCACGGCAAGAGCGAATCCGAGTTTCTCGCGTCCGTGGAACGAGAAGCTGTGCTCTGAGTGGAGTGGAGTGCGGCGGCGTTCGCGCCCCATGTGATGGGGGGGAGAACGGAGGGCCGTTCTCGATCTCAAGCGAGGGGGCGGGGTGGGCACTGCCTAGGATAGTCAGTCCACCTAGCAGCTAATTACTCCTGCTCTGCTGTAGGATACGTATACACAATTTTCATATTTGCCTGAATTCGAGCGTCGCGCGCCAGAACGTGCCTGGGCCCGCCCCGCTGCTCCGAGGGGTGAAATTGAGCTCGAGCGTCATGGCCATGCCGATGCTCAAGAGGTTTGGACAAGCTTTTCTCTTGCATTCCGCCACGCGCGCGTGCGGTGCCACGGCTGCGTGTCTTGTCGGGTCGTGTAATGTGCGTACGCACTCGAACCGGCCTGGGGTAGCGGTTCGAGGCCTGGTTTTACTCATCACAACAAGAACGGAACGGAGTCATGGAGTGTGGAGTTGAGGTTGGTAATACGCCTCTCGTCCACATCGCGATCTCATTGTTGATAAAGAAATTCTGCACCTTTCACCTTCAGTATGTATGATGTGATCAAATGAGAAAGAGGGAGCAAGACCGGCGTGATTCAGGCGTGTCTACGGACTATGCCCACGCAATATTCATCAGCCTGGCAAGTAGGTAGGAGTGGGAAAAGTTCACTTCGATTCTGGTCGGCTGGCCCCACAATACAAGCCAATGCCGTTGACATATATGGTGGCTATCAATATAGATCTTCCAGACTGGCGTTCTGTGGTGTCTACAACTCAGGCGGGCACGCCGTCGCCCGACATCAGACGATCATGCTCTCGGGCGGTCCAAGGTAACTGCGCCGCACGCCGCCCAGATCGAGCACCAACTTCTGCACAACTAGGCCTGGCTCCAGTAGCCATAGGTTTAGTGTATGTGCTCCTGTTCTCGTAATGTTATGCATCGTTGTGTTCGTCATGGCGGCGTCTGCAACCATGCCGTTCCACATCGGGGGGAGAGGCCAAAGATGTGTCAACGGATTCGGTTGGATGATCTGTGGAGTCGCGTTGTCGATGCTGACTGCATACTTGAGCGGGCGCGTGGGATCGGTGTTCATGGCAGTCCCGGCGTAGAAAGTCAGGTTTGCATTTGTGAGGTTCGGCGTGAACGTGTAGAAATTGTACGTGAGCTTGGGCGACGAGCCTGAGCTGGGCGATTGAGAGGGGGCTGTGAATGGAAGTAAAGTAATGCCTGAGAAGGTTCTGCCGTAAGCAGGGATGACCTCGTAGTATGCCGCGGAGGTGTTGGACGTGTTGGACGAGAAGTGTTCAGGCTCAATGGAGATGGTCAGGTCTGACTCCACGAAGCCATGGAATGATGCCGGGACTGCCGTCTTGTTGACGGGCACTTGGATCTGGGGTTTCGCGAAGTTGCCGTAGGGGTAGGTTCCATTGTCGTAGACACCGGTTGGTGTGGTGGTCGTGATATTGATCACTGATACGGTGCTTCCGTTAGGAGCATTGGCCCAGTCGATAGAGACGGTGAGTCGCAGGTCCGTGTTGTTCCCCGTCGCTTGGAGGACACCACTTGAAGGGGTGACAAGAATATGAGGCTCACTTGAGACGTTGAAGTTGACTGCGTCGGTGCCTCTGGCGAAGACGTCAATCCACCGTGATGGTCCATAGGGATCCATGGGCGGAAGTGTGAGAACGTTTGACGAAAGGCTGTGGTACATGTCGTCTCCAGGGACTGTGCCATTGTTGCCGTCGCAGGTCACGCCCAGTTGGCCCGAGAGAGCAATTTCACGCTGCTGCACCATCGACACTGCAGGCATACTGTTTCGCATTGGCTGCTGCCAGTATTGATATCCGAGGTGCGTTTGATCCAGCATGTGATTCCACTTGCCGTTCAGCAAATTGTGATATTGTTGGGTCAAGGCATGATCCTGTGCGAAGTAATTCATGACCGTCTGCGCCAATGTGTTTGTACTTGTCCTGCCCTGTTTAGAGTATAGATTGTTCTTTGCCGCATTGATGTGTATCGCGTGCACGGTGAAGCCAGCGAGGCACTTGTGGAGCACCAGCTCGAAGTATGAGGATTGGAGAGTAGAATCGAGTTGGTTGTAGATCGCACTGGCCGCGCTGACCAGGTTCTGCCATTGCCGAAGGACGCCGTCGGCTTCGTTGTAGTTGATGATGCTGTACGTGGTTGGGTCAACGAGCTTGTACTTTCGTCTTGCCGCGAGCATGGAGTAGTTGAGCAAGACAGCCGCTGTCACATCGGCGACTTGTGTCCCAAATTGGCGAGCAACCCATTGAGTGAGCCATGCTTGAGTGCTGTTAGGCGAGGAGAGGGCGGGAGTGTTGTATGCGGTAGCGAAGAAATAGCTAATTCTGTCGATTGAGTGACGCGCAGTTAGCAATGCCCATGCTGAAAAGAACGATGTGCCAGACTTACGGTAGTTCGAGTGGCTTCAAGTCGCCAACATTGAGAATCCAGATTTGGCGAGCTTCCCGGTCGTACGACTGTTGCAACTCGCTCCAGTATTTCTGAAGAGAAATGGTGTCGATCCACTTGTAGTCCCTAGGGTCGCCGACGTAGTCTGCATGGTAGTAGATTCCGGCACCCCCAGACCGACTGGTCTCGTTCGCCAAGGGCAAACGTTGCATGTAAGCCCAATTGTCATCGCTCCAGAGCAGCGTTATGTCATCTGGCACCTCAAGACCATCGGCGAAATAGCCTCCCACCTCTTTATAGAGACACCACATCTGGGGGATGACCGAATCATTTCTAATGTTGTAGACCTCTCGGATCAGGTCTTGCTGGACATTGACGATCTGCTCGAGACTGCTCGCATTGAGAGTGGGCGAAGCGGTGTCTCCAAGACCTCGCATACCCATAGTATACAGCGTTTCGAATGGTTTCGCTCTCTCCACACCTTGCCTCATGAATTCGGTGACATTTGCGCGATTCACTGACCAGCCCCATGTACCGTTCAAGAAGTTAGATTGTTCATTGGTGTTCCGAGCCATGGGTTCTGTGTGACTTGTCCCCATGACAATTCCATACTCGTCCGCGGTCGCAGGGTTTAGCGGGTCGTCGACGTAGAACATGCTAGCTGGGAGACTATTAGAAGAGAGGTGTACCAGGGCAGGGTGCATACATACCCCATTGCGCAGGCCACATGTAGTTCGCTCTGAGACGGAGGAGAAGCTCAAAGACAGTGGAGTAAAAGAGATGATTGAAGCCAGGACCGTATTGGCCAGGCGGGTAGCGTGTGTTCAGCCAGTTTGTCAGTGCAGGCTGTTCATCGTTAAGGAAGAAGCCGCGGTACTTGACCGAAGGCGATGGCTGCTCTATTGTGACATTCTGTACATAGATGGACTGCTGCGGCATTGCAGGCACATCAGCCCACCAGTACCAAGGCGATACACCCATTTGTTCGGAGACGTCGTAGATGCCATAGATCGATCCTCTTTTGTCCGCGCCGGCAATGACGACTGCGCTGCTCACCCCTTCCAACGGGTTGGAAACCAGCTGTATTCGATAGCTCTCCCATTGGCCTCGTATGCTGTCTACATCGATCTTCCCGGATTGGACGAGCGACTGTATCAAACTGGACTTGCCTACCGTCCCTGCAATGACGATTGGTGCCGTGGACTCGGCAACAAAACTGGAATTATATATCAGGGCAGTGCCGTTGACGCCAGTAACACGTCCAAAGTCATGAGCTAGGTCACCCGCCGCTCGTTGCACGCTGCACTGTCGTTAGCACCCAGGACTTGTATTACAGTGACCCAGACAGGCTCTCGAGAGCACCCACCCCGTCCATTCATCGCTGCTGACCAGGATAGAGGGCGCCGAGGAAGAGTCTGCCAGCAGAAGAGCACCGACAGATTGATTAAAAGCAATCAGGTTCTGCTGTGCTTGAGTTGCCCAGCTGAAGCAGAACAGGAAGAAAATGGCGCAGAGGGCCGCCATGGCAGAACAAGTGTTGCACACGCTTGAGGTCTTGCAAGACAACACGACCTACCTTTGGTATAAATCGAGCGAGATCGGCGTCACAAAGTCTGCTGTGGGACTTGAAAGAAGCTGCAGCTTCCTATCTCATTCAACCAGGACAGTGAAGTTCTTGGTGAAGGTAACATTCGTTGCTCTGCCATGGATGGAGAGCGGAGCAAACCAGGACCATCCGCAAGAGTTCTTGAACTGGACCACCAGCCTCGCCATATCTTCCGTGCAATTATTTAGCCAGCTGAGGTCTGATCAAATTGCGGAGATGGGAATAAAGCCGGGGAAAGCAGTAGATCAAAGTGCCAGGGGTGCAAGTCGAGCCCGAGTAGGGCCGCCGATGTGGATTTCGAAAATGTTGATGCGCTAGTCCGCTTTTGGCAAATGACCAACGCCAAGGTGCAGCCAATCAGGAATCGGCCCAATTCAGCCTGAATATCAAGGCCTTCAACTGTCCATCCGCGAGGTGGATTCCTGCGTAGAGAAGTAACCTCGGCCTTGCCGACCTGCAGCTGTCACCGTCATGGACTATTCTTTCTGGGAGCTTGAGCCCTAGCGCGGCTATAATGCTAGATTGTCTTTCATCCCCCAGAGCCGGGAAGATTCAGCGGTTGATGGGCGATATATTCAACCGGCATCGACGCACACCACCCCCGCATTTCGACCCTGGCAGAAAGCCTGTAGGGGGGATAACTGCCTGCCTGTCCGGGACCAGCGTCTCGAAAGCTGCTCTTCGCCATCGGCATTTGTCTCGCGGATTGATTGAGAGGCGAAAATAGGATGAATTCTTCGACGCCACGGGCCTCCGGAGACCACTATGCAGGAACTGACGGAGGATGTCGTGGTGGAACTGTGTATGATAATGGTAAGGACATCTGCCCAGGATTTCTGGGCATTTCTACCATCCCTAGCTGCTTCTTCGGTGGAATCGATATCCTACGACGATGGCCTCGATGTTTCGAGTCGCTCTTCCTCTTGCGGTGCTCGCTGTGACTGCCCTGGGACATCCGTATGATGTGGAGCGAAGGGCACCTGTCTCGGTGTCAAACTCCGAGAGCTCTTTGACCTATGTCTTCCAGAACAACCTCAATGCCTCAGACGATGTCAATCATGTCGGCGCGATTCTCCTCGACCCCATGCCAGCGTCCGCCGGGCAGGCCGCATGCCAAGCTTTGAGCGAGACTCTCCTGACTCAGGCGACCATTCAGAACTATAGCAGCGACTTCTCCTCGGCGTTGTCATACTTGGCATTCTCTGGAAGAGTGTCGTCCAATCAGCAGTACCACATCGCGGGCGGAAACTTGCAATTCTCAGCTCAAGCGCAACTGTCTTTCCCGAGTGCACCGCAAGGCAACGATCCACTGCCAGTGCTATGCACGCAATCGAGTGGCGCGAGCCAGCCTCCCAATTCAACGGCCAGTGCCTCCAATGAGGTGGTCGTGGCGGCGGCGGGCAACACGTATATCGGCTATCGCAACCAGAAGTCATTCCGTTTTCTGGGCATCAGATATGCTGACCCACCGCAACGCTGGGTCTACTCACACCTATACACCAAAAAGGGCCAGACAGTGAACGCTACTGCATATGGCTCTCAATGTTCTCAGCCATACCAGAATGGCACCAGTGAGGACTGCTTGTTCCTCAACATTCAGACTCCATATATCCCCAAGGCTGGTTCGACGAAAGCCTTGCGACCTGTCTTGTGTAAGATTTTGTCACCGTTCGCCTAGGGATAGAGCAGTGCTAACTCGGCCAGTCTGGATTCATGGTGGTGGCTTCACGGGTGGCAGCGGCGCCGACCCGCTCAGCGACGGCGGCAACTTGGCCTCGCGCGAAGATATTGTCGTGGTGAACATCAACTACCGATTGTCGACCTTGGGGTTTCTCGCCATTCCCGGCACAAACATCACAGGTAACTATGGTATCGGGGACCAAATTGTGGCTTTGAACTGGACTGTCCAGAATATTGCCAAGTTCGGCGGAGACCCGAAGAGGATTACAATCATGGGAGAGTCCGCCGGTGCTGGATCAGTACGAACTCTCCTCGGAAGCCCACCTGCCATCGGCTTGTTCCAAGGCGCCATTGCCATGTCCAACTTGGGCGGTGGAGAGACCCTGGGTCTTGAGGGCAACTATGGAACCACTTACTCATCGTATTACACCTTGAACGAGTCGTATACTGTGGCCGGGCCTCAGATTTTCAATGCGTCGAACTGTACCCAGTCAACTCTCAGCGGGAAGATTACCTGCCTCAAGACGGTCAACGCCACCGCCCTGGTCAACCTGCAGACAGTCGCCAGATATGTGGTCCAGGATGGAACAATTGTCAACTCTTCGCAGCTCGAAGTCACAAAGAAGAATGACGGCAGCGCGTATGTGCCCATCATATTTGGCATTGCCGCAAATGACGGCGCATCCTTCTCGACGATATCTACGACCCCGGTGCAGAACGAGACCCAGGGCTTGATGACAGGCTTAGGTATCAATGCGTCTTACGCACAGGCGATTATCCAGTCCGGGCTATTTCCCTACTACGATTCTGGGAACATGACCCTTGATGCGTTCAATGTGACGCAACGTGTTGCGACTGATACCACCTTCCGCTGCATTGATCAAGCGACGGTCTATGCCGGCGCAGAAACAGGCACATTCCCTGCTACGTACTATTATCAGATGGAACGCACGATCAACGGCTATAACCCAGAGAATGTCGCCGGCGCCCCCGTCACGCCTGGCTATCCGAATGGAAATCCGAACCTTCCTTACTTCAAGCTACACGGTGCCGACATGGATTGGGCATTCGGTAACTTCTATGTTCCTCTCCGAGATGCCAATGACCTGTATTCCGTGCAGCTGGTCAGTGGCTACTTTGCCGAATTCGTCAGGACCGGGCAGCCCAACATCCCGACCAATTACCTTCAAGCCAGAGGGTACACCAAGACCCTCCAGGGTGTTCAGGCCTCAGGTCCCTGGCCGAAAGTGGCCAACGCCACCGGTCCTATCAAGCATCTGAACTACCCAGCTTCGACTGGGACATTTGTTGATCTCCCTCAATGCGCGTGGTTGAACTATAGCATCAGCTACTATCTCGACCAATGAGCATAGTTATGGCCGCCAGTGGATGCGGCGACAGTTGAAGAGATAGCGTCATATCTAGGACGAAATACTATTGATCTGGGTCGGATTGAACACTGTTGTCGTTGCTGCGTGCGAGTAATCTTCGCTAAGATTTACTTCCATTTACGAAGTACCAGTTGAATCGACCGTGACTGGCAGATACGCGCTGCAAGGAGTTGCAGAGTGCCTCCAAGGGGCTGGCTTTGGTCTCTAGGCAGAAGCTCCGCCACGATCGTTTCGGCCCCAAGTGTGACAGGAACTCGGACCTACCCAGTCTTTCAACGGGAGCCGCGAAGCAACGACTCTCTCTCTCTCTCTCTTTTCTACATTGAATCCGCATCTCTCTCCTGGTCCAATATACACCCAAAGCTGGAGGGCTAGACCTTGACAGCAACAGTGTCCGTAGTTGTGATTGCCCATTCCGCTTGACATGGAGGCAATTGGTGTAGTTGGGTCCCTACTGGGCATCATCGACGTCGCAACACGCTGTATCTCTTCCCTCGCAAACTTGCGCAAGCGCTTCAAAGAATTAAATCTCACGATAGAAACGCTCGCTGGCCAGTTGATCACCGTGAAAGCAGCTCTCAGCCAAATCGACCTCCTGATTGCAGAATCGCTCTCCCAAGATGAGCAACACTATCAGCTGACCTTGGACCTCAGCGGCGCAATCGGCTGCTGCAACCTCCTTCTGCGACTCCTTGACGAACAGATTTCCGGACTTCAGTATAGTGACACAGATGAAGTCACGTTTCTCAGCAAAGTGAACCTGATGCTCGAGAGCAAAGGAACGGAAGAATGCCTCACGCGATTGGACCGGCAGACTAACGCGCTCAATCTGCTCATCACAGCGTTCAAATGTCGGAACCCCAGAGCGCAGCAAGAATTCCTCGAGGAAAAGGAGTCGAGGAGGGTCTTCGACCAGGTCAAGGATGATTCGGCCTCCCTGGTCGTCCTGTGCGACTCGGCGTCCTTTGTCACGCAACGCACCCAGACCACCACCGGGACTTCGAGGTTTTCAATCGACTTCTCCTTCGACGCTGAAATCCTGCAGGCGAAAGCATACAGGACAATGCTGCGCTCCTTGATGCAAAGGGCGCAGAACAACAGCATCCGAGATGGAAACAGTCAGACCACTCGACCAAGGTCGCCTGACGGGTCCACGCTTCCAAGAGTGCCACCTGCAGTCCAGATTTCTCGTCCGCAGAATGTCCTGCATATCACACACGTCGGATACGATAAGCTGGATGACAGATTCACTGTTAGTCTAACGCGATCCGAACATTGATTGACTTCGCAAGTTGAACTTATAGACAGGGGCTTCCCGCGAACTGGGCCACAGCTTTGAGAAAGCACAAAATTCGTGAGAAAGAACTCCAAGAGCTTGAACGGTGGTAAACTTGACGTGGTCTGTTCACCATTGGACTGGCTAACGATAACTTTGCTAGGTTCAAATAGGCATATCAGCGAGACCGCCCACGCAAGGCCGTGGACGAGTATATCCCTTTGAGACATGTTATCAAGGGCGCCGTTGAGGCCGACTCATCAGTAGTCGAGCAAGTAGTAAAGATGAGCGAAGATAGGACTGACCTGAGTCCTGAAGCACTATTGGAGACAAGCTCCTGAAACGTTGGGCAGCCAGCGTGCAGCATTGTCACCCAACAGCTCAAATTCCAAATGAGGCGGCGGCGAGCTGCAATTGAACGAGAAGCGATATGTTTGCGGATGTCTTTGTCACCATCGCCAGTTGCCAAGATCTCACGGCTAAAAGACTGCAGCTCCCGCTATGCACGCCATTGACTCCTCCATTCACCATCCGCATCTCCAGGCTCCTTCTTTTGTATATCAGGCGGGATGCTCGAGTCTTTTAGCCGGAGACCTCATCATGTGGACAGGCTCGAGATCGAAAGATTGAGATAGAGCCTCCCCGCAAGTGGTCCATATTAGCATTTCAACCCTTTCGACACGGCATGCTTTCCATCGGTCGGAGACGCTGCCTGCGAGAACGATGGATTCCACCACCGAACGATGAATACTACTACAAATATGCTTTGCAGTTGATCCTCCACTCTCCTTGAAATACCCGGAGGCAAGACGGTAAGGGAATTCTGCGCTGCATCCGTGAGTATCTCTCTTCGTTGTCTCCCAAGCAAAGCAAAGATGGCGTCAGGCTACCTCAAGGTCGATGGCGACAAGATCGTGGACGGAAATGGCCAGCAGGTGGTTCTGAGTCGGGCGGGAATTGGAGGGTGGATGAAGTGAGGCCCCCTTCCATCCCCTCGACGGATCTCGAACTCACATCTTCGTAGCATGGAAAATTTCATCACAGGGTATCCCGGGCATGAGTTTCAGCACTGAGTCTCGATGCTAAAGGTGCTTGGAGAAGAGAAGGCGGAATACTTCTTCGACAAATGGCTCGAATACCACTTCACCGAGGCAGACGCCCGCTTCTTTGCAAGCCTCAAGCTGAACTGCATCCGATTACCTTTCAACTACCGACATCTCCAAGACGACATGAGCCCTAGAGTGTTGAAAGAGTCGGGCCTCAAACACCTTGACAGAGTCATCGACATTGTGAGTGTGCTGCGCATACATTGAGGTAGGTGCCAGCTAATCCGATGCCCTGCTAGTGTGCGAAGCAGCAGATCTACACAGTTCTTGACATGCATACGGTGCCGGGTGGTCAAAACCCAGATTGGCACTCTGACAATCCGACCAACTATTCAGCTTTCTGCGGGTTACAATCCGATCAACGAACCGTGTGACCCGGAGCACATCCGCCTTGCAGCTTTCTATAAACGGTTCGAAGCGGTCATTCGTGCCGTTGACCCTCATCACATTCTGTGGTTGGATGGCAACACGTTCTCGATGGAATGGATCGGCTTTGACGATGTGTTACCTGACTGCGTGTATGCCTTACACGACTACTCAGTATGTCATGCAGGGAATGGTTGAAAAACGCTTACCCAGGCCCGTGGCAGACTGAAAGACACGTCATGCGCGCCGTGGTCCAGACATGGTGGAGCGCTCAATTCTCCGACGAGTTCGCAAAACAATTCGAAGGCATGGATTTCAAGGAATTGGATGAGTTGGCGCACAGTTTCCACTTCGATGAATGCGTGCAGCGCGAAGGACTTAAACAAGTTTTTGAGCCAGCATGCTCCTCAAAGAAAAGGGCGGACAGGTAATTACAGGTCCCCAGTCGCAGCACCGCTTTCCTCCGTTGGCGGTCTCGGCGAGTTCGAGCTCTGGGAGATGCTGCGGCGCCTGAGCTCACCATTCCTTGTGCATCCTCAACCACGGGGGCGAGACATTCCTTGCTGATTGATCGGTGAGTGAACTTCTGCTGGCCTGCACCCGGAGAGGCGGCAACAGTCTCGGTGACGGTCGCATGATCGAAGTGCCGCAGATGCACGAAGAGACGGTGTAGCAGTTCGGTGGCAACTAGAGAATAGTGGGAATGTGTAAACACTACAGGGGGGTACGGAACGTACACAGTATAAGAGGGGATGGTGCTTTTCAAGGGACGACAATGGCAATTCGCAGAAGTCAGAGTCAATGCAACGAAGAGAGTCCGAGACGATCACCATCGTTGCGTGGCCTACTATTTCCCTAAGCCAGCTAGTTGCAGCTGCCAACAACCTCAAGCGATGGCATGGCGCTTGAGAAGGATGTCATCAGGCTTGCGGCACACTCGAAGCAATTGGGGTCGGTATGGGTATTTTCGAAATTAGACTTGATGGAAGAGCGATGTGGATTCCGGAAATACCGTAGGTCAGTGCCTCTAGATCATTTGTCACCATGCAAGCCCGAAGCCCATCACAAATATCAGACCGACGTGACTGCTGCCAGGGTCAGCTGTGGCAAGAACTTCCGGTGGCTCTTCCTCCAGACACGAGAATCTGCAGGTGCGAGTTCCGACACAAGGGTGGTGCCCAAGCACGAGATATCGGCACTTGGGAAGGAAGCGTGCGGCAGGGGATTTGCAAACATCAGCACCTTCTGCGTAGCATCAAGATCAGGATCACGAGAATGCGACGTCGTACTCCGTACTATTCAGCAATACTCGGTAAGTCTGGAGCAGCTGGTGCAGAGAAGTTTCGAGGTCTTGTTAGTATTAATGTTAGAATAAGAAGAGGAACGGCCGGTCCAATGGAGAAGTCAACCCTCCCGTGTGGTGCTCATCGAACGGCCTGCGGTTCGACATTGGGGGCGCTAATAGCCAACAAGTTGCGTAGGCGTGCCCCGCATCCTGCGCTCTTCCCCCACAAGGAAGCTGCGAGGACAAGATGAACAGATGGAATCCCCCCGGTGGATCCAAATTCAGGACTCGATTACGCTGGAGAGACCGCCACCTTCCAACGATTGTCTCACTCGTCTCCCATGAAGGAGCGCCTCGTCGGGCAAGATCATAGTCGAAATGAGGCTTGTGCTCCCCCTGCACGGTGCTCTACAAGTAGAGCTTGATGACACGGGCGGAGATGGTTCCCAGAAAAGTTGTGTGACCAGCCCCGCCCTCTGGATTGCCGCCACTGAACCACCACCCCTGTACGACTCACCAGCGAACATACTACCAATAGGGAAGGCGAACCGTGATCCATCCTTCAACCCCAGCTTGCCTAACTGGCTTGATGGGCGGGCCCCCAGCTTCCAACTTTCATTAGCCAGTGCAAGGAAGATGCCCCCGGGTGAGTTGCCATGCCTTTTGCGCTTCAAAAGACCCTGCAGGCTTTTGCCAGCTGCTTTCCTCGTGCCTCTCGTGGGCTCGCCTACAATCACAACTGCTGCCAATTGGGCACGCCGGCTGCAGGAGCCTGGTCATGATCTCTCGTTCTTTTCGTTCTCATGCGCATGGTGGCCGAGGCTTCCAAATCCAGAGGCTCGACTCGTGCTCTCCGCTACGTGCCCGCTTTTACTCCGTACTCAGTCTTCGATCCTCCAGCATCTCATGTGAGCAAAAAATCTCCACACCACACCACACCGAAACTGCCACTTCTCGGATTGTGCTACGCTGCTGCTTCGACCGCTTTTATCTCCGTGGGAGCAGAAGCTGTCTCATGAGCGCTTGAACTGACGGTGATCGCAACCTCCAACACACAAGCAGCCCTCTTCTGGCTGTCATCCAGCTATCGACGACCCTCGAGCGGAGTTCAAGGCACTAGTATGACAGCGGCGCTGCGCAGCTCTCACCCTCAAATTCCGCCGACATGCTCTCCCGCATTCCCCCACAAACCCACAACAGCTACTCCGAATACCACGACTATGCCCAGAGACCCGATATGATCACTTCCCAACCGCAGCAGCTCACCTCTATCCTCCAGCCGCAGCCGAAATATGAAAATGACAATCTGCAGGCCGGTCGCAAGAGACGAGAGTCGGAGCTTGATGGAAACAACGAGTCGAGCGACGCGGCGGCCGTTCGCCGCCGAATAAGTCGAGCTTGCGACCAATGCAATCAATTGCGTACCAAGTGCGACGGCAAACAACCCTGCGCGCACTGTACCGAAAACTCTCTCATCTGCGAGTATGCTCGTGCTCACAAAAAGCGAGGCCGGGCACCAAAGAAAGAGACGGACGGACCTGACGAATCGAACTACGCAACTTCTGCTCAGCCGCCACCCAACCATCAACCCGCTGTGCGTCAGTCCGCAGGCCCGAGAAAGTATTCCAGTACCTCCTTCGCCGGTCGCGATGGCTTGGTCGATGCCAATCCCTTACCATCTAACAACACTCCTCCCAGTGCAGGCTTTGACACGAACCCTCATCAGAATGCCTTCTTCACGAATTTCGACCCTTCCTCAGGAGTAGGAATGCCGGCAGCGCATCAAATGCACGAGATGGAGTCGAACATGATACCGGCCATTGCTCAGTCGCACGCCATCGAATTTGCCGTTCCAAACCAGGCATATGCGCCGTCCACGCTCGACCCCATGCACGTACAAGGGGCGACACAGGGCTTTGGGTTTCCGCTGGGAGACGATTACTCTGTCGCCTTTATGGGCAAAGCTCCCATGGTTGAGTCGCCGGATTGGCTTGCACTTACGTCGCCTATGTTCATCAACGAGCCCCTCCCGGCTCAGCCTCGCATAACAGACACGTTGAGATATCCGGTCCTTCGTCCTCTTCTACCTCATATCGAGTCTATCATTCCCCAAGCATTGGCCTGCGACCTACTAGAACAATACTTTACGAGCTCGACCTCGGCATACCTCCGACCCGCTAACCCATATATTCTGGGCTACATCTTCCGGAAGAAGTCTATCCTGCATCCCACCGATCCTCGTCCATGTACTCCAGCGCTACTGGCGAGCATGTTATGGATTGCGGCACAGACCAGTGACGCTGCCTTTTTGACCGCGCAGCTGGATGCCCGAGCTCGTATTTGTCAGAGATTGTTGGAACTTACAATCAATATGCTGAAACCACTTATTCACAGCCATCCAAATACCTCCGCCCCGACCCCCAATCCGAACTATCCACAAATGACCGCCAATGATGGAGGCCTGGGTGCTCTCGTTGTGCCGACGCACTCCGGGGGGCACGGAGTGGATCGAGCCCAGATAGACAATCTGGCAACTTATATTCACCTGGCAACGGTGGTCTCAGCGAGCGAGCGAAAAGCAGCAAGTTTGAGATGGTGGAACGCGGCATGGTCGCTCGCTCGAGAAATTCGACTTGGTCGAGAACTGCCTCCAAATCCGCCTGAGCAGGATGGCGAAGACAATAACCAAGCCAGTAACAATGCAGATGGCCACGTGGGGGAAAATCGCAAGAATTCGGTGGATGATGCGCGCCGTAATTCCATCGGATACGTATCGGAGGAGGAAAGGGAGGAACGTCGGCGAACTTGGTGGCTGCTCTATATGCAAGATCGGCATTTAGCGTTATGCTACAATCGACCTATGTTCTTCCTCAACAAGGAGTGCGAGGGCCTTTTGCAACCACTGGACGACGATATTTTCCAAGCCGGGCGGTTCGACCGGGCCTCCGACCCCGCGCTCAGACGAAGGGGCCTGAACATCGAATGCACGTCGCACAGTGTGTTCGGGTATTTCTTGCCGTTGATGGTCATCTTGGGTGAAATCTTAGATCTCAACCATGCTCGGAACAGGCCGCGATTTGGCCCCAGGGCAAACAAGGCCAAAAATTGGGACGACCACACCGACGAAATCACCCTGCAGCTGGAGAGTTATGGCAAGAGCCTGAAAGACTTCGAGGCGGCCGGGGGACACTTTCAGGATACGAGCCACAACGATGTGGTTACTCCGTCGGTAGTTTCTGCCGGCACGAACGAATCGCACAGTGCTTCGGAACTCGCTTTGCAAACGAAGACAGTCGTGGCGTACGGGACTCACATCATGCACGTCTTGCACATCCTCTTGACCGGCAAATGGGACCCAATCGCTTTATTGGACGACAACGACCTGTGGATATCGTCCCAATCCTTTGTGACCGCCACGGGGCATGCCGTGTCCGCCGCAGAGGCGGTGGCCGAAATCATCGAAGACGATCCCGACTTGAGCTTCATGCCATTCTTTTTCGGGGTGTATCTTCTGCAAGGCAGTTTCCTATTGTTGTTATTCGCCGACAAACTTCAGGGCGATGTGAGCCCAGATGTAGTCAAGGCATGCGAGACGATCGTTCGGGCCCACGAAGCATGTGTGGCCACGCTGGACACACAATACCAGGTACGTTGAACCTTGCACCGTCATCTTAGGAAACAGCTAACGGGGCCACAGCGCAACTTCCGAAAGGTAATGCGTTCGGCTCTCCAGCAAGTTCGTGGCCGTATTCCTGAGGATCTGGCGGAGCAACAGCACTGGCGGCGAGAGGTACTCGCCTTGTATCGGTGGACCGGTGATGGAACCGGCCTGGCGTTGTGACGAAAAGTCAACCTCACGCTTTGGCAGCCGCCATGTATGTACGATCAGAAACAATTAAGGGGAAGGGCTTCTTTCAAGCGGATGGTCGCTTGATCACCTTCACAGCATATGTTGATATACCCAAGTTGAGGCTCTTCGGCGGAAATGCTCACGAATGTCTATTTTTATGACGGGACGAAGGAAACAAACGATAGTACGGAAGATACCAGCAATGAAGGGGAGGATGACATGTTGGGAGATTGGATATCACAGGTGAGGTGAAGGGAGGTGACGTGCCGCTTGCAAGCATGACCGGTACTCGGTGTTGACGCCCCGGAAATGTAGCTCGTAAACCGTGCCCGCATCTCCAATAGTACGAGGTACTCTGTACATATTATCAGCCTAGGCCCGACTCTGATAACAATGTCGATAAAGCCTCGAAAAGGCGACACGTAAGCGTGTCAGCCAGGCGAGATTGGCTTCCCTGGTCTCTGGTACCTGGAACCGATCAGGTTATCTCATGGATCGCGACTTGGTTCAGGGCACGATCGAGGCCCCTCTGATTTCCAAACATGCGTCAAATCTGCTACCAGGTAAAAATTCGAAGCTGCAAAGCAGGTCAAGTGAGCAGAGGCCTGGAACGAGGCTACCCAATATTTCGTGTCGGCTAGTGTCTGCTTCCATGTGCTTCATGACTTTGAAGTCGGTGGATGGTGGTTCTGTGGCTCCGCAGACGCCGCATCAATGGCGTTTGGCCGTCCATCTCCAAGTGCTAGGCGACGTTTCATTGGAAGAGGCGCATCTCAGACTCAGACAATTCCCAAAACCCAGCCAACGGCCGTGCTAGCGGATCAAGCCTCACGCTGCAACACACCCTCGCTCACCCCATCCAGGAACCAAGTCCAGGCTCAATCTGGCTTAACTCCCCACTTCGACGGCACCCATCCGCCGGCATGGAATTTATCAGCGAGAAGAGAGGGAGATACAAGAGGGGGCAGCAGGGAAGGCCAGGCAAACAAAGACAGGTGGTGCGGTCAGAGACTTCTCTCTTTACGCACCACTGACACAATTGTCAATCCATCCATCACCAGCAGAACCACGACGCCCCGTCTGGGTCTGCGGCCATTCCATTCCCAGCTCCTGCGCCGGCTCCAGCGTCAGCGACACACCTCCGACTCCATTCACGGCTCCCTCACGGCTCCCCGACACCCTGCCAGTCGGCTGCCCCTCCTTCCTCCTCCCTCTACCGGAGAACTTGTAGACTCCTTCATTTGAAGGGTTCCCTTCCTTCCAGTCACTCGCTTCACACGTACGCACACAGTCCCCCCGTCCAACGACTGCGGCCCCCTTGGGAATCCCGGTGTCGATTAACGGTTGCCCGCAGCTTTCAATTCGGACATTCGCTCAACCACGCATTTGACACTCCAGCCCCCGCCCGAACTGGCCGCACTGGGGATGACGATCGCATCGCCCACTCAACTCTGCATTCGATGATTTTTTGACCGCCAGTCCCGACACCGTCGCTCGCTTCTGTCTCGATGTGCCGCGCTAGTCGCCCTGCAAGTCAGATTCGTCTTCATCGACGGTGCTGTTGATATTATTCTTGCGCGCCTGAGGCGCCTGATCGGTCCGGGACCTGGGGCGCTGGGCTGACTCGACCCACGACTGTACCACCTCCCGTTGACCGGATACCCAGAGCGGGTTTCGACGGCAGCTCCCTGCTCACACGCGGACGGGGAAAGTTATTCCTCGTTGCCAGCCATGCCCACAATGGCCGCCTCCGCACATCCCTCGGGTGAGTCGTGTTTTCTGTCTCAGTTGAAAGCTTACCTTGCAGCATGTCCGTTTTTCCCTTGGCTGACCATTGATGGCGGCGCTCGATATCTTGCGCTCGGGCCAATCCCACAACGGGCCCTGCCCATGGATTTCCAGACATTGAACTTTCTACCTTTACCCTTGCTCTGTTCAACCTGTACTAACTCGGCTGACGCCCTTGTACGCAGACGACTTCGACATGGCCAAATTGCAAAAGACACTGAAGCAACGACAACGGCACGCCGTCCGCAACAGTGCCCATGTCGCCAAATTGACGCCGGCCGAAATTCGTTCGCTTAATAATAGTTCCCTGGCCTCCAAAACCGGCAGCCAGTCCAGTACCAAATCAACTTCATCTCCAGCCAGGTCACGACGTTCGACCAACGCAACTCCTCCAGCATCACCTGACGATCCTCCCGCCTACCAGGCACAGGCGCACAGAAACTCTGTCTCGCGAAACAACAGCCTCAACATTCCAACTCCCCCACAGACCCCTAATGGACACCGACGGCCATCGCAATCCAGCACTCATGGCCATCACCATCATGGTTACGGTTTTGCTCATGGACACGCAGGTGGAGTCATTCATGCTCCTCGACCTCGCGGGTCAGTGCAAGCTGCTTTCATGTCTGCCCATGGTCTCTCGTCCCGCCCATCAAGCTCTGGGTCCTCAACGTATCGCGGTCTTCCGACATATCGAGGCCCTGAAGTGACGCGCACAGGCTCCATAAACATGCTCCAATACCCTTCTCACCAGATTGTGAACAATCCCCTCTCATACTTCTCCAGGCCGAGGCAGAGCCAGATCAGTACGTCGCCGGAACTTGTGAAACGTGACTCGGGTGACCATAGCATCTACGGGGCGCAAAGTCTGCGAAACGCACGTACCAATTCGCTACCCAACGTCAGTGCACCGTCTTCGCGGCAGCCGAGTCCACCTAGAGTAACCGACTCTCCGGTCTCCATGATCGCTGATGACACCGACAAGTTCCCGGCATTGGATCCTGCAGATGATCCGCACAATCAGCCAAAGACACCCACTGGTGAAGAAGAGCCTCCGGTTCAACCCGAAATTGTGGCCGTTGACAGCCAGCCCGAGACTGCACCAGCCTTGCCTGATCAGAACCCTAAGGATGTTCCAGTCCCCAAATCCCCTAAAAAGGAGAAAGACAAGCAGAGGCGATTCACGATACACGCAGCACTCTTTGGAGGAGACAAGCTTCATGAAAGCCCAGAGAAAAAATTGAAGAAAACAAGAAGAAGGACCTTGTCCCTTCCAAAGAACGAGGATGCAGCAGTACCCGAGAAGGACGATTCTGCGACGGCCGCAACACCTGGGGAGGTTTCAGTGGGTGATGCAACGGCCAGAAATGGCGATTTGCCGACTCACACGCCTGTTCAACCACTCTCCCTGACGATCCCAGACGGGTTTAAAGGCAAAGAAAAGGATATCACTTCTGCTCCGGTCTACTCACGTTGCGCATGCTGCGGGAGGTTGAAACGGCCTCACGGTTTCAACAGTGAACTGAGCCCAGTCCTGGAGAACGAGCATCTGCGGACAAACTTCAGCTTCGAATTAGAGAGAACGTCTGGTTCGTCCGTGAGGAGGAGTTCTGACGCCAGTCGCGATAAGTTCACTCCTATCATACCGATGCAAGTGGGGGAGAATGAGACGCGTCAAGCCAGTATCGAGCCTTACAATGCGCCACCCGAGTCCCAGCCCGAGCAGCAGCAGCAGCAGCACACTGGTGACGTGGAGATGGAAATTGCCGCATCCAGTCCGGTGAAGCAGCCCCTCCGGCAGAAAATTGCGAGCCCAATAAGATTGAAGAGAAACTCTGCGCCTCCCGGATTCATCAGATTTGCAAGTCTCCACGGGAAGCGGAACGGAGGTACAGGTCCGATCTTTGAAGAGGACGAGGAGGTAGAGGTCGAAGCCGACGAAAATCAGCCACTGATGATCCAGCAGATTGAGATGGAGGACTCCACCGTGCAGACAAAGGACTTCGCGACCATGTCAGGGGCGGTATCCGTAGACGACGGGATTGCGACAGACCAGCCTGACCTTCAAGTGTCCTCGGCAGCTCGAGCCGTTGTCGACCATTTCCCTACGACAGTCGCTCGGGACTTGCAACTGATTACTTCTGACCTCAGGGAGGCGACACTGCATGAAAACACTATCGCAGCAGCCGATTCAGATACATTCCATACACCTCCGCAAGGGACAACGCCTGCACACGACGACCAGTTGCCTCTTAAAATTGTCAGTCACTTTGGGCCCTCAGGCTCAATTGAAGATCAGTCTCTGGCCATGCCGGCTATCAGCCACCAATCAGCCGTTCTAGAAAAGGTCGACCCCAGCCCGACTTCCATCACCGAAACTCCGATCTCAACGACGACAACCACAACAGTGACAATCATCACGCCGACTTCAGCCGCAACCGCCACCTCCTCTGCAACTTCCGGGTCGACACCGTGGGAGCAAGAACTTTCCGCCTCGTATCTTGGCGGCACAAATGCAATGGACCTGTCTCTGCGCCCGAAATTCAGCTTTGAGAGCATGCGGAGCGCCTTCAATGTGGTGGAGAAGGAGAAAGCCAAGGACCAAGTGGAGAAAGCGACGGGTAAGAGGAAGTCGACGATTCCGGGGTGGATGAGTGTGAAGGCCTGATCAGAGGATTGAGAGCCGAGAATAACGAATCATGCAAAGGGCGTATTTTTGATCGGGAAGAATCTCCAATACAGTTTACAGTTTATAGTCTGTAGATAGACGATTTGTGAAAATGATCTAAATATCGGGTTAAGACAGGGCTCCGAATGCACACCAAGTGTTCCACTGGCATTCTCTCTAGCTTCTATTGATTCAGCTTGTCGGTATCTGCCGCAAACTTCGCATCTACAACATCCAGTGAATCGTTACGTGGTGCAAGGTCCTCCATGCCCGACATGCACGTGGCCCGGAGGTTGACCAAGTATGTAAGTGCTGTCGAAGAAACCAGTTGGGGGCGACCTCTGCGATCTCTGTTTCCGATTCCCGATTCCTCCAACAAGTCGAGTCGCATCTCGAGTCTCCCGTGAACTCCTTTCTTGCTTAGACCGATTCAGTTGAATGCGTCGACAAGGATAAATAGGTTCAAGTGTCCCACCGGGAGACTTCATCCTCTCTCGCCACCCCCCTTTACCATTAGGATATCCAACCATGGATCCAGCAGCAGTATCCATCACTCGATCACCCGTTGCGGATGTGATCCCGTAGAGAGGATGATCTACACAAGCACCCAGCTCGCCCACACCCAGCCTCCCTCCAGCAACGCGCCCACGAGCAAGACAACCACCCCCATGACCAACGCCACGCCCACGCGGGCCTCGGCGTCCCTCCGCCAGGGCACATCGAACGCCTGGCCTGCGATGGTCGTGGTGCCGTTCCCCTGCGCGGCACTGCGGCCCGGGTGGCCGACGAGGATCCACAGCACGGTGGTGAGGAGGGCGAGGAAGAGCACGACGGAGGTGAAGAGCGCGATGGCCCGGATGGAGAATCTGTGATGCAACGAGATCGAGGGCGGGTAGGAAGCCTGGGTTGTCGAGGCAGGGAGAGCATGAGAATCCGCATTTGCATACAGGCGATAGGAGGCCGATGTGGCGGCGAGGGATTTCGAGCGGTGGAATGACGCCGGGAAAGAAGGGGTTTGCGCATGCCGAGAAGGCGAACTGGAACTGAATGGCATGCGACCGAGGGATAGGCTCGGCTGCTTGGACACCACGCCGCGGTATTCCTGTGTGGGCGACTTGTCTGGCTGGTCAAGGCGGAGGGGGTGTTGGAACTGGGGCTGGAGTTGGAGCTGGTTCGTCGCGCTATTCTGCCGGGAGTGCATGAACGAGAAGACTGGACTCGTTGACTTCTCGTCCTCGGGGCTGTGGGTCGTACTGTTGCTGGCGCTGTGGTTGGTAGTACTAGTGCCGTGGATGAGGTGCGCTGATTGAGGGAGATAGGACCGACGGCCTCGTCGCGATCCCGCCCCAGCGGGATTTTCCTGCTGTTGAGCGTTGCGGAGCCAGAGGAGCCACATCTTTCGCCGGCGGCCGAGTCGGGGTGTCAGGAGATGGCGAACGAAATTCGCGGCATCGAAATCGCGGACTGCGCCGCTGGCGACTCTTGCGTTGTGGTGGGTGTGCCAGAGTCCTGAGGCTGTTGAGGGGTGAGAGCTCCAGGTCGGGTGCTCGTCTCCGTCTCTGGCCCCATTCAGGCTCGCGCCCTCGATTGTTCTGGCGCAGAACCACCATCGAGCTTTCCCCATGAGTGTGTGGACGTAGCGATTTCGCAGGATGGTAAAGAGTTGTTCGTCGTCAAAGGTCGTTTTATCCGTGACCTCGATCTCTACCGTCACCCGCGCGCAGGGGTGGCGAGCAAGTCGCAGGTCGAGGAAGAGGATCTCCGGCGCAGAGGGAGAGGGGAAACGATCGGATTTGGATGTGATGGGCACTGCCGCGCTTGGTTGAGTGTTAGGTTTAGTGGAAAAGGGGATCTTCGGCGCTTTTTCGTTCGGCGAGCTTGTAGACGTAGTTTCAAGGGGCTCGGCAACGTCAGCCGTCTCGTCGTCTAGTTCAGATCTTTCAGCAGTGTGGGACCACGGCCTCGAGCGCCGTAGTTTGGGCGTCTTCTTGCCTTTGCCGCCCTCCGTCTGTAGAGGTTGCGGAGCAGAGGCGGCAAATGCGCCGTCAATCTCCACGTGGCTGCTTTGTCTGGCAGGATATGGCGTGCTGACGATATTCTCTCTGAACATCTTGTGATCGTGGCCCGCTCTGTTGATGACCAAGTCGGCGGGACGGATCATCACGCGCCGCGAATTACGCACCGGGGCGGAGATGGCGCGCGAGAGTTTCTTGTCCGCGTCGGTGGGAGGGTTGGAGCGCAGGCCGTCGGCCATGATGGACGAGGCGGACACGAAAGTGACTGAGCTGTCTGTTGAGAAGGTGGCTTTCGAGGAGCGAGGGATGCGGAGGCCGTCGGGCATGGCGGATGATGGGGATACATATGTGGCTGAGCTGTTGCTTGCGAAGGTGCCGTTCGAGGACCGAGGGATGCGCATAGACCCGAACCCACCCATCGGCGTGGGCATGGTGTCGAGCGCTTCGAGTCGAGATGGGGTGTCGGGCCATGAGACGATGGTTTCCCTCAAAGAGTCGCGGGGCTCGAGGCTGGCTTGGGCGGGGACGTGCGGCAAGGTGGTGATGTCGCTGACTGCCTCGTTGGCGTCGTTTCCTTCTAGTGCTCTCAGGGCTTCGATCGGTCCACCTCGGAGGACGTCCGCTTCAATCTTCTCCACGGCCGGTGTTAGACGGTTATTGAGGTCTTCGCCTAAAGTATGTGGGGTCATCGACAATGTTGATGCATCCTGCACCGGAGAAGGAGTGATCTGTGGGGGATACAGCTTCGGGACTGATGCAGCGGAGCTGTTACTGTGCTGGATGACCTGGGGCCTACTCACGCGCACACTGCTTGCTCGCTGGATGACAGGGCTGGTTGGGCTGGTCGGACTATCCGGACTATCCATGGTCCCATCGTCTGAAGCATCATCAGGGAATGTCTGAAGATGCTCTGTGCCGTCTGGACGACTGGCCGTGATGACGGGAGGCATGTCTCCTCCATAGGGTTGGAGTTGCTTCGTGACCGGGTCGTAGAAGGGATCTGTTGGACTGGAAAGGGCGACGTCCTTGGAATTCTTTCTCGGGTTACGCTTCTTTTCGAGGAAGCTCCTCCGCTTCGAGGCCGGTTCCAGCCCAGCTTCAGATAGTTCTGATTCTGTGGTGGTCTTCGACCATCGGCTGATTTCTTTAGGACGAGCCTGTTTGTCTTGACTCTGTCTTCGCGGCATAAGGCGACCACGCCAGCCTGATGACGGCGATACGGACCTTGGCATATCGGCGTGAGACGTGTTGTTCTCGTCCTTGTCGGAGCCCGCGGTTCCTTTGGCGTCGTAGGGCTCTGGAGTACAGCCACTTCCTCGCGCGCAAAGACTCGGGTTGGACTTGTAGGGTTTGAAGACCTTTGAGTTGGACAATCGAAATTAGACGGATCAAAGAAGTCGCCTTCTGCATCGTGGTCGAAGTATATTTCAAGCGCTGCCATCTTGACGTGGTCGCTTTCGGAGCGTGCTGTTGTTGAAAGAACTTTTTCCGTTTGCGGTAATGCTGCGATCAGAAAACGTCGACCGTCGACGACAACTTCGATTCCGGTGAAGCGGGAATAACTTGACCTTTTCGGAGGGGACAAAGACGGGTTTTCGTCATCGCGTCTGAAGTTGTGAAAGCCCCCGTTCGCAGCCTCCATTTCGTCGTGGTAACACAAAGATGGTGTATCTCCGATTTCGAGCCGCATTCCAGTCTCAGCCTCGAAATTTGCCTTGGCAATAGGGGCACGCATCGAACTGGTCAAATAGCGCTTGACCCAAGCTCGGACCATCGCCCTGGAATTCCATCTTGCCGGGATCGAGGAACTGCCTTCCACATTTGGAACAGTACTTTGAAATTCCAGGCTCTTGGATAGCAACGAAGGAGAGCCAACACCGGCTGAACTGATGGCCGCGATTGCATCTTGCTCGGTCCAAGTCCGACGTGAACAGAATAGGCTCGTCGCAGAGCTCGCAGAGCTCTTCATTCTTCCCGTCCGTTTCCGCGCGGTCCGGATCCATTTGGCTGCCCTGCTGCTCTTCCGTGCCTTGTCCTGACAGGGTGCTTCGATGTCGTTCTAACCACGCATCTACCAAGTCAGCCACGTCGGGTGAGTCTTTGAAATTCAGCTTCATGAGAGCAGCAGCGTTTCTGATAGTCTTCCGGTCGAAGTCCGTATTTATCTGGCCTTCCGATGACTTCAACATGAATTCAAAGATACGTTTTTGTACTGTGACAGGATCTTCCATAGCACACTCCGCAACCAAAGGCTCGCCCACGCGTGCGAAATGAATAGTGATGCGCTGAGCAGAAGGTATGACATATTCGATCATGTCTGAAGGATGTAGCGACACACAAGCTGCTGCGATATCGTGATCAGGGGACCATGCGGTCCCCCAGTGATTGACACGAACTTTGCCACGAAGGCCATGCTTTCGAGCGAACTCTGAGCGGGATTCTTCGACAGCAGCTTCGAAGATGCCGTTGGAAGGTGGCGGAGGAAGAAAGAGATCAGGCATCGATGTCAAGGGGATGATCAAGGGTTCCAGCTCACATCCATCTTTGGCTGGATCTGCCTGCGAGGTGCGTATCTGCACATGCAGAAACGTGGGAGCACAGCACTGACCGCGACTCACCTTGACGACTAGACTTCTGCCGTCGTCACTTGGATCTTCCCCTGCTTGCCATGCAGTCGCCTCGAGACTAGAGATAAGCGAAGATTGAGACAGATTGACTCGCAGGCTCTGCGTCGTTATCGTCTTGGGTTCTAGGGGACCAACCCCTGCGAGTGTGCACTGTGTCAGAAGTCGGAAGGACCACTGCCCACGAACTGCACCTCTGGCCTTCGATACGTGATAGACGGATACGATATAGTTGTCATCAGCCACGGCGAGAAGTTGCCGTCCCCACCTGGATTCTGCAGAAGACGGGAAGCTGGGCAGCCAAGCAAAGGCACGAACTCGTCGTTGGCGTCTCGAATTTCCCACACCTTCGTTGGTAGGTTCTATCGGCAGATATTGATTGACGACGGCGGTACGCTGCCACGATCCTAGCTTTCCATTGGTCTCCCAGAGCGACAAAAGGAGATTAGATGTTAAGACGGTCAATACGCTTCTTCTGTAGACACCCAGTCCCGGTGGAGACCAAGCAATGGAGACAATCGTGGATTCAGACAGTTCTTCTCCAAGTGAAAACTGAGTGACCGTGGCCAGGGCCTGGTGTGGCCATTCGCTCGGTTCAAACTGGTTGACACGCAGAGTATCAGTGTGCCATTGCTTGTGGCCGGTGGTTTCTGGTGGTGTGGATGTATCATAAGGCGTTAGAATGTGCACCACCTCGCCGGCCGCAATCGCAAGAGCCTCGGGCGACCAAGTCAGGGCATTTTTGCATGTTGGCCAGAACGGCAGAGTGACAGGCGCAATGTCACCGTTGAGACTGTGCATCGAAGGGATTAGGCGATCGGAAGTGGCTGAATTAGGTCGCGCTGTGAGAGATGTCTCAATGGGGCAGCTGCTAACAAACAGAATCCTGGCGCGCTGTGAGAGATGTCTCGATGGGGCAGCTGCTAACAGCAGTATCTTGGATATTTCTCGGACCGATTGGTTCAATTTCTGCGACTCGTTTGATATTGGGTGAGGTGGAACAATTCCGACCGTGTGTCTGTGGTGTGAATCGAAACTAAAAAGGAACACCTAGCCAAGGTTCGCCATGCTCATCTTGACTGGGATTCCCCTGCATAGGTGAAGAGGTTTGTCTTTGACCATGTTTTTACCTTAACAAGGAATGAGCGCCAAGAAATGCAGCCTTACCCGTATGCAAGGCTGAGATATTTCGGAGCGAATTCCAGGATCTCGAACGGCCCATCTTTTAATGGGTCGGTGTTCATGGGTCGGAAAGCACTCCGACGTAGCTAGATTACTCGGTACTCACGAGACGATCAGCCTTCATCAGGTGAGCAAAGGCCGTTTTGACCTGAGAGGCATAAGCAGAGCCTCCCTGAGCACTCCATGAGTCGTGAGACATTAGCTGATGTCGAGCTGCCCCCCGGACACTACGTACTAACTATTCGACAACCTCTCGGTGCCTCAAACTGGACTGTCTCGCTCTCTCAACTGTGAACTTTGGTACTTCGTATATGGTGACAGCTATGGTCTAAGTATGAAGAGGATGTGGGTACAGGTACCGTCTGTCTTGGCGCTCGCGTCACCTTCCTCACAGTGGGCGCGTCTCGAATCAACTGCTTCTTTGTCCAGGCCGGGGAGTCTAATCTGGCTTCTTCTGCCTACATAAGTCCCTTAGTCCGGTGTGAGAATGAATACCAAGGGCTGACTGGCAGACCACCCTGCAGAGGTCATGCTTCCTCCTGGAATCTCAGTTTGATCCTTCCAGATGACCGAATTAGAGAGTTCTTGTATTGCCTGAATCTTACCCCTGCACGGTGCCCAGAAAGGAGGATTTCAGAATGGTGGCAGTCTGGAGCAGTTGATGTCCCGTCACGAGCATTTCATCGATCGATGTCTTCCCTGCGTGGCACTCAACGTGGTAGCGGCTACTCACGATGACGCCGAGACGTTCGAAATGTTTCACTATACTCTCACCATCATTGGTCGCCCGTTAGCGTCGGGTATCGGTTGGTGCACTGAAAAACATGCTTTGCATCGTTCAATACGACCATACCCGAATGGGGGGCGCAACGCGCTACGGACATGCCAATCTTAGTCAAGTGGCTCCAGGGGCGGTATCAGGGGAATACTGTGGAGAGGCCGTGGCTGTAAAGCTCGTGTTCCAAAAATGGGTACAGTTGGCGTGCGGCTAGGGCTCCATTGGGCAAGGCGGTGGGGTCGGCGAGTGTCACTAGCGAACGCCTAAAGTGAAGCCAGTGTAATCGGGTCGTCAATTTCCATGATTCTGTCGGGCGCGGTTGGCACTTGCCAGACAAACACCGTAGCCACGGACCAGTCTGACTCTCCTCAGACGCGAAGTCCAGTTTTGATGTCAACTGCGCCTTCCCCACGCGCCTATCACAGCGCTCCTTTCTGTAAGATGTCCCTAGACACGGCTGCCCAGCCAGCAAGTCATCTCCATCCTTCGTGTGGCTTTGGCGGGCCTGATATATGACCGACTCCCTGTCCCCTAATCCCCCAGCCCCTTTCGATCGTTCTCCCATATCAATCCATATCCTTCCCTTCGTTTGGGTCGAGTCCTTTTGCAATTATTGTTGCAGGGCAGTTCCTTCGTAATGGCGGCCTCCATCTCGCCGTCGGTCATCATGACCCAGCTATCCAGCTACCTCAACACCAACGAGACCTCCGACGCTCTTTTCCAGTCTCAGCAAGCCTTCAATGCCATCGGAACCTACAAGTGGTTCATTGGTACCAGTATCTTTGTCCTCGTTACTGCCATCCAAATAATCAAATACTCCCTCCGAGACAGGCCACCGCCAGGCCTCAAACTCATTCCCGGCCCTACGAGCACTATCCCCTATATCGGACGCGTCCACGATGTCGACCCCATGGCCCCTTGGTTCGCCATGAAGAAGTTCTGCGATGAATATAACGGGATTTTCCGCTCCACCATCTGCGGAGAGATGCACATCTGGGTTGGTGATTCGAAGATCGCCTACGACCTGCTCTGCAAGAAGGCCAGGATTTATTCTTCCCGCCCTCAGGTGCCTGCTGTGCCAGGCAGCGACTCCCAGGGCCAGTACCTCCCTCTTTTGGCCCATGACGGTAAGCTGCTCCAGTACTCGGTGGAAACGAGGGAACACGACTAATCAGCACAGATCACTGGCGCAACCAGCGTAAATTCGCTCACACTGTCCTGACCCAGGGCTTCAACCAGAAGTACTACGGTTATGTCAGCCACGAGTGCAAGCGATTTTTGTACAAGCTCCTGATCGACCCACAAGACCACTTCGCCCTGACCGATCGGTTCTGCGGCCGTATCAGCGCTCGTCTCGGTTATGGCAGCCCTGCTTCTGCTGCAGCCCACTGCAAGAACGCCGGTGAATTCATCCCCCAGATTTCACCTTCAGGCCCGATCACCAACCTCCTGCCTTTCCTCGGTAGCCTCCCAGAATGGCTCAACCCCTCAATTGCTCGTGTTCGTGAGCGACGTGAAAAGGAGGAAAAGCTGTGGAAGGGTCTGATGAAGCAAGTTCGCTTGGAAATGGACCAGGGTATTGCTCCCATCAGCTACGCCAGAACTTACTTCGAGCGCAAGGAGGCTGAAGGTGGCAACCGATCCTTCGGATTCGACGACCACGAGGCTGCTTACGCCGTTGGTATGTTGGTGACGGTCGCTATCTTCACCATCGGTGGTCCCCTCTACTGCTTCTTCCTCGCCATGGTTCTCCATCCAGAATGGCAAGAGAAGGTCCGCAAAGAATACGACGAGGTCATTGGCGACCGGGTCGTTGAGGTTTCTGACGCTCCCAACCTGCCTATCCTCCGCGCCGCTATCAAGGAGTGCGTCAGATGGCGACCACCAGTCCCCTTGGGTGTTCCCCGTCTTCTTGAGGAAGATGATGAATGGAACGGCTACTACATCCCCAAAGGTGCTGTTATTCACGCCGTCGACCTGGCCCTTGCCCGCAACCCCGAGCTCTATCCTGATCCCGAAACCTACAGACCCGAGAGATGGTTGGAGAAGGAGTATCCCACCTACAAGGAACCCCTTACGGAGCACCCCAGACTCATGGGTCACCACGGTTTTGGCATGGGCCGTCGCATGTGCCCGGGTATTGAGGTTACCGAGGCTGAATTGCTTGTCGCTTGCGGCAGCATTGTCGGCTGCTTTGAACTCAAGCCGTTCATGGACGCGAACGGACAACCCATGTGGCCCGACTCCCTTGCTTTTACCCCCAACCTGATCGGTGGTCCCCTTCCTTTCAAGATGGATGTCAAAGTCCGAAGCCCCGAGAAGGCTGCCCGCATCAAGACTTGGTATGAGGAGAGCGTGGCTGATGAGGCCGCCGGCAAGATTGCTGCTGGTCTATAAAGATTTGGCTTTTATAAATTGCGCCTGCGCCACCCGTGATCCGCTCCGGCGGTCACGCAGGTCACTTTTGATTATACGCAAGGCGTTGCTGGATATGCCGAGGCCTTGGCAAGTTGGATACTTCAGCTCCTTCTTGCGCCGTGGTGCTTGGTGGAAATGACCGGGACTCGCGCGAATTTGTACAGATACGGCGAGAGCGTCCATCAGGCGAGGGAGATATTTTTAAGCGAGGGGGGTAGATTATTGTTATGATCTTGGGTAGAATCAGTATGATGACATGTAATATGAACAAAACCCTGGAGGCTTGACTTGCTTTTTCCTGATATCCTATTCATGCGCAGTCTCAAGCAGATCTTCAGCAAAACCATGCCTCATGACAGCGAATGTCACGCTTGCACGTTCCACCTAGATCATTCGTGTTCGCAATCACCGCAGATAAGACATGGACTGGGTACTGCATAGCATAGCGCATCCGTTGCCATCATGTTCAATGGTTACGAGGCGACGCTGACAAGCTAGATTCTGCCAGCCAGAAACACTGCAGACGATAATGCGTAGATCACCAGACTGACACTTGTACATGAAGCTTCTTCTGCTCCCGGAGTTGCGCCCTTTTTCAACCTGGTAAGTGTCAACAGTGACATGCAGGAGTTTAACACTACACCGATCGAGCCATGGCTCTTCATCAGGTCCATAGCTTCCCCACGGAAATGTTTCCTCATCGAAGGGAAGCTGTCAAGTAGCCAGGACTCTGCAAGCTTCTACCATGCACCCATCCAGACAGGCCTCGATCTGGACTGTCACCATACAGCAATCAGCATCAGATAGGCTCTATACCACCATATGGATATGTCTGCCGAGAACAAACTTGGTTTGGTTCTCGCGGCCACTTCCTTTCTGCAGCGTCGGGATCACTTTCGCCTTCGGTAGTGAAAGGAATCGCAAGCAAGGTCCCGCAATAGGCCGGGCGATTACCACGAATGCTTATGATGGAGTGGAACAACTGTCGTCCCGGTAGGGAGATGGCAAGGCATAAAACCATAAGAAGATGACACACCACAAACGGATCTGAGCGACGGCCGACGAGGAGATACCCTCCGATGATAGCATCCAAGAGCGTCTCACCATGGATTATCTGGCAATACCGTGCAGGACATTAAAGACATGTTTCGACTCGCAAGCGTCAAGAATTCAGGCGCGACTTTCGTTGATCTCAACCACACTGCCGAGTGATGGGCGCGGAATATTTCAGCCGTCCACTTGCGCGGAGCACAGTACCATTCAAGTCCGCCGAGCAAACAAGGCTGATAGTCATTTTCTCGGCGGCAGCATCAGCCGCAGGACATGGAAAGTGAATAAAGGCCGGGTTTGGAAGACAAACGTGGATGTGCTGGCGCTGGCGGACTCAGACTCTAGACTCTGGCGGTGCCTGCAGGGCAGGATGCCCAGCCTCTTGGCGGCTTGGCAGCTGAAACTTGAAGCTTTCCTCCTCCGCCGCTGAGCTTGAACACGCTTTGCTCATTCTTCAAAACCTTGCCTTTCAAGCTTGTTGTAGCGCGCAGTCTCCCCAAGTGACGACTTGCCAACCATGAAAATCATCAGCTGGCTGCGTTCCTCACGCTTCTGAGCCCCTTTTGACCCGAACACGTCCACCGTCTCTCCGTGCGTCCAGGGCTTTTGCACAGCTCAGACAATGTCTTCGTCTTGACTTCGCTTAAGTTCGCGTCCTGGCTCTCGCAGCTGCGTTCATTTTATTCGGGAAGAGGAGGCTGTAGTGCATGACCATGATTTCACCACAACCTCCCGGCGAACCGACCACTAATAGCAAGTGCAGCTCGTGTTCAGCATCGTATCAAATGGGGTCCAACCGTGAATCACCCAATCCTGATCGTTGCGCCCAGCCGCTGAAGCCAAGCTTTGGCCTTCACGATTGTCTTCATGTCGCTTAAGCCTTGAGCATTGGAGGATGAAGACGAATCCGGATCTAGCAACTTCGTGTCCGACCAACCCTTACCAAATACACTTCCGAGACTGTGGTCTTGGACATGGACATGTTGTTCCACATAGAGGCAAGGTCTTCGAGGCCCTAGCCTGGCCCCGGAATGCCTGTCCACCCCTCTTTCACTACGGTAGGCTGGATCACATCGTCGACAGAGCACTATAACGAACTCGGTCGCCGCAGGGCTGAGGATCTCTCTGCCTTTTCCTCCGCTGCTTCCCAACGCAGCCTGACCTTGCTTTCAGAGCTCGAGATTGCTCACCTCCAAGGTTGGCTGTATTTCACTGCAATTATGGGGATGCATTCCAGGTTGACCTTGTTCTTGCTTGTTTTCCCCATCCTAGCACACGCTCAGACCGTGACCACGGATACAGCGACTATAACCACAACAGAGTCGACCCTGACCACAAGCTATGAAGCCACCACAATATCCACCTCTTACACCACAGGAAGCACAAATGGTGGCGCGACGACTACAGCTTATCCTCCAGCCTCGACTAGCATCCCTGCCATCCAAACTGTACCTTTCACAGGCCAGGCTTTACTAGTCGGAACGTACGTTGACACAACACCAGAAGCGAAGACAGTCTGTTAATGCTCTCTCAGATGCGCCATGGCTCGCTTTACCATGTTGACATTTCCCGACGGTGGCTCCATCGAGGTTCCCTTGGTGGGGTGTTCCGATGACCGCCCCGAGTGCTGTCCGTCCCTCAATTTCACGCGTCCTGAACCTGAAGAGACCGGTACTGCCTCAGCATCTGCTACAGAATCGAGTGAAGAGGGAGGAGATGAGGAGCCTACTACATCGTGGACGGGCACAACACCTAGCCCCACCCCTACGGGCGTTATCTCGATGCTGAGCAAGGCTCCGCTTACTGTTTGCCCAAGGTATTTCCAAGCTTGGAATTCCATTTGGCGACATGACCTGACTTGAGGGACAGTGACATGGTTGACATTGACCCTGTCTGTTGGTATGCTATCACTTCCACTCCTGTCCCGCCTCCCCATTCTACTGTGCATCAGCGCTGACCACCTTCGCCAGCCCGTCGGGTTTTCAAGTATATGGTCAGGTTCTGGTTGGCAATTACCCACCTTGTGTGAGCATTCTTACAACGGCCATCACGCCGGACTCGGAAGTGCTTGCATCCATCACGTCGGCTGTGTTAGCATCCTTGGCAACAGCGAGTACAACGACAACAGCTGCACCGACAGTCAGTGTGGTTGTCACTCAGTGAGTCGCCTCCTGCTTCGAATATTATACCCCAAATTCCCATTCTGGCTGTCATCAAATTTGTTCACGCTAACAGTCAGACAGAGTCTTCGCCCTCGGGCTTCCATGTGCAGATGATGAAGAAGGTGGGGAGGAGCACAATGGCACCCACCTAAGCACAGGCGCCAAAGCTGGGATTGGTGCTGGCGTCGGCGCTGCTGGGCTTCTCATCATTGGCTTTCTTTGGGGATGCCTCGCCGTACGTCACCGCCGCCGCAAGAAGATGAAGGCTCTCCAAGCGGCCAACACTGCAGCCGGAGGACCGATCCGGCCCGAGTCCGGCGCCTATGCCGCTGCACAAGGAGATCCTAAGCACATGTCTGTAGCAACGACAGGAATGGGAAGCCCAATGATGCAGCAGCAACAACAACCATATGGTACAACCACGCAGCACGGCTTCAGCCCGGCGTTCGGATACAGCGCCCCGGCAATGCAGCCTGCTATGGTCCAACACGATCAGTACGGTAACCCTTACGGAATCCAACCCATGGGCATGGGATATCCTGGCATGAACCCTTATCCACAATCACAATCTCCACCGCCCCCATTCTACCCTTCGGGCGGTACCTACGATCAAGGATATTATAAGCCACCGGCAGAGGTTGCCGGGGATGTTATGCACCCCGTCCCCTTAAATCGCCAGAGCACTGCCATGAGCGACACGCAGAGTCAAGTTACTTCGACCACTGCTGTGACGGGCTCACAGCATCACCAGGGAGGTGAATCGAGGCCGCCAGCAGAATTGAGTTCGCAGGGGAGTGTCAGACATTGAAGCTTCCAGGCTACGATGAGGGTGAAAAGGTCGAATCTGTTCTGAGGTGGGAAAAAAGCCAGGGTCACCCGTCCCTTCTCGTCCGAGGTATCAAGATGGCAAATGTACATTCATTTCAATCAAAGGAATAAGTGACGACATCTAGCGAACGTATGTTAATCATATTGCGGTTTCGGCAGGAATGACAATGACAATGACCACGACCATGACACGGCCTGGTTTATATTTCACAGTCTAAACTCAGACCTAGCACAAACAAAACAGGGAAATCCATACCCAAGGCACCTGTTCGGGAACGAAAGTCGTCTCTTTTTCCCTCCCGTTCACCCGGCCTCTTGTACTGTAGGTATGCTAAATCTGCCTCGGTTCGTGTATTGAGAGAAACATGCAGAACGGAGTCAGAGGTACCGCTGGGCAGTGGGCAGTGGGCAGTGGGTATACGAGTCAAACGCAAACACAAACGAACAGCTCTCAGGTATGTCGGACACCTGGACATGACTGCGGAATACACTTGACTCTCTGTACAAGGCGGCGACGACTGCTTTTGACGTCGCTCAACTTCGACTAATTATTCGTATGTGGGAATCGTGGACACAGTAGATCCTCACAGAATATGAAGCGCGTTATGTTGCCGTCAGCCGTGTCGGCTCGTCTGGTCCCGTGGTATCACTCATTGCTTTAACTAGCACATTTCATTTGGTATCTAACTCTAGCACCACACGACCGTGCATGACTTTCCCAGTTTGTCATGTCATGTTCGTGTCAGATCATGTCGGCCATGTCCTGTCCTGTCCTGTCCTGTCCTGTATTGTGGTATGCCCAACCAAAGTGGACCACCCAAATTGCCAACCAAGTCAATGCTGTCCTTACATCGAAGCAAGATTCTTGATCCCGCTACCGCCACCACCGCACCAACATCTCAACTCGCCTTCCCGTTCCATCTGGACCACGACGTCCATCTTCCTCTCTCGGAGGTAGAGGCCCACTCGCTCCCTCACATCTTCAAGATCTGCGGTCTGGGAGGCGATGACGTGAATCACGCCCAGGACGGTGGGATCATCGGTCGGTTGCTCGTGGTCATGGTCGTGGTCATGGTCGTGGTCGCATGTCTTGTCTTCGCTCGATTTGTGGGCATGTCCATGTGAATGTCCATGATCGTGGCCGTGATGGTGGCCTGGCTCTTTCTTTATGTCTTCAAGCCAGAATTTGGGGACAGTATAGCCTACAACGCCGCGGATCTCGGCGACTCCGCTTAGGATGTCGCGGAGGTTATATTCGATGTCGGAATTGAGGGATAGGAGGAGGATCTTGGTCGTCGATGTGACGAGAGGGATTGTAGAAGCGAAGATGAGGACGGCGATGATGCACGAGGCCAGAGGGTCGAAGCCACTCCAGCCGGTCCAGCGGACAAGGAGGGTGGATCCGACGACGGCGAGAGATCCGAGGGCATCGGCCATGATGTGCAGGTAGATACCTTGCATGTTTTCTCCGCCATGGTGGTGGTTGTCGCTCGCTACGCCGTGTTTGCGTTTCATGGGGGAGGCGGAAGCGGTCATTGGTGCAGGTGATTCTTCATGATGGCTGTGGGCATGCTTGTGATTGTGGTCGTGGTCGTGGTCATGATCAGAATGCTCGTGACTATGGCCATGTCCATGCCCGTGTCCGTGGTCGTGGGCTCCATGGAAGACAGAAATGCCTACCAGATTGACCAACAGGCCTAGCGTGCTGACCACAAGTAGCTCAGTAGTTCGACTGACATCGGCCCCGGTGAAGAGCCGCTCGATGGCTTCATAGACAATCTCGATGCTAATGAGCATCAAGAAAATGCCGTTCCCTAGTCCAGCCAAGGTATCGATCTTTCCGTAACCATATGGAAACTTGAGACTTGGAGGCCACTTGCTCATGACTGCAGCACAGACGCCGACCAAGAGGGCCACACAATCGAAGAACATATGTATACTATCGCTGATCAAGCCGAGCGACCCCGTCAGGATGCCATACGTGGATTGGACCACCATAAAGCACAGGTTCAGTATCATGAAATAAAATATGCGCCTCGACTCATCATCTTCCAGAATGCCGTGAAGTAGGGAGTAGTTCTCGGTGGTCTTCAAGAGGAACCGAGTCGGCTTTGTCTGATGTCTCCTGAACGCCGGCCGCTGAGGCGCAGCTGCGGAGAGATATGCTGTCTTCTCGGTACCCTGCCTTCTTGCTCCAAACTGCATGCCAGAGAGATCGAGCGACGGGGTAGGGGTAACATGGTGGTGTTGGTGAGAGTGCGTGTCGACGGGAGGCAGTCGGTTCATGTTCACATTGGCCCCATGCTGGTGTATGATGGATTCGGAGGGTATTCGCGTCAATGGGAAGGGCGCCGTGAGCCGACTGCCTGTCCGACTTCTGTGATGCGACCGCGCATCTAGACTCGAAGTCGAATGTGGAGCGAAGTGGGTGTGAGAGTGAGAATGCGCGTGGGTGGGGGGGTGGGAAGGACCATGAGGATGTCCATGCCTGCGACTGTCGGTGGAAGCAACGGGCAAGGTAAAGGTTGCGCTCATGGTCCCCTCAGGCTGGTGGACTGGTTGGGGTGGCAGGTTGCCGTCGTCCTGATCATCGACTCAGCCACCAGAAGACGAGGTGGTGGAGTGTTGGGTGGTGAGCCGTTGGAAAGGTGGAAGTGAAGTCTCAGCCTGCTGCCCCTGGCTACATGTGTCGGTGGCAGCAGCACTGCATACCAAGGTCAAGTCATCCTTGGAAAGGGAGAGCTGAGGATGAGGATCCATCAGATGCTGCTGGGCGTGCAAGGCCTCTTGCATCTTCAATTGGCTGACGCGCAATCGACCCCCTTTTTAAAAGCTGCCAGACTAAGCCGGATGTGAAAGAACACCTCCTCGATTGCAACTCTCACTGGCCGACGTCATTCTCCCTCTGCCTTCCTCACCCTCAAGAGCATTGTACAGCTCCGAGGAAAATGATATTGGCCTTGTTGGTGGTGGCCTCCACCATCTTCACCGTCCTGCTGTTGTTCTTGCCTTCTCCCGCATACGGCTCAGACAAGCGATGTACTGTTCAAGTTGTGGTTCTCGGTGACTTGGGTCGAAGTCCTCGAATGCAGTACCACGCCTTGAGCATTGCTGACCATGGAGGCTACGTTCAACTTGTTGGGTACCGGGGTGAGCATCAGACAATCTGCGTGTTATTCGCCTAACCTGTTTGCTAGATACCGACCCTTTACCAGAGCTGCTCTCTCACTCGCATGTGACAATCGTCCCGTTGTCACAAGCCCCATCCTGGTTACAAACGAGCAACAGGGTCTTGTTCCTGCTATTCGGGCCATTAAAGGTACTGCTGCAGACGTGGACCCTCTGGCAGGCTTTGAGCTATTCTACTCCTGCTTGCAAGTGGATGCTAGTTCAGGTATGCGTTTCTCATTCGCCTTGGCTTGCTCACTCACGAGGCTCTGCATAGAACCCGCCCTCAATACCAACTCTGCTAGTCGCGGCTGGGGTTGCTTTCTTCAGGCGCACTAAGCTCGTCGTAGACTGGCACAACTTTGGCTATTCCATTCTTGCTCTCAAGCTGGGCGAAGGTCATCCTCTAGTCAGAATATCCAAACTCTTCGAATCTGCACTGTCAAGGGCCGCTTACGCAAACTTCACCGTGACGGATGCGATGGCAAAGGTCCTGAGAGCTGACTACGGCATGCTAGCTCCAGTGCTGACTCTGCACGATCGGCCCGCGAACTTGTACCAGCCACTTACTGATGTGCAGCGGCTGTCCTTTCTGCAACGCTATCAACCAGTGAACGAACACTTCAATGCATTGGTGGACGGCAAGGCCAGGCTACTTGTCTCATCAACATCTTGGACCCCTGATGAAGACTTTGTTATCCTCCTCGACGCGCTCTGTAGCTACTCCGCTAGCGCCACCTTTTCTCATCCGCACCTCCCAGAACTAGTTGTCGTCATCACCGGGAAAGGGCCACAGAAGCAGCTCTACCTCGACAAGATTGAGGAGCTCCGCAGGGCGGATTCTCTGGAGATGGTGTCCATTTATACCGACTGGCTCAGTTTCGAAGACTATGCCCTTTTGCTAGGCTCCGCTGATCTCGGTGTATCGCTTCACACGAGCAGCAGTGGAGTTGATCTGCCTATGAAAGTTGTTGACATGTTTGGCGCCGGTCTTCCTGTTGCAGGCTGGAGCAAGTTCTCAGCATGGTCCGAGTTGGTCACAGAGGATGTGAACGGCAAAGGCTTCGGCAGCCCAGAGGAGTTAGCAGATATCCTTCGAGAACTCTTCGACCCGGCATCGAAGAAGCTTGCTCAACTCAAGGATGGAGCCAGATGTGAGAGCCAGCGCCGTTGGAGCTCCGAATGGGACCCTGTGGCTGGCAGGCTGTTCGGCGTCGTAATTTGAACGCACTCTGGGGCGATTTCGCCCCGAAAGGGTGCAATGCAATCACAACCGACGCCTCTGGCCATCCGAAGCGCAAGAAATAAAGCCTCTGCACGTCGAGGTCTGAATTCAGCACCCTGAGCAGAGTATGATCCGGCAGAACTCCCTCCTCCGCACCTAAGCGATTCGGATCGTTTGAAATCACCTCGCGGAATGTTTACTGTCGACCTGCTTCTGGTCTTTCCACGGGCGCGATGCTTACGGAGATGACCACAACACTTCGTTTTGGTCTCACTGAGCTCTTCAATTACCGATTCATCCGACTTATCCGAACCACGACACGAGCCAAGACACCATGGTAGATCCGCTGCTCATAGTAACAAATCAACACATGCAAGAGTGTTGCACGTTGTTCACACAGTCGAAATGACACTCATCAGGCACTCGTACGGGAAATGCATGATGAAACTATGACCCTGCTCCGATGCCAAGCAAGACGGAGGAAACCGCCATACTCGATTCTGACAAGAGTCGTCGTCAGCGTTTATGAACTCTATGCTTTTGCCGACTTTTGCAGGACTTTTTGTGCATCTCACACGGGAGATCGTTCACTTCTGTGGTGCTTTCGTGCTCGGGAGTGGATTCGCTTATTGTGGTATCAATTGCGCGAGGGCTTTTGGCGCCACCAAATAGCCGTGCATCATGGGAGACCTCACTGTGGTAAGTTTTGGGGAAACGATTTGGCGAGTTCAGTCAGGCCTTATTTGGCGCCCTTATATGTTGAGGCCGTTGTCTGCATTGTCAAGTGTATAGCTAAGCTACAGCATCCCTTTCACCTCTGGTTTCCTGCATCGCCAGCAAAGATAAGTGAACTGATGGCATCGTTACTGCAGCACGCACGTCGGGTTGCGTTTGACACTCACAAGGCGGACCATGGGTCAGCACGTCAAATCAAAAGGGTCTCACGAACGGCTCCTCTATCTTTGTTTATCGAAGCCTTGGAAAAAGATGGCTGTGTAATTGTCAGGGATTTTACCGACAAAGCCACACTGGCACAAGCAGATCGGGAAGTTCACCCGTATCTAGAGCAACAGGGGGAAGGACTCAAAGTCGGCGGTACGATCCCCTTCCTTCATAGCTGATGGCGGGCAGCATTCTAATCCAGCTTCAGCTCTTCAAGGAAAGACGAGAACAGTTACCCGCCTTATTGGAAGGAGCGCCACTGTTCGAGAGAAGTTCTTTGCTGATCCTCTTTACCAAAATCTGTGCGAGCACTTCCTGGCATTGGAGACTACACATTGGTACGGTGACAAGCCCCTGACCACAACGAGCCACCCGCTGCTCTCGATCTCTATTACTTTCGATATCCCACCCGGTACACCTGCTCAAGGACTACACCGTGATGACAAGAATCACCACGCTCGCCACAGCCACGCCGACTCGTATCAGAAAGGCCGTGATATCCTGCTAGGCTTGTTTGTGCCGGCGTGCGACACGACCAAGGCCAACGGCGCTACAAGAGTCGTACCGGGCAGCCATCTATGGGGAGACGAGATCCCTAACTTTGGCAAGGACGGAAAACGTGGCGTGGTGGATGCTGAGTTGCAGATTGGCGAGGCTTTCATCATGCTTGGGAGCCTGTATCACGGAGGTGGCGCGTATGACAAACCACTGGGTACTGCAAAGGAAGGGACGAGAGAAAGCAGAACAGTTCACGCCATGTTTTCCTGCACAGGCGTGCATCGACAGGAAGAAGTCTCGTTCTTGTCGTACCCCATCGAGGAGGTCAAGACGTACTCGAAAATCGTGCAAGACCGACTTGGGTGGAAACAGAGCGAACCGAATCTTGGCTGGGTTGATCTCAAGAGCCCTGAATTTCTCCTCGCCAATTGACCGTCCGCTGTCATGGCGTTTTCGTCAACATTCCGTACTTGGGGCAAGCACCGTGCAGCTGAACCGGACATCGCCACTGCCTGCGGCTTCCTCGCGCTTCAGGAACGGCAGCGGGCCTAGGTTCAACGCCTTTTCGCTCATCGCATCGTCAACATCTCCGAGCACACCAAGATCGACTGGGCCTTTTCTCCTGCCTTCCAGCTCCCACAAGTGGCCATCCTTTCCCTTGACAAACGCAATGAAAGCATGACCTGGGTCTTCGCCGAGAGGAGGCACTGTGCTGTCGCCAATTTCCGCAGCTGCAGCATGCGCCTTTTCAAGCATGTCCGAATCATGAAGGAATTGGGCTCTCTCTTTGGGTCTCAGGGGCATGGTATCCTTGACCAACTTGTCCAGGTCACTGCCCTCCTGGATGAATCCCTCAGCAGGGCCATTGGTGGTGCAGTGAAGGAGCCCGATGAGGCCGCAAGCGTGGTTAATGGTTTGATGGTAAAACACGACGGGCTCGTCGGGGCCGCATCCTGCATACTCAGGCTCCGCGTCATTGACCTTGGCGTAATAAGATTCCGATGTTGGTGTCACTGGGTAGGTGAACAAAAGAGCGCTGGCAGGGCGGGGTACGAGGGCGATCAGGTCAGGATCTGTCAGACTGTATGCATCGTGGAAGGAGAGAGCTGGAGAGAGTCCCAAGCAGTGTGCCAGTTTGGTCATAACTTCCGGGTTGTTCTCTGTCGAATATGGGAACGAATGCTTGTCAGCGTTCTCTGCTCCGTCCCGAGATATTGCGACCCGTACCTAGCGGAATGAATGTCTTTTGCGCCATTTTTGGGTATCGTTCTGGTACTGCCCTAATCGGTCCTTTTCGATGATTCTTCAGCATAGACAAGAAGATCCTAGAGTGAACGAAAGAAGTGGCCGATGAGTCTTCTGTTGAAGGCAGCCACGCGTGACGTACCGGGGAGGCCAGCCTCATCGAGGGTCCGGCCTTAGATTTGGGGTATCTGCTCGGTAGACGCGGAGAAATTGTTCTCGAAGCGCGTCATTCCACCCTACAGAGCCGAATGTGAGCGTGAGTGCTCATCATTTCTCTTCGCAACTGACTATGTGATGAAAGCCTGAGCACTGCGCTGCAACTTCCAGCGCTTGCACCTGCTCCATGCGAGCCATCCTCCCCGGGCGACCCCAATCGAAGCGGCAGGCACTGTGCACTGCGCATTGGGATGGCCTCCGACTCGTCGTAAGTTTCCGTTCACCTCAGTCTTAGTATGCCACCACGACGAAACTGATTGAAACCTCCAGGCGTACATCTCTGGCAATGCGGCGGTCATCCTCGCGGGTCCGCAGACCATTCTTCAGACCATCTATGTCGATACAGTCGAGGCCCTCACGGCAATAACATTCGAAGAGACCACTGGACGGATCGCTCTCTGCGATAAGAGCCATGTATACATCTACAGACCCCTTGGCCGAGACGAAGGCGTGTTGAGGTGGAGCCAAATACATGAACTGAAGAATCCGGATGGAGTCGACGTGTACTCACTATCCTGGGGCTCACCTGAAGAGTTGTTGCTGGGCGGGTCACGACTTATCCTCTGGTTCATCCCCAGCTCGAATGCACCAAGAATCACATGGGATCAAGCACTGTCGTACCCCACCGCACTCGCGTACCTCTCGCCCGACAGCAGCTTGGTTGCCTCTGTCGGCCAGCATGATAGACTTGTCAAGATTTGGAGAAGACTCTCGTATGAGCTCGACGGCACCCGGTTCGATGTCTCATACCTACCACACCCTTCAACCGTCACAAACTTACATTGGCGGAAGCCATGGCATCTGGAACAGAATCTGGACAATCTACTCTATACTTTCTGCTCCGACAACTATGTCCGAGCATGGACTGCTTCCGATCAGTCTGCTCTTACCACCCTACAGCTAGCTGGAAGCATCGACATGAGCGCCTCGATACAGCCGCGCAGACTCAGTGCGAGTTCGATGAGCACACGGCGCTATTCGTTCATCATAGACAGTCGGGACTTCTCGACCGCAACCGAAAAGGCTGTACAAAGTTCCAATGGCAGAATTGCAGATCATGCTCTTGAGCATCTAATTGAAATCGCCAATCGAAGTCCAGAGATCTGCGTTGTCCTCGATGGACTGGGCCACATGTCGATTTGGGGGCTGGAGAATGCAGGGGACAAGACGAAGATTCCTCCCTCTGTATTCCACATCTCCCACGTCGATGGGATGAATATTTCGGTGCCACAGCTGAATGATCCTCTGCACGACTATGTTCAGTTCTGCATCTTTGCCGATGGCGCCACGCCGTCCTCCTTATCGATTCTTCTGCATTCATTCGCAGGCGATATTGATTGGTACGACAGCCAGGCCACCCATCTCTTCGACACTGCGAACAGGCACGATCGCGCGCGGCTGATAACCTCTTTGGCAGGGGCCGGTGCGCCGGTGGAGAGGCTTGTCCGCAATGTTGCCGCCAACGTTATCATGTCAACAGCCGATGATGGCTTCGCCAGTATCTGGCAGCTTGGGGGAGATCTTTCTAGTGCTCCGCTGCTTCGAAGAAGTACATTCAACGTCGGAGTGGACATCAAGGATGCAGTCATCCTATCTCGCGGTAGATATGCAGCCATTCTGAGTACTCGCGGTCTAGAATTGTGGGATATTCGCGAAGCAAAAGCTAGAAGGCTAGCGATCAGGGAACTCGAGACGGATCGACTCCCAGCACGTATCACACAGAGCCATATTGCAAGCTCACGCGCTCTGACCAGTCGTGTCATTGTTGGCTACTATCCAGATCACGGCGTGGAAGCATGGGAGCTTTTGCTCCCAGTTGACGATCCGACTGAAGCCAACGGATACCATGAGGTTATACGTTCGCTGGGGAATGTGAAGTTGACCGCTCAGAATCGATACGATTCCTTGGTCTCGATATGTGACAATATGAGTACCGACCACCGTCCTGGGGTTCCGCCACCATTAAGTGTCCTGGGTTATGCTGCAGTGCTAGCGAAGGACGGTACCTTGGAGATGGTCAAGTCGCAAGAACAGCCAGACTCGACAAAGCCGCATCTGATATCTGCTGGACGTTTTGACACCAACATCCTACACCCTACAATTATTAGCGCCAGCGGATATGGCAAGGTTGTCGTGGTAAACGGAAATAGCACCTGCCTCAGTATTTGGGATGCCAGAACAGGTTCTCGAGAGTATGAATATGAGCTGGATGGAAACGATACCATCAAAACGTTCGCATGGGCAGTCTCGCCACAAGGGTCTGCTCTGCTGGCCATCTGCTTTGACTACCATGTCGTGATCCTAGGGCAAGTCCGGTACACTTATCCAGCGAGTGCGTCCGCTTGGGTTGATCTACGGCATATTAGGATACGAGACTACACCACCCACTCGATTGGAGACCTCTGCTGGCTGAAAAGTGGTGATCTTGTTATTGGCAGCGGCATTCAATTCTTCGTCTTCGAGGGATATGCAGCCAGCCACCACAACGAAAATGCGAAACCCTTGCGGGACGTGCGACAAAAGGTCAAGACCGATGAGACGTTCGCCATCACGGCAATGCTCAATGCATTAGTGCCAGTCTTTCATCCGACATTTATCTTATTGCTAACGGCTGTCAGTGGACCACAGGCTACCAAGACGGTTTTGAACCGCCTGAACCAAAAGCTGAAATACTTCAGCGAGGGCGATGAGCTGTCGAGCTTTCTTGATTTGCCCATTGAGCAGATCGTGTCACGTCGTGACTCGGATGGGCCTCATGATATGTCATACTATAGCATCAACAGTGAGGTCAATGGCCACAGTGAACAACAACCAATTTCAGCCATTGCGGAACCACTGAAGAAAGCCCTCCAGAAACACCGACTCTGGCAAATCACCCAGGATGAGCAGTCACTATTGATCAAGCAGATTGAGGTGGCTTCAGAGTTGGAAAAGCAGGAGCAGTCGGTTGATTCCAACGGCCAGCACTATTTGCAAGCCCTTCACTCATATGGCGACGAGGGCGTGCCGTGGAGCGCCATTGCATTCGCATCTGAGAGCACTTCGCAAGAAGTTCTTGTCGACTCGGTCACACGCCACTATGGGGGCAAACTCACATGGGAAGCCGCGCGGAAATCTGGCTTGTTCTGTTGGCTTGCCGACAGTGATGCTATTCAGCAGCAGATGGAAAATGTCGGTCGCACAGAGTTCACGAAGGGCGAGGACCGCAATCCCATTGACTGTTCGCTGTATTATCTGGCACTCCGCAAAAAACCCGTGCTGGTTGGCCTTTGGAGGATGTCGAGCGGGATACGAGAGAAAGAGAACACCATGAAACTGCTGGCCAACAATTTCAGCGAACCTAGATGGAAGGCTGCCGCGTTGAAGAATGCGTACGCTTTGCTGAGCAAGCGACGGTTTCACTATGCGGCCGCCTTTTTCCTACTCGGAGACAGTCTCTGGGATGCAGTGAACGTTTGTACGCACCAATTGAAGGATCTGCAGCTTGCGATTGCGATTGCGCGAGCGTATGAAAACGACAAGCCCTCAGCAGCGTTGACGCGGTTGGTCGAACAAGCCATTCTCCCTCTGGCGGTGGAGAGCGAGCAAGGACGATGGATCGCGAGCTGGGCATACTCTACCATTCTTGACCGGAAAGACCTAGCGGCTCAAGTCATTGTGCACCCTGTCCAAAGGGTCATCGGCAGACTCCCGCTCGACAGGAACGGAGCGCGTGAGACGGTCGACTCGATGAGCTACGCGGCTAATGACCCCCTTTTAACGTTGCTTTACACCCAGCTCCGTGCTCAGCTTGTCAAGCAGAACACGTGGGGAAGCAAGGCCGTCACTGCGAAAGACGAATGGTCATTTGTCATGAGGTGTGTGAGGCAATACCAGCTTATGGGGTGCGATGTGCTTGCATTGTCACTGGTGCGCGACTGGGAGTTCATTCCAGAAAGCAACGAGGTGCAGGTGACAAACGATGGTTCGGCGCTGATTCAACCCCTCCAGAGAAGAAAGACATTTTATGACCTGGAGAAAGAGGAGGACGAAGAGGTGCAAGAGGATAGCCCACCAATGGTGGCGTCAGCCCAAAAGAAGAAGCCGCCTCCCACGCAATTTGTGGAGCCAAGTGCGAACAGTCTGCTTGACAGCTTTGGGTTCTAATGAGGGTGGTGTGCCCCCTTTGGCTAGTGTGTGGTGTGGCCATCGACTGTGTGGGTTTGGCTTCGACAATGTGGTATTACTATAGGATTTTGCCCCGTCTGCTGGACTGGACATGGGATGCCAACCTCGGACTCTGAGCCGGATGAACAGTACATTTGTATCGAAGACATAATTCCGGCGCTGCCATACATTATTCCAATAGTAGAAGTGAAGACCTGTTTGCAACTAGTTGTAACTGCGCTTGAACAAAGGTGGCGAAGGACGCGGGTCGCTTCGGTGGTGCGTCACTCCACAATCTGTAGGACGTCGGTGGACGGGGGGAAGGGGGGGGGCACCAGTGGTACCGCACCGCCCTCCAACGGGGTTCGGCGGTTGATCAACCGAAGAAGAACCGGGCCTGGAACCTCGACCGCCACAATGCAGCTCTTGTGCTCCTCTTTGTTCTCGATTTATCGCCTTTGTCATCAGCACAGCCTTCACCATGCGTCGAACATGCGCTGAAGCTTTATTGAATTCTAACCCTTAGTGTCATCTATCTTGGACTCGTCACTCGTTTGTTATTGTTGGATTTGGCCATTGGTCAGGTCTCTTCTGAGAGCTCCTGTTCAACTCAGGCTGTGTTGCTCTACCATCATCCGGGGATTTGCCCTGCTTTCAACAGCCGTAAAACCTTCCAGAATTGAGGTCCCTGGTAAAGGCAATGGCATCTCCTGCAGTACGTCCGAGCAGGCCTTCTGGCTTGTTCGACCTTCGACAACAAGGCGAATACCCCATCATCCTAGGCGACAGCTTGAATGGAGACGCTAAATCGAAGGACTCCTTTGTGAACATCCGGTATAACTGGCAGCCGAAGTCTGGTTTCTTAGACGGTCGGGAGAGCAAAATGAGGAAGTCGGGAGACCGATGGCATCTCGATGTATCAAACAACGGCTCTGGGAGTTACCAGTATGTGAGCACGGCGGCTCCCAACCAATCTGCAACGTCGGACAGTGGGACGAGACCTTTGGTGCTCATTTTCGATGAATCCAAGTCTGCCTTTGTTCTCGAAGCTGTTTCTGCGACGTTGGACATGAATCTCAAAGCTGGACCTGGCATGTCCAGGGAAGTCGCTGGAGAACTACCACGACTCCACAAGCATATGCCATTCACCAAGAAAGAGTCACAAGCGAATGAGCATGCGGGCTCTTCATCTGATGACGAGACCGCGGATGCCTCCAATCCCTACGACTTCCGCCACTTCCTAGCCGAAGCACGCGAAAATGTAGAGAAGTCAACGCAAGCTCCGGGAAACCACACACCCATCCCTGGAAGCCGGACACCGATGAGCGGAACATCCACGCCCGTCCCAGGCGGCAACCGCTTCTTACCTACAACCCCGCAAGTCCGGCCATCACAAACGACGACCACATCGAAACCTACAGAGCAACGAAAAAATAAGGCCGAAGCGACATCGTCACGAAGCATCGCAACCGCGACGAAATCTGCAGTGAAGCGAGATACCACAAAGAAAGATCAACCGCTCAGCAAAGCCACCGTCTCCAACTCGGACGATTCTGAAAACGAGCCCATCAACTTCGGGCGCCCGGCACCTGTGTCAAACCCTACGACCTCAAAACCCTCAAGACCACTCGGCACGAAGGGGCATACTCGCAACATCTCGGCCAACATCGGCAGTTCACCACATATTATCATCAACGACGATGACGGGGACCTCGAGATTGACATGGGCAGTCCGCCGCCTGAGGATGAACCATCTCGCAGACGTGGGAGGGTTGACCCGGAAGCGTTTAGGAGTCACACGGGCACGCCCATCGGCGGACTGAGCTCGAATTTCCGGTCGACCAGTAGACCCATCTCCAGGACGCCCGTAGTGGAAGATCTACGTCGTGGCGACGGCAGAGAGAGGGATGGAGATATTCGGATGAGAGATATCGAAGGTTCGTCCGAGTCAGACGACGATGATGATGTCGAAGAATTCAAGCTGGGCAGCCCGAGGGAAAAGAGCAGTGCACCTCGACGAGGCGAGGTCTCGAGGGATGAATCAGACGACGATGAGCAGGTCCAAGGTGGTCGCCCGTTTCAAGAGGCCCAGCAGGCGCCACCAACCCCGCCTGCCCCGGCCAATGCCTATGACGAGGATGATGAAGACCTGCTTGAAGCCGCGTTGGAGGCTGCGCTGGAGGAAGAAAGCGGGAACCAGAATACGGGCGTTGGACTGGGCATTGGCATGGCGAATGGAAACCTACAGGATGACGAGAGCGAGGTGAGTGAGGAGGAATAAACATGTGGGCGGTGATTGCGGGCATAAGTGCTCGCAATGACCGTTGACGACCGGGCAGTAGGTGTTCAGCGGTGACGGAAAAGAGCCGTTAAAATGTATCACGACTTTCACGATTCTGGATAGGCAGCCTGGCTAGGGTGTCCCCCAGCGCCATAATGATCAATACCACGTATCTGACCTGGCCACAGTGCCAACACTTACGACAGATCTTCTGGGCGAGATTGGACAAGACGTTGCGAACTCAAGCTCTAGCCCAGGCGGCACTGGAGACTTTGTACCCGTGGAGATGACACCTATAACAAAACTACTGACCCAGGTACTCGCTCGTAAATGAATAAGCACGTAAGCTGGCAGCCTTGTCCTACTGATCAGGTCATCTTAGCGGTCCTAATAGTCATCTTGTGGCACTGTTTACTCTCCCTCCCTCCCTGAGTATTCGATCCGCCCCGCCTCGCCTTGAGATATCATTATTGGGTTGGAGTTCTATAGGCGATGAGGAGGATGAGGAGATTTAAGTAGCGGCCTATTCGTTCAACGGTGTGGACGCTGAATACCAAACAGGCTTGGGGATCTTCACATGCTCATCATCAATAACGATCAACAAACCATGGCTTGGCGTACGTCAGCTTATGCATTGGGATTGTCCATGTACATGAGGTCACCCTGAGGTCTGGGTGAGGTCTAAGTAAGGGCCGGCGTATTCTATACTACTTCCCCTTTGCTCCCCCACGTTAACGGTCAGGTCAAGACCTAGAACGTACACCAGTCTAACTTTCTCGGGGCAGCTTTAGGAGATCGCTCTCAAAATGCCGTCCTTCTCTTCCCTCAAGAACCGCGTCAACAACACCATCTCCCAACGTCCCGGCATAGGAAACACTTTCAATCGCTCGGGCAGTGGCAGTGGCGGCGGCATAGACCACCAGCAGCGCCAAACAGGTGTAGAGGATGACCAATCACTGGCGACGCTTCTCAGCCGAGAGCAGCGTGCCGAACTGACCGTGCTGATCTCGCAGACTACGGAGGAGATGAGGAGAAGTCTGATTCGGGTGTTTGATGAGCGGCCGGTTGCGAAGGCGAAGAATGAGCCTCAGATGGGTTCTTCGGGAGAGGGAGTAGGAGATGAGCTTTCGAAACCGAGTTTATCTGAGAAAGACTCGAATGTACAAGAATCAGGGCCGACGCCAGCCGAAGACGACTCTCTTCAGCCAGAAGCCGAGCCCGAACCGGACATCCTTCTCACCACACCGACTCCTGAATCAAAAGCCCTGAAACAAGCCGCCCTGGCGTTCTTCGATGCCTGGGCAGAGTCTGTAATCCTCCGGGTCGGGGAGGTGGTCAACTCACGAGACTCGGAAAACAACCACGCCTCACAGTCCAGAAATCCCGACGCCTCCCGGAGACTTGCATCCGAGTCATCAAAACAACAGTTCCAACCCACGGACCGTGAGCGAGACGTCGACATGAGACTCTCCAAGGTCTTCCCGCCCATTCAGACATCACTGGCGTCGCTCAGCCCGGGAGAGCGAAGCACGATTGTTAACGCCCTCCTTCTCCTTCTACTATCCCTAGAGTCCTACCGCGCGCACTCCCGCACCCTCATGATTCGCCTATCCATCTCCCTTCGCGTCTCCCTTGCCGAACTCACGAAAATGGAGAAAGACACGGCATTCGGCCTGTTGACCGCGGCCGCCAAGATGGACGCCTCGGAGTCAACAGCTAAAGCGCAAGAAAAATCCTCTACGGCGAGGAAGTGGAAGATCGGCGTGGCGGGCGTGGCAGGTGCGGCGTTGATAGGTATCACGGGTGGATTGGCGGCGCCGTTACTCGCGGCCGGTGTGGGCACGCTGATGGGCGGGTTAGGCCTGGGCGCCACTGCGGCGGCAGGATACCTAGGTGCACTGGCCGGTAGTTCCGTGCTGGTTGGGGGTCTGTTCGGAGCATATGGTGCGCGAATGACGTCAAGAAGTATGGAAAGATACGCAAAGGAGATCGACGATTTCGCGTTCTTGCCCATCAAAGGAAGCGAGGATGACCCCGAAGATGTGCAGAAGCAGCGACGCCGGTTGAGGATCACGGTCGCTATCACAGGCTGGTTGAATGAAGAAGAACAAGTCACGCTGCCGTGGCGTGTCCTTGGCCAAGGCGGCGAACCCTTTGCCCTCAGATGGGAACTTGCAGCCCTGCTCACCCTCGGGTCTGCGCTGAAAGATTTTGTCGTTAGCCAAGCATGGAGTCAAATCCGGCGGGAAATCATCAAACGCACGATATTCGCGGCGGTGTGGTCGGCCTTGCTTGCGCCACTGGTGATTCGTAAGGCCATCAAACTTGTGGATTCGTTGTTCGGAAATGCGAAGAACCTGGCTGTCAAGGCCGGAGAGGTGCTCGCGGACGCGCTTATAAACAAGGTCCAAGGGGAACGGCCAGTCAGCTTGGTGGGACAGAGTCTGGGTGCGAGGGTCATCTATTCGTGCCTGCTGACACTGGCAAAACGAGGCGCCTTCGGAGTGGTGGAGAATGTGGTGTTGATGGGCGCGCCGGTGCCGAGCGACGCGGATCAGTGGAGGGCAATGCGCAGTGTTGTCTCTGGACGGTTGATCAATGTGTACAGCAAGCAGGATTATATCCTTGCCTTCTTGTATCGGACCAGTTCTGCGCAACTTAGTATTGCCGGGCTACAGGATATCGAGGGTGTGCATGGCGTCGAGAACTATGACATGAGTGAGCAGGTCGCGGGACATTTGAAGTATATGCACCTTACGGGGGCAATTTTGAAGGAGGTCGCATGGACGGACATTGATGAGGATGTGTTGAGACTGGAGGAGATGTTGGTGAAGCAGTTGAACGAGGACGAGAAAGAGCTTGAAGCAAAGGGGGAGGATCCGGAGAAGGCGGATATTTGAGTGATAAGATGAAGAGGACATCTCGAGGACGATTCAGAATATCTGGGCTCCTGGATGTTCCGTGGCCAAGAGGGAGACAATAAACCGACAGCGAGGAGATCCGCATCGAAGCTGTCGTCGAGACAACAGCCCTTACCAAGGCACCAGTACGGTTCGAGTCTTCTTCATCGGCACGACAGCATGTCACGATTCACTCGATTTTGCAGTGAAGCGATGGCGGCAACTGCGTGTCACCTTCTCTTTGTCCTATTGCGCAGTTACTGCGCGTTTCAGGTACAAGAAGCGACACCGCGTATCAAACCTCAGTGCCAACTTTTTCTTTCTTCGCTTATGTTCTCTCTGTTTGCTTTGACGGTCTGGCCCTGGACGACACGCGGCAAGCAGCATCTCATCTTCACCATAACAAAGGAAAGCAACGGCGACCTGGAACAGGAAAAAGACAATTGCAGCAATCATGGAAGAGGACTCATCTTCATCGTCAAATACACCGCGACCACGGACCTTGTCCTTCAGCTCAGCTGTCACGGATTGCTCTACTGCTCGTCGTCCTCCACGTCCCTCACAGCCTCGACCAGAGACGATCTGGTTTACCGACGACCGTGTCCCAGATCTCCGCATCTACACCGCGTGGCGCTATCCCAAGACCATGGGTCCAAACTCTCAACCCCCAGCAACGCCCCAGAAACAGGATCCAGCTCTGATTTGACCTTGGACAACACCTGAGGGAAGGTCTCCGCCACAGCTTCGGTATTAGTCCGGGGCGACAGCGATGGCCGGCGGATCTGGTCTGCTATCTCTGTTCCACACGCTCGGAGATCGTGCCACTTTCCCGCGCGAGACCATTGAAGTCAAGAGGATTCGCGACTACGAAGGAGGACGCAAGGTAAAGTCCCAACGGCGTATCACATTGCCCAACAGAACTAATTTCTGCAACAGCCAGTGACAGCTCTGATGCGGTCTGGTTTGGCAGCCGTCTGCTTGTTATTTCCAAATCTCTCAACAGGCATTCCTAGTGCGCAGTCTGGGTTTCGCCTTCGTCGAGGAGGTGTAGACGTCGTTGTCGCCTGTGCTCACTTCACTGAATGGTCCGACAACAAAAAAGATTTTCGATGAATTGCCTCTACAATACTCTGAAACGGAGAAAGGCGTGATTCGGGCGATCCAGACAGGCGAACTGGACACATATGGTGAGTGCGAGTACCGCGTAAGGAAACGGGTATTGATGGTGCTGACCAAGATCCAGAGGATGAGTTCGATGATCAACTCAAGCTCCAGCTGATCGCGGCTCGTCGATCGTGGGATCTCGCCATCTTCCGTGTCATAGAGAAACCCGAAGACGATGAAGAGAACTCGGTCATCGATTGGCGTCAGATGCACTTTGTGGCTCAAGAGGATCGAGGCAAGCTCGGCGCAAAGGATTATTGGTGGTCGGTCGGATACAACCTCAACAACAATGAGGAGAGATTCCACTCGGATTGGACAAAGTTCTATTTGCGCCAGCCCGTCGACATTCAACGAGACATCCGTCAACTCTATGTGAGTATTCCTTCCCACTCTCCGTTTCGAGGCTCACGTCGTGTAGGGGTATGATGAGAACAATCCGCCCGACTTGGAATTCCTCAAGGCCAACCGACGATCTGTCAGCTTCGGGAAACTGGGACGAATTCGCCGACACCGGATTTCCTCAACAGCCACACCAAGTATCTCTTAACTTGAGTGCTTGGTTTGGACGGTCCGGGTCAATGGTCTGTACTCGCGAGAAGAGTGGCGTCGACGGGGAGGAGAGCCAAGTCTACGTCTATGGTGTCGGTAAGTGAATGATTATCCTCCTTTATGGTCATGGCCCGGCCTAACGCAACCACTGTACAGTCTTCGGAGGGTCTTCTGCAAGTCGTTCCAACGTCATGAATTTGTTCACAGAGGAAATGAAACCCTGGTTCGAGTCAGCTCTGGCATTCGACCCGGACTGGAAAGAGCATCCCATCGATTTCGATCGACGCTTCCTCCTGGGTTGAAGGATGACTGCGATGTTCGACGTCTGATGCATATCCATGATGGATGAGCGACAGGGGCATTTGCTTTTTCGGGAGGATGGGAAGCATCATCACATAGTATGTATCTGCGCCGTCATCTTTACCGTTCTCCGTTGTTGTTCAATGGGGCCATTGATTGCAGAGGGGCGTCGCAAGAAGTCGACTGGCAACCCAACGAGTCGGCGCCGAATAGGGAATCCCAAAGTGCTGAGTGCGAATGATCGCCAGACCACCTGACAAGACGGCAAAAAACCGAGACGTCTAATGAGCAGTATCTTCGTTTACTTTCACTGGTGTCGACCGACGCTATCCCTCAATTATAGCCAACCCTAAGGTACAGTACCGCTAGAAGTCCGCTCTCGAAACTCGTTAATGCCGGGTATCACAGTCGCCCAACTCTATCCCGCTGATTCCCCATTTTGGCGCATCTCGCATGAATGCTGGTCCAGCTGAGCCTGCAGATCACCGAGCAACCGTCGGAGCATGACACCGGCGCCGCGGCTCAGTGGCTTCAGAAAGACCTTTGTATCGTCGCCCTTTGCTCCCGCCGAATCGAGGAGTGAATCGTCTTGTACCGATCGTGCCTCCTCCGACTTTTCCAACAACAGCTTTCCCTTCTCAATGATTGTGCCGAGCAGGCTGTTCGATGGTTGAGAAGGGTCGCGGGGTAGGTACAGCCAAGCGAGTACGTCTTCCATGCCACCAGGAGGACCGAGCAACGCATACTTGACGAAGCCTCGTGCCATCACAAAAGCCTTCTCGTTATACTGTTCTGATTCTCGAGCGTATGATTGGTCATTCTCGTATCCTTCGAACCCTGCTTCATTGTAGAATGGCTTCTTCACAAAAACCAATCCTTGGAGTGACACGAGGATTTGGAGGATCGTCGCCTTCTCGCTCCATTTCTCGCTTTCATTCTTTCCCGACCATGTTCCCAGCAAGCTCAGACAGATCTTGCCTTCCTCGTAGAGGTTCGGGTTGATGCGGCCTAAGCCACTTGTCCAACTGTGGAAGTGAGCAGTTGGTGGCTCCTCCGGGAACCTCTCCGGCAGGTAGAGGTCGATTAAAAAGGGCGCATTCTCATATGGCGTGTCCTTCGGTCCAACTATGAGGCACCGCAGAAGATCCAGTCGGCTCTCATAGGTGCGGACGTAGATCTCACCCTTAGGCAGTGAGGTGGCCAGAATTTTATGCTCTTTCGCGATGCGCTTCAGGGATGCCTGTGCCGCCGAGGCTGAATGAAGGCCAAATTGATCCGCTGGAGGATCGCGCTCGAGGACGAGAAATTGAGGCGGGGATCCAGTACCGAGTACGTTTTGCAGTGGTTTGCTGGATGGCGGAGCGGATTCCCCTGGCTTGTCCTCGGACATTTGCACATCTCCATCAGTGTCCGGCATTTCTCCTTCGGCATCTTCAAGGACGTCATCCTGATCAGACACCCAGTTTTCGTCTCCGCTGTCATTATCAAGGCGTTGGCCGCCCTCGTACTCGACCGTTTCCGAAATCGGTTCAGGGCTCTGCTCAGACCATTCTGATCCGCTGTCGCTCCAAGGATCGAGGTCCATCATGCTGCTTGGCATCTCGTCTAGATAGTCATGGTCTTGCATGATCATCAGGATAGAGTCGGCATCAACCGAAACATCTCGACACTGTTGCAAACCTCCCAACCGAACTGTGACCGTACCGTCAAGGTTGATTGCAACAATTTGGCCCACCCAGTCGGCCTCTATCCGTGAGCCATTTCTGCTGGTTGATGTAGTCCGCCGCTCGATGCTTTCGGCCTTTGCTTCTCCTGGGCTCGTTATCACACACATGTCGCCTCTTTGCCGCAGTAATGAAGGAAATGACATGATCTCGTAGAGGGAGACATCTTCAATAACATCTCCAATTGGCCCGAACCGTGACTCCGCACTAAGGATTCGTCCAGAGGCACGTAGTTCGATCCGGGGCTCTTTATACCAGCGGACACGAGCAACTCTTTCGGTAGGATCGACTGACTGGACCACACCTACACTGGCTGGAAAGAGATCATGAGGTTGCTCGAAGAAGATCATCTCGTTAAATTCTCTAGTCCTAGGGTCCGTCTCTCCCCTATCATTGACCGGTCTCTGCCGCATGCCTTCTCGCTTCACAACAATATCCGTGGGCGTCATTTCGGCTTCAATGAAGACAAACTCTTCCAGTGAGGTTGAATTAGTCGTGGTACTAGTGCCATCTGGCCATAAGACGGTTGCATACTGCTGCTTGTAGACGATTTCGAATTCGTTGATATCCCAGCCGCGAGATACGTGTGTGGGAACCCGCATAAACTTGCCATGCGAGACTCCGTCGGTAGCTTGGTATTTGACTGCTGCAGCAGAGGTGTCTCTGAACCTGACGCGCATTCCAACCCCGAGCTCTTGTCCTGCATATATCTCTTGGGAAGTTGAGATTTCCTTGTGCGCTGAGGAATCGTCCCGACCCCCAATTTGCTCCCGAGCCGCGCCTTTGCACCTAACGGGCATCTTTCCGGAATCGTACAACGTTATATCCTTGTTCGGGCGTAAACTGGCAGTGTCTCGAAAGGTCCGGATGTTCTCGTAGACCTCCAGATCGATCTTGGGTCTTTTCGATGCTGGTCGGTCGTTGCGAACATCACTGCTAGTCTCCCAGTCGACTGAAATCACATCTGCTCGACAATCAAGAACAATGCCCTGAGCTGGAAGTGCTCGGTTATATGAACCAGAAATCCACCTCCCATGCCGTAGGACATCTCGATCAATGATCACAAACTCGCCGGGGCGGGCTTGCCCGACTGGTAGCAGGCGCGGCCATTCACGTGTAGCCCTGAGGATACCGCGTCCCCTGAAACCATCAGCCGCCGGCAGGGTCACCACAGGTTTGCCATAGTCGGGCACAGGGATGTACAGAGAGGACAGACAGTCTGGCCCCGTTATAGACACTATGGCGCCATCTTGGAGCATGACGATAACGTCGTATCCCACCTCCTCGACTGACCCGATCCAGTTTCGTGAGATGACATAGTCATGCCGTATTATATCCTGCGCTCTCTGGATCTCTCTCGCGGGGATATCGTACAGGAGCGTGTGCGGGTTCGGGTGAGAGAAATGCGGGGGGGAATTCGAGGGACATTCTGAGGTACATCTTGGGTGTGGTGGGAGTGGTAGAGTAGGTGCTGTGGCATCTGTAAACACTGGGGCGAGGATGTAGGATTCTTGCACATCGATGACTGTGCCGGTCAGAGGACTTCCATCTCGCTTGACACAGTCGCCCAACCGTAGCGAACGACTGAGCAGAAGGAGGTCATCCTGGTGCACGAGAGAGCTCCCAGCCGCTGGATTTGCGAAGTGCACGAAAACATATCCCGGCGGCGGCACAGCACTCTTGAGGAAGTCGTCCCAGACATCAGGCGGGACCTGAGTATGGGCGATGGCCAACAGGTTGTCAAACGGCTCTTCTGAGTCGTCGTTAGTGCGCTGTACGGAGCCACACATGCTGAGATCTTGTTTCAGCACCACCTGGTCGCCCACCTGGAGCCACGCCATCGGAGCGGCACGGCGTCAGGGTGGTCAAGTTGACTGGTCGCGAGGAAGAATTATCGGGAGCGCATCACTGCAACTTCAGGCGCAAGGCTGTCGCGGGGACAAACCCAGGACTATTTAGGAAGGGGAGCCGAGACAAGGCTACACTTAAACATCAGCCTCGTTGAAGGTGCAAGGCTGATTCTGCGGGCCAGCCACAGAATTCGAACGTCTTCTTGCATACGAGTCTGAGGCCGGATACGTGAAAGTCACTCAGCTCTACGGAATACATTCGGCGCCATTCTGATCTCAGACCCTTGCGATAGGTTCTGCCAGGGCTCCTGAGCCGATTGAGACAAGACCGCGAGATGGATTGATTACCGACGTTTGTCATATCAAGGTGCGATAAGGAGTAAGCTTCGTCGAGAATGGCCATCAACTCCTCCCCAGTCGCCGGTCTAATGACTCGCATATGACACAAACCCTGCACCGCCATCTCGTTTGCAACCAGCCCCGACCAGCCTGCCCCCCACTCGTTTACGAACGCAACGCTGTAGCAGCGACCATCTATTAAGCATTGTCGGACCTCTTCCGCAAATAGACCTCCAGCCCTTCCTGGACAACGAAAAATGTCGAATGATACTGCAACGGTCGACCCGGATGCACCAGTGTCACATCGTATTCCCTGAGAATCTGGATGAGGGTCTTGTTCATCTCGAACAAGGCAAGGTTACGGCCAATGCAGAGATGAGAACCGCCTCCGAACTGCGTGCACGGTGAGCGTTAGCAGTGACCCACGTTGCCGAAATGGCAGAGTGAGAAACATACCTGATACAAATGCGAGCCCATCAATTTCGCATCTCTCTCAAACCACCGCTCGGGCCTAAACTCCTCGACATCGTCTCCAAAGATCGCAGCGTCACGGTGAAGCACCCATCCATTCACCGCAACCTCGATACCACCGGGATAGTACTTTCCACCAATTTCGACACCTTCAGGAGGTGTCTTGCGGTAGATGCCCAGTCCGACTGCCGGGCGAACCCGCATGGCTTCTTTCAGACAGGCTTGGAAATAAGGAAGAGCCTGGGCTTCAGCGTAGGTTACGATCTCGGAGAGCTTCCCGGCTTTGTGGGCTTCATTAACTTCCTGTGTGAGCTTGGCATACGCTTTCGGGTTATTCAAGACAAGATAGAAGAATGACTGCATTGTTGAAGCGGTCGAGTCGGACCCTGCAAAGCTGTAGCAGCGGTCAGCGTCACATTCTAATCGTCAAAATGGACAGGACTCACACTGCACCATGGGCAATACTGAACACGTCATTGATCGAGAACTTCTCAGCGTTTCCCTCATGGGCCCTCAACAGTTCCGCCAGAAGATCAATGCCCTGAGAGTCGTAAGTGCCATCCTTCTGCTTCCGCTTCTCCAGCTCAGCGACAGCGATTTTTGTCATGGTGGTAGGCTGCATCTGGAACTTCTTGGGCAAGTATGGTCGAATCGGGTTGTTTCGAAGGAGGATATCGAACTCGGCGATGTGGCCGACAATGCCGTCATACCACTGCACATCATCAATGTTCTTTATTGAGCCCTCAACATCAATCTCTTGCTCGAGAAACCCGAATTGACGAGAGAATGCAACCTCGCCGAGCACCTAACCAGCGGCGTCAGCTAACTGGACAGAAGGATGGGGAATACCTAAGCCTACGTCGAAGGCGAAATAATGCAACAAATTTCCCAGATTGCACACCCGTTTGTTGTCCGTGGCGTACTTTTCGAGGTGCTCCATCAGAAGCCTGATCATGTTCTCAATTGGCTCGGAACGTTTCTGCATCTGAGGCAAGCTGTATGGTACCACCGCGTAGCGTTTCATCTGTGCGTGCTTCCACTCGCGGACTTCCGTGAAGATGTCAGGTGCGTGCTGTCCGAACAGGTCAGATTTACCGCCTTAACCCGTGATTGCAAGCTTGCGCCCCGTGGGTCAGGCCGAGAACTTACCTTTGGGGGAAAGACGCTGTAGAACATAGTCTTATGGAAGCCTTTGCCCACGGCAAAGATGTCCTTGGCGGCGTCACATGTGCCGAATGATACCTCATTTGGCGCTGTCCGAACGACGGGTCCTTTTCCCTGTGAGAAGACTTGCTCGATCATGTTTCTCCAATCTGGTGCTTACCGTATTTCTTATGTAGTGCTATATGATCAAGCTCTGTGTGACCGTTGTACGTGCTCCACACTGGGATTAAGATCGTCAGCAGGACCCGTCACCAAGGGAGAGGAAGATTTGATACCTTTCCATAATCGAGAGACCGAGGCGAGCCAGGGGCCGGGCACATTTCTCAGAGGCGACGCGTATTTCTTGTACAAACATCTGCCGACGAGGGCAAGAACCGTCACGAGCAGGAAATGGCTGGTCACAAAGGCGACAATCTGTGCGACAAGCGAGATTTTCTCTGGCGACGACGAAGTGTCGACGACCTTCATCTTGACAGCTTGACCTCGAAAATCCTATCCTGACGCTGTAAACAAAAGAGCAGACGTCAGAAGAGCAGCTGTGGCAGGGGCGAGCCCGTCAGACACCTATATCTGTAAGTGTCGTTCCCCGCCCAATGATGCTCATTAAGTGCATTGCCGACGATTTCTCTCCAGAACCAGAACACTCGGCTCCATGCCTTGTAAAATCATGCCCGCATTTGGCCGCTCGTCCAATTGTACCGCCTCCCTGATCAGCTGAGTCTGGGGAGCCCTCGTACAAGCTGACTTGTGCTTCCTCTGATTGGAGAGTGACGGGCAACTGCGGACCAAATGGCTTGCGATGGCAGCTGGGTGACAATGTTGCAAGAGCCCCGCGAAAGGCTCTCCATCGGAAAATCCCCATCAGCGTCGGCAGTGGCACGTTGATACTTGACCCCACATAAGCCCTTTGTGGAAAGTTTAGGTCAGCCAATTCTCCACATCCTGTTCGGTCGCGCGATGCAACTATTACAGTAGTGACTATGTCTGAGGCTCTGCGGAAAGAGGCGACGAGCAGAGAGATTTAAACGGCCAACAGAGCAGAGGCAGCCAATCTTGCCAAGCCTTACGTCATTGGCTTCAGGCCGCATGATAAGGATGAGAGAGAGAGGGAGAGGGAGAACGGTGTGAGAGCGAGCTCTGACTCCCCTCATGAGACCAGGACACAGAACTGAAAGTATCCGACTTCACATGCCGCAAGCTTTAAAGGCAGCGAGAGGTACAAACACCAGTTTCGTGTGATGTCGAGATTTATATCTTAATCTTTCTTCCCTCGAGCCTCAGATATTGAACTTCTCACCAACCAGTTCCTCACTCAACTTCCACAACTTCTCGGCGCCCTCAAGACTTTCTGCATATTCATACGTTTTCTGAGGCTGACAGTTTGCCATGTACATTCCACTCTGCGGTTCAATCCTGGGATCCAGCGCTGCCACAAGAGTCGTAGCAATTCCCTCGGCCATGCTCTTCCGGGGCTCTCCCTCAAGTGGGAAATGTCTGCCCGTGTTCTTTTGCGCAATACCCTCTATAGAACCAAGCGAAGCGGCAATGTCAGTAATATGGGTGCCCAGTTGTGTCTCATAGATGTTGCCAGGGTGAACACCGTAACTCTGAATGCCGCGGTCACGCAGCTTGTTGGCCAGATATAGTGAGAAGAGGATGTTGGCAGTCTTGGATTGGCCGTAACCCGACCATGGGTCATATTCCTTGCCACCGGAGAAATTATAGTCGTCGAATCGCACGGGCCCAATCTTGTGACCCAGACTTGTCAGGTTGACGATCCTGGACCCGGAGCCGGCGGCAAGAATCTTGGGGAAGAGAAGCTTGGTGAACAGGAAGTGGCCCAGATGGTTGGTGGCGAACTGAATCTCGATTCCGTTCTTGTTGGTCTTGTATTCTTGGATAGCCATGATTCCGGCATTATTGATGAGAATGTCGAGCTTGGAGATCTTGCTGTTGATCGTGGCGGCTGCGGCGCGCACGGAATCGAAGTCGTCAAGAGAGACAGGCACAAAGTCAACTTTGATGGACGAGTCAATCTCCTTGATGCGGGCTATGATAGATTCCACGCGCGACTGGGATCGAGCGAGAAGGATCAGATGTTCGGGATGGCCATAGGCGAGTGCGACCGCCGTCTCTCCTCCAAGACCCTTCTCGCTGGCGCCTGTAACGACAACTGCCCTGTTTGTCAGCCCGGAAGGTTTCTCACGTGGGCAGCGCAAGGGCACTGACTCGTTTTGCCTTTGATTCTATCGCTAAATTCCCTGACAACGTCGGCGCCTGTAGTCTTGGCTGTGAACGTGGCCATATTGCCGGATTTGTTCGATCGGATATTTGAACTCGAGGTGTTTCTTCTCCGAGGTGGAATCAGAGGGAAGGGATTGGCAGGCGATAAGCTGCTGGTGAACCTCGAAACACGGAGTCAGGTCATGTTAAATAGCCTTTCACCCTCTTTGGAGGTTTCTGCGGACCACGGAGGAAACCGTATCTCCATGCTATGCCCTTCCCATTGCATGTCGGGTTTAGAGAAGCTCTGAGATGGAAAGACCAATCGGCTCCTTCCCCTGGTGATCTACGTGGCTTGGGTTACTATATCTCATGGGTCTTGACTGCTCGTTCGCCTGATCAGTTTCATTACGGAGTCAGCAACCTGCACGTCTCGAAAAGGAGAGAATCCGTCCAAGGCAGCACGGTTGAACGCGGACAAAAAATGACCCGCGCCCAGGAGATCTGTGGTCACTGCAACAGAAAGGGAAATCCCGCCGGACCCACGATCGAGGTTCATCGAGGATGCGAATCACAGTTGACTTTTCGCCGCGGCCGCGTCGACCGATTCCACCAAAATCCTCGGCCGTCACGTGCAGCGCACCAAGCTTCAGCCAGCATCTCCTCAGGACATATCAGGGACATGTTTTGTAGAGCGTGACATCGGAGTGCATGGTCTAGATGGCCGTCCCTGGTGAACACTCGAAACATGCATGGGAGCGGTGTTCTACGGCAGGAATAGATTCATTGCAGTCATTACTTTCTGCCTCAGCTTCAAAATGAAGCCATATGTGGGCACAAAACATCAATAATGATACACAAAGTTAGAGCGAATGCCGTTGATACTCAAAGGGGTATCTCAAAAAACTGACGTCGACATTCCCAGGCCAAAGCGTAAAACAAATACCAAGCAGGTTCCTTTTCAAGCGAGCAATGGCCGAAGGTGAATTCGGCCCAAAGGCCTAGCGCAGCCGGTCTCTGCTTGTTCCATCATCCAACTCAGACCTCTGGTCGATATACCTTAGATGTTCTCGATAACTCGGGCATTCATGGCCTGTTGGAAGCCGTCGCCGCTGTCCATGTTGAAAGAATTGCCGGTGTTTTGCTTCGAGTTGTAGCCGCTAGCTTCGCCTCCATTGTTCAAATTTTGGAACGTGGCGCTCATGTCAGCCGGCATGGTCTGATTGGCGGCAGGCAAGAAGATGACCTTGCTGTTCGCCGTCTTGGCCATGGCTTGCATCGCCTCGAGATATCTGATCTGCATGGCAGGAGCTGAACTCAAGATATCGGCGGCTTGTCTCATGAGTTTGGCCGACTCCACTTCAGCACGTGCAGCAATGACCTTGGATTCACCGATTCTCTTGGACTGGGCAGCCATCGAGAGCGAGTCTTGGAGATCGTTGCTGAAGATGATGTCTTTGATGAGCATAGACTCGACTTGGACTCCCCAGCCTGAGGCGACCTCTTCAATGATCTCTCCGATCGACTGCGCGATCTCTTCACGGCGCTCAATCACGTCTTGCAGGACACGTGCGCCAACCACGTGGCGGAGCGTGGTCTGGGTTCGTTCAACCAAGGCCTGACGGATATTCGAGATACCGAAAGCGGCCTTGTGAGGGGAGATGATGTGATAGTAGATGACCGAGGTCAGATTTAGTGTGACGTTGTCCTTGGTCATGCACACTTGACGGGGGACTTCCACGATCTGAATCTTGACATCGACCTGGATAAGTCGCTCGGAGAGAGGGTTGATCTTGACCAAGCCAGGATCGACAGCGCGCGAGAAGCGACCGAACTTTGTGACCAGGCCGACATTGCCTTGGGAGACCGGCTTGTAGGGGTTCGGGCAGATGATACAGCAAGGAATGGCGCCGAAGAAGCCGAGACAGTTTCCTAGAGAGTTGACTGTGCCCGGCGTTAGTTTTGCTTGGCCGAGAATGGGTCGCAATGCACATACTCATTGACCCGTACCAGCCATGATTCTGTTCCTCATCGCCTTGGAGCATCTGCGCATACGACGGTTGCAAATCCTCGCGCCGGGGCGGTTGCACTTTGATCAAGCCGCCGTTCTGGGGACGAAATCCAACTGGCGGCGCATTGGCATTCTTGCCGCTTTCGAGGCCCGAATCGCGGGGAGAGTCCATTGCTGACGGTTCTGATTCAGAAATCAGGGGTTGTGTGGACGACAGGATGGGCTACAGTTGATCCCAAGGTCGACAGGGAGGGGTGAGGTGAAGGAAAAGGTGCTCCGATGGATGTCTGTTTGCGCTGTGGAGGCACGGAAGATAAACCCTAATGGTAAGAAGCGTGAGGCAAGTAGCTCCAGAGATCGAAGTCGTAATGGAACGCGGGTTGATATTTGTAACTGCTGGAGGCGGAGAAGTGAGAGAAGCGCGAGAGGAGAACGAGCCGTCAGACTGGCGCCAGGCTGTGTGATTGGGCGAGCGCCTAACAGCCCTGCACTCTCTCTCCACCGCCTGTACCATGGGTGTGGAGGGCCCATTCCCGTGGGCGGCCCAGTCAACTGAGGGCTCCGTCGCCTAAAACCAATCCTGAAGCACACTATTTCTGGAAGCATTTTACCCTTCCTCGCGGCGATCAGATCCCTCAATCCTCTGTCACGGGGCGTGAAGGCATCTGTCCTCCACGATTCTGGCGGGCTCGAGGAACTGAAGTCAGCCTACTGCTGCTCCTAGCTGAGATGGTCACGGCCCTCTCGGCCCCGGCCACGACCGTTGGAGCCATTTCCGTGGCGGTAGAGCCACTGGGTGCGCCTGGAGAGTGACCAGCGCTGTTGACATTCTCGTATTGCGAATGCGAAGGGTTACGAGTAGCGTCCTTCAATCTTTGCGCCATGCGACGAGAGCTGTCCCCATACGCCCATCGCCCAGTCAGCAATGATCGCCTCCTTGTCCCTCTTGCTCCTCAGGCGACTTTCCTGCAAACTTCAACATCAGACGAGGCAGTGCAAACATCATGCACTTCGACGACTTCTCCACCTCGGCACCCAGTCCATTACGCTCTTCTTCTTGCCAGTCTGCCTTGGCCGGTCGATGATTCGCTCACAAGCTCCCCCGGGAGCTCATCCATCAACACCCTGCGTCTTCTGATGCGGCATAATCACTTCCCGGTTCTCTCTCTGCCGCGTATCCGACTGGAGCGTCACCACTCTGCTGTCCCCAAGAACATCCCTCGTGAATGCATCCCACTCACGTGCTCGGTAAGAAAGCTTAGCATGCAGAATACCCTGTGCTCTCTCTGCGTCGAAGCCGTTATCCGTCTGTTGGACGCGCAATCACCCACCACTGCTACCGTCAACTATGCTATTATCGGCGTATCAGACAACAGTTGCATCATGCATTTCCCTCGCCGGTTCCCTTCCCTATGACAGGAATCATTTCTCCGACAGGTGGCAGCGCATCGTCGAGTTGCCCCAGAATTTGAATCCGCTCAGGCCTGCACACTGCCAGCGACGAGTGAGCCTCGCCTTGGCACCATCGATCCTTCGTGGCTGGGTTAATATCCGGGCGAAATTATTGTCCCCTATCCCATTTCCCTCATAGAGCAACTCCGTTTGCTGCGGTACTGTGACTTCCTGGTCCTGCGATTCAGGGGCAATCACATTTGCTCTGAACACACAATTTGCCCAGTTGCTGACGGATTCACTTCACAATGCAGTCGCTCCGTGAACGGCTAGTGTTCGTGCCGTGCGCGCCTGGGCGCACATGACATTAACCCTCTTCTAAGAATCCGCTCTCCACTATTGGGTTGTTCGGCTCGGCCGTGGCTAATGCCCAGGATATTTCGTTCGCTCTGGAAAACGAACAATGCTAGAGCTCCATCTGCAGAGAATTCCAGATTGTTTCCATGAACAGCTAGTCACCAAAGAAGACGCATTTGTCTCGTGATCTCTCAAGCTCTAAGGAACGCCTCCAAAAATATTCGATCCACCCAAATGCCTGCATCTTCAGGGATCGAGATAATATTGAGCGATACATTTTCGTTCGCTACGATAGAGTTGAAGCTCCCTCTTCGGAAAGTGGACTTCTATCGGCTCCTTAGATTGACATCATAGGTTTGGTCCTCTTCGCTCGATCTTATCGATACAATCAAGCTCACGCTGGCGTATTCGTACTCGCCCTGATCTGTTTGGGTGCTACTACATGATGCAAGTACTAAAAGTAGCATCACTAATCCGTCGAAGTTTTCCAAGGTTTCTTCTTGCCAAAGTCGATGGGAAGAACCACCGACAGACACCAGGATCCAGACAGCTGAGGGAGCTTCACTACACACCTACCGTACAGAACAAGAGGATCAGATTAGCGGGGAAATGACACGCGTGGGGTTGCAGTGACACGAGTTATCGAGAATCTCACACGACCTGCCAAAGGTAAAAATAACAGAGCCCACCAAGAAGCTGCTTTCGGGCGATACTCGCCACATATTTTCGACTGGTCAACGTGGTGTCTTGCACTGAGAGGGCGCAAATTCAAGCTACGGCTAGGTTTCATCAAACAATTGCCCGCACACTCGGTTGGAGAGAGGCTTCCAGTCGTGTCCGGAGCTCGACGTTCGTCGCCGTTTCTATTATTTTGGACAACATGCATTTGGGAAGCATTATTCCACCCTACTCCCGCAGCTAGCCAATCCCGACATATCTCGAGCACGGCGACTCCTGTGCTGAAGCGGTCAAATCACCAAGGAAACGAGACTGTCGTTTAATCAGAATGGGATGAGAGCTGAACGTCGTTAGTCTCTCCGGGCAGCGTGAGATCGATGCCAGTTCTCTTTTTCTGAATTTCCGACTCGAGAATCCCCAAAAGCAGTCTGCCTTGCCCTAATGTGCGACACCTTCATGCGAAGGATGTCGCATGGTATCACAACTCACCACCGTTGGCCGATGTGGAACCCAGCGTAAGGAGAAATGGGTTAGTTGCCGGGCGGTACGCTCAACCCAAGTTCATTCGCTTTGTCGTAGGAAGCGCGGGTCTGCGGCATACAGCCACAAGCAACCCCGGCCCAGCACTGCCTCACCGGGTCCATCCACAATTCCCCCTTAGATCAAAAACATGAGGTGGATAGACGGATCGATACCCAGTTCTCACAGTGGTACATACGAGATACTGGTTTGAACATGGCACCTCGGTGAAAATGGCCATGTCTTTACCTTCTCTCCGCAGACCGAATTGCCGCTGGAGCGAGGAAGTCAGCTGTGCCGTTGTGAATGGCATTCTGCAAAGCCTACCAACACGGGGCCGAACAGCTGAGTGTCAACACTCGTTGGTTTAACCTTCTTCCCCCAGTTTTCTAGCAGAGCTTACTGTGTTGATATAGTATGGGCTCTTTACATCGGTCAAGCAGGCGGTTCTCTATCAACCTAGCATGAAATTCTTCCCAATTATCTACACTCGTCACGTCCTTCAGCGCTTCCCGGACTACTTCCGCTTCATTTGTCGACCTTGACCCTCAGACTCGATCGAAACCTTAGCTTTTGCCTGTTGTGAGGACGACCACGGTGCAAGAGACGCGCGAGAATCAACTCGGGATGCTGTACGTGCATCGTTCATTGACCTCCAGACATTCATACACTAGGCGGCTTTCTAATCTCAGTTGCGGTGCCCTTAATGCCCCTCACCTCATCTGGGTTCAAGACAATGCCGAACCAAGTCTTTAAGCCCTCCACCCTCTCCTCTTCACTCTTCGCGTCCATTACAACCTCCTTCTTCGCGTCCCCTAGCCTCCGTTCAATCTTTTCGCCACCCAGAATCACCGTCCCCGTGGCTTTCGTTTTCGTGTCTTCATCAACCAGAATCCTCACCAGTACGAGGCGATGAGTGAACCAGGAAGCAGGGTCTTGCGAGGTGCGATAGTTTATTATCTCAAAGTCGGAGGGGAGCCATTCAAGAGTGTCGAAGCAGTAGCAGCCCTGCCACTGAGGGTGGGATTTATTGCGGGATTCGAGAACCCAGAGGTACTGGGATTGGTCGGTGTCTGGACGTTCGTTAGCCACTGACTACAGACCGATGCTGGCCCGCTGGTGTCCAACTTACTAGACGCTATCGGGCGGTATACCAGGCGGATTTCGGCACCAGGGACGGAGTTGTAGACCTTGGTCGACGTTTGGTCTAGCGGAATGGGATGGAGAGGCGAGGTAGACCCGAAACCCACGTCGACCAGGTACTTCTGACCGTTGATGATCACGATAATGACTTCGTGCTGCCACCCCGCGAACCCGGGGTCGTTCTCCTGTCCGTCCAGCGCGTGACTTACTCTCGCCCCGGTGACATACAGCTGATACCCCAGGCTCCTCAAGATGGTTGAGAAGAATGCATTGTTCTCCATACAATACCCTCCCAACCCTCTCTCTACGATCTTGTGATACAGGGCGTCAGCGTCCAGGGTTATGGTCCGGTGCCAGGAGTAATGTAGCGCGAGGTTGCCCCACGGGTTGAATGCCATTTGGCGGAGTTGAAGAGTCCCCAGGGCGGCAAGCGGATCGGCTTGAATCTCAGCCTCGAGTGTTTCGAGCGAGTAAGATGCTGAGGGGGCGATGTGCTTCGAGACATAGGTTGCGAGTTGTTCGCGAGTATAGGTTGGGCGGAAGGAGGAATGGTGAGCAGGCGGGGAGGGCTCTGCGTCTTCGCCCATGTTGACGACTTTTACGGTCGTGTCTTTTCTGGTTCCCTTCCAACACGATCGAGGGGCCTGCCGGGATGTTATACTCGATGGTCTGAACGGCAGAGCAGATCGTCCCCGCAAGGGTGGGCGATCTGTGCCAAGCGTAGACGTCCCGTTGCTGATATATCCAAAAGTCCAGGCCGTCCAACTTTGTCAGAATGTAGGTAATATCGATCTGGAGCCAGACCTTGGCTAAAGTCAGCGGCGGGAATATGTACTGATGACTCTATCCGACACGAGGCTCCCAAGAACATGACAAAATGGAAATTCCAAAAAGCAAACCGACTGTCTCATTGGCGTAGTGACGGCGTACATCTCCGCCTGGGGGGGTTGCTTGCCTGTCGGACCGAGTCCTGTGCTGGCCACGTGGAGGAGGAAGGGTGCCGCGCACAAACCAAGCATGGCGGGCACAAAATGCACAGTGCAAACGAACAAATCGGAGCACCGATGAGGGCGTCTTCCGTTCCCTTCTCAGCGCCTTCTCAGCCATTACCAAAGCCTAATCGTCGAGAATTTAGCCTCTTAGGCGTCCACGATAGGCAAAAGTCTAGAACACCGTGTTCGAGGAAGAACAACCAACACCACCATCATCGTTCTGGCCCTTCTCGTTGCTCGGTCAGCGTTGATCATGTAAGGAATTCAGATTGTCGACTGGATCGTCCGAATTTGATTCCATCGCCTTCCCTCTGCCGTCTCTTTCTCACAGTCCTCGACTCGATCCTCCCTCGCAACCCGCGGCGACACCGCCGTCGGCATCAGTTGCCGCCGTTGAAACCCCACAATCCCGGTTCACGTCCCACTGCTACGCTACTCACCGTGCCGTCTTATCAAGCCACGACATCTTTCATCCCTCACCATGCGGCCGAAATCGCTTCGATAGTGCGCGTCAGCCACGATGAAAGACACGCTGCGGAAGAAATCGACAAAGACGGGATCTGGGAGTGAGGTCGAGGTGGCTTCTCAGCTCGACGTGACGTCCCAGTCCAGCGACTCGGTGTCTCCCAATCCGTGGGCGAGCGAAGCTTCATCAACCTTGAATGGTGAAGGGATCTCGCGGCAGGTCTCCAAGACTTCGAGAACTCCCGACACCGCTTCTCCCATACGCAGCATCATGTCTACCGCTACCAAGGAGGAAACCGAAACGTTTTATGAAGCGTCTCCGGCCCCCTCTCAGCAACTAGAAGTCCCTGGTACGAATGGCGACAATGCCACCGAGGAGGGCAAACCAGTTCGTCGAAGGAAAACCGTCACCAAGACTCCCCATACTTTCGAACTCGAAACAGATCTAAACGCAGTCAAACCGAAGGAAGCGCCTCCTCCAGCAGAGCCACCGAAGCAAGATGTCCAGGCCCCGGCCCTGGTTCCTAAAAAGAAAAAGCGGGTCTCTGTATCTCAAGCTCCTCCTACGACCGTGGTGAATTCTGTGCCATCCGTGGTCCAAGCGACGAGCCCTCTGGCCTCACCCAGAACACCGTCGGCTGCTGCCCCACCGGCGACACCAACTCAACCCGCTCCTCCATCAGTGGCAATCTCACCGGCATCTCCCAAACAAGGCACATCCTCGACACCCGCACCGGTGAACCCATTCACCACTCAACGAACCAAGAAATCCCAATCTCTTTCCTCCGTCCCTCAAGTCTTCACCTCCAATCCCTGCCGATTCACTCCGCCAGCCCTGCCCAAAGAATCATTCCATGGCAAAGTCATTGTCCTGACGCACGGTGCCAGCCAGGTAGGCCAAGCCATGATTCGTCATTTCCATGCCGCCGGATGTCGCGTTCTCTTTGGAGACACAAACCCGGACCAAGCTCGCAAATTCATCTCGTCACTAGGTCCGCCCCATGTGGTCCATTTCAACAAGTGCGATCTGACCAGATATTCCGATATGCTAGAGCTTTTCAAACTCGCCGTGACAATGTACGGTCGCGTCGACCACGCCATATTCGGTATTGGCGATGATGGCGGTCAGGCCAGTACGGTCGGTGGCGGGGAGAAAGGCTGGTTCGAAGATCGCCCAGGAGTCAACAAGACCGCCAAGATGGCCTACGATGAGGTCGCGACGGAGCCCGGGGGTCTAGGAGACATCCTCACCGCCAGTGTCCGCTTCGCTCGCATTGCGATGGCATATCTGAAGTATTCACCGAGGGCGAAGAACAACAAAAAGTTCGTCAACCCCTATTCAACCCCCCAAGCTGAAGCACCCACGTCGCCTGGGACGAATGATCGAAGCTTGACCTTCATCACTTCCACCTCGGCCTTCAAGGAGACTGCCCAACTGCCCATCTATCAAATGACGCAACATTCGATCTTGGGCCTAGTCCGCAGCCTGCGGACAGGGGTCGATCCAGACCCGGAGCGAGATGGCGTCAGGATTAACGCGGTCGTCACAAACGTCATGGTCCCACGAGCCATCGCGCAAGCAGGAGGCCGGAGCATGTCTGTCCAACTCCCGCCTGACAGACCCGAAGACGTGGCTCGCGTCGTGGTAGGAGTAGTTGCGACAAATTCTTCCACTCCAGACATCGATGGCTCAGATGGCTCTGGCGGAGGCGGAATCACAAACGGAGGAGGGATATGGTACGAGAAAGGCCACGAGAGGGGAATGAGAGAGAAGTATCTCCACGGGAGAGTGATCTATGCGGCGGGCTCAGATTGTTGGGATATCCAGGAAGGGTTGGACCGAAGTGAAGCTGTCTGGATAGGACAGAAGCCCGCTGAGGCGTTGAGCAGGACTATGGCTGGAGCGAGCTTGAATAGCGCTGGAGGTCAGAGCTCGTGGATCTTGGATATGGTCTGAGTCGCCAGCAGGCGAGGCTGAATGAACCTCACTCATTCCTTCATACCTTGCTCCTACCGTAAACGAAGGGAGGGCACTCAGGGCACGGTAGAGTAAGTAGAGCCGTGACTCGTTTCTGTGTTGCACAAAAATCATTATCGACTGCGGCCCATTTGAAGAGATTGACAGGGTTCCTCAACTGCGCTTGCTCCCATCACCATCAAGATCCGTTGATGAGGGACGAGGCACGGTCTAATACTGTAAACGTCGGTGTTCGACAAGTTGAATGCTCCTCGACAGTGTAAGTTGGGCCAAGGTATCGCGTCGCATCGCATCCTGCTTTTGTTCCTCGGAAGAGTCGGCTGAGGAAGATTGGATCGATGACGGGCAGGGGGATGAAATACTGTGATGCGGAAACGGACGGGCGGGGCGCTCCAGATTACTGTAGTGGGTGGATGAACCGGCTGACTTTCACTGATACAGTAACTTCATTGGCAGCTTAGAGAGCCTGATCTGTCAGTGGGAGCTTACTCGCGAGTACCGAGTATTACATACTGCCTGGATGAGGTTGATTGCACGGGCGGTTCAGTAGGCAATTCCCAACGCATGACAACATGAGATTGTGACATCGACCATCCGCGGGCGGCCAGGATGCGGTATACAATGGCAATGCAATGTCGTGCTTCATCGTTTTACAGTGCCTCGTACAATATCTCATCAACAGAGCTGACAAGTCTCCCACGCATCGTGATCGACTTCCCCACCCCGTCCTCTGTCCCAAGTACTGTACTTCGCCAACTCGGAGAACCGGCAATCCACGCCGTCACTCGCTCAATCCAACTCATACATCCCACGTCGCGACGGTCCGTTCTTCTGCGCGATGGGAAGGGGCGCGGGCTGTGACCGTCCTGGTCCCTGACTTTTGCTCATCCTTGGGGTATCCCCCGGGCGGGGAATCCGACGGACTGATATCCTGGACGACGAGATGAGCTGTGTCGCTGCGGCCAACGCGCTCATCAAACGCACTCTCCCCAGACCAGGAGGTCGTCTGTGACCAGCGTCGAACTACGCCATGTCCATGGAGCTGTGCCCTGGCAAACAATCACGATTCAGATCGCCTTTATTGGGGTCGTGTAGCACGGTAGGGCTCATACGTGCCGGTCCGCCCCGCGGGCTCCGCCTTGTAGGGGCTCACTCGTTCCGACAAGGCCAACGTCTCGGGCGCAAACTGTTGAGGCATCGGCATATATCCGCCTTTTGCGATCACGCCTCTCTTCCCAGACATCCTTGGAAAGCAGTATCCCGGGTGCAGCAGCGTCATGAGCAATACCGTGGTGATGATCATGCTGCGTGGTGCATTCGTCGTCAGCGGATCGTGCTCGAATTAGGAATGACTTCTCAGGGTAGGGCCCAAAAAAAAGACCCCCTAGCCTTTGACAAAAAGATCGGATACTCACCATCCCTCAAACGCAATGAACAACACCTGGTTCTGCATGATGGGGTTCCTCCAACCCCCTGCCATCTCCGCAATGCGGTAGACGCACCTCACGAGGATACACAGATACGCGACGCCCATCCCCGCCGCGAGAAACCGGAACCTCCTCTTGCTCGCCGTCGTCTTTGCGTCCTCGCTCAGCGGCTCGACTCTGTGGGGTGTGCGTCTCAGCCCCCACGCCCGTCGGAGGATGTAATCCAACGCCAGCCACGCGAAGACCACCAACGTGAAGACCTGCCACGAAATGCCCGCCATGGTGACGGCGTCACCCTTGTCGCGCAACTGACCGTCGTCGCCCGCCGTGGCGGCAATCCCACCCCCGACGCCCTGCAGCACGAGCGAGAGCGTGTCCGCCGTGATGAAGATCCAGGTGTACAGCGCAGGCCGGACGCGAGAATACCCGTCCCCGAAGCAGAAACACACGTGCTTCAGGATGAGGTAGAGACTCGCGGAGAGGAAGGCGGGCGCGATGATCAAGCTCACGATCTGCACCTTGAACGCCAGGCCGTTGAACGGGTTCTTGTGCAACATGACGCGGGCCGCGTAGCCGACTGCGCTGAACAGACATCCCAAGGACAGGCCGGCCATGTAGCTCCATGTCCTGTACCGCCAGCCGAGGAGGACATTCACAACCAGGCAGACAGCGAAGAAAACGGCGAAGCCCCCATTGGCGACGACCGAGGGGTAGTATCCGTAGATAGAGGCCTCGACGGGACAGGCGGCCGACACGTCCTCGCAGTCGAGTGGGTTGACCATGCTGGCGGAGCTGAAAAAAGAAAAGGGGAATCACAAACTTATAGGAAGCAGCAAGCCTCGCCGGTGCGGCGGAGCGGCACGGCGCCGAGACTGAAGAGAGCAAGCGAACAAACAAGCAAGCAAACAAGCAAGCAAGCAGACAGAAGGTAAGGTAATTAGTCTGGAGATGTAAGTCGACGAGAAGTGAAGGTAAAGTGTGCGAACGATCGTGCAGCCAGCCGCAAGGGCATACAGTATATTTGTCCCGCGCAACCCATCGACGGGTCCCCCCCAGCTTGACGGGCGTCGGACCTTCCGAGCCTCTGAAATGCCATGACTGTTCCATAAATGGATGCAATGGTTGGAGTCACCTCCTAGGGGGCCAGCACAATCGAATCGATTGGGTCGTCGAACAAGAAAGTCATTTCCTCATCCGGCGCCCTTCCTCATCCAGCGCACTTCCTGTTTCGGCGTAGGGCGGCGACCCGACAACAAACGGTCAAGGTGCAGATGCACCTCCTGACTAATCGATCAAGGAGGATACGTCGTACCTACCTAGCAAGGCTGGCAGTATTTGATTTGCAGTACCGAGTATGGAGCATGTCGGTATGAGATGTGAGGCGATCGCAGTGCCCGCCTCGCTTACTCACCCACGCAGCCTTGCGCGTGTTCTGTACGGAGTTTGATCCGCGAGAAGAGAGTGCTCGTGCTCGTGACGGGAAACAGCTCCCATCTGTGGTGTTTCATGACATGACGGCAACGGGCGTTGGCACTCTTTCTGCGGATGCGTGGATGTGTATGTGTGCCCTAAGGGCGGGATCATCATCGTCGTCCTTGAGAGCCGGAGCAGTGTCAGGGACGATACCAGATGGTTCTTGTATATCGTATGATCTGTACGAAAGAAAGAGCCGTCCGATATACTCGGCAGAACTACTCCTGATCATGTGATGAGCCACTTCTGCTGCAGGCCCAGTACCTCACCTCCTGTGACATAGCCTGCTTTATCAGTCATTTCCGCGATAAGTCGTTGCTCGGCCGGCATCCGACTCATTCCCATCAATTTCAGAAAACGAACCTTCTTGACGCCGATGTTGGAATCCATTGCAGCTCCTGGCATAGTCGCCGGTTGTTCCAATATCTCCGCCAATATGGCAGGTCCTCCCTGATCTGTCCCAGGTGCTATGAGTACCAGTTCCCTTTCTTCACCCGGTGGGGTCACAGCAACAGGATCTTCGTACTCGCGGTTTAAGGGATGAGTCGCAACCAATATGGGGATGTCAGGACCACCATCGACGTAAACCATAAAACTCGTGCATTGAGTTACATCAGACATCAGCAGAATCCCTTCGCATGTGCATTCCACGCCGGTACTGGTCACCTTCGCCGTCGGGCTGTCGTGGAAGACAGGCTGGCTTCCGGCTTGGTGCAGAAACGACTTTAGAGCCCACCGGAAGCCGGGCTGTTGGAGCCGGGGTCCCGGAGCGAAGAGAATCGACAGAGGAACAATCTGAATCATCTGAAGGAGCGTTATCATCCTCTGATCAGCCAGCTCTCCGCTGGACAAGTCGGTCCCTGACATGGGGTGATTGAGCAGCCTGAAAAGATCCAGGCCAAGCAGAGTCGAAATGCAAATCGCTTCGTCTTCCCGTTTGGAAACCGCACGATGCGGAACGGCTCGGAGGATGTGCGCAGTCTTGTTGTCCATTGACAGGAGGCCGGTGTTTCGCAGGCTTTGGTAAAGTGCAAGGCAGGTGCCAGAAAGGGCGCTGCCTCGCAAAAGCCGTTCGTTCTGGGCCTCAGGCCCAAATACTTTCGCCCAGTCGTCGAGCATGATCAACAGATTCTGTCCGTGATCTGTTTGAGGACCGAACACAATCATCACTTTCTTCGCAAGTAGACTCTCCTGCATTGTCCAAAGTCTACTATACCATGAGCTGAGTAGGATCCGGATCATCATTTGGACGTTGTCCTCCGGCCCTCTGGGTTGCAGGAGCCCGCTGTCAAGGACTAAAACTCCCTCTGCGGCAGCGTATATGTGCGGCATCTGTGTGATGGCCTGCCTTCTGAGGTGTTTAGACTCCGGTTGGACCGGCACACAGAGAGTGTCGATCCAGAACCACTTGCTCCAGGAGGCATTGAAGCTAGGCAAGTCCGGACTCGCCAGCGTTTGATTTTCAGGAAATGCTCCAGACACACGGCACTGTAGAGGTACAAGCTCACAGATAGGCAGACCATTCTTCCTGTTGTTGCCCAGTCCATCAGCCCAAACATGAGAAATTGCTAGATACGGTCGTTCGAGACTCGCTCGTTCGACCTCGAGACGAAAGCCAATCGGTCGTCCTCCAGGATGACTAGGGTTACGAATTGATGCAAGATGGAGCTTTGTTTCATCGGACTCGGTCTCAGAGGATAGTGTGGAAGCTTCTTCTGCTCCTGGAGCAATCAGTCGACATACTGGTGTTCCACCAGTTCGTATGATGTTCTCCATCTTCACCCGATCGACCTCGAGCAATTCACACCCGCATGCTTCTTCCGTGTGTCTCACTTGATAAGTGGCTTCATTGATCTGCGATCGGCTGCATACACTGGTGCTACATCCGGAATGGTCCTGTGGCTCTCTATCAGGTGAGCCGTGGGTGTAGCCGACATATTGAAGCTCCAGGTTACCGAGAGCTTGCAATCTCCCCGTCAGACTAGGACACCAACCCTCCGTGATCATCTTTTCTTCGAGAAAGGATGCTGATGCATGAACATATCCCCGCAAACCCAGAGTGGACCCCCCCACGTCGCGATAGATGGCGGCACAGGATTGTACGAGCCAGAAGCTAGTAAGTCCGATCGAGAGCATGACAGGACCCCCCGTTGACTGGGCGAACTGTTTGTCCATCTTGGACCGCAGGAGAGCTGAAATCATGTTGACATATTGGTACCCCTTTTCAAGGTAGGAAGATATGGTTGCTAAGCGACGAGACTTGCTGGACCCCTCTTGATTTTCTTCGTATCGTGCCAGAGCTTGTGAATAGGCTGGCAATGCTTTAGTCGTGAGGTATCTGCCTTGACTATCTTGCTCGATGAATTGTTCGAGTCGAACTTCGATCTCCGCAAGGCGCATCACGTTGGTGACCAAACTAAAGACCAGCCATGTCTGCATCAGCTGCAAGATCTTCTCTCTCGGCCAGGTATGACGGGGCATGCCATCGCGGAAGCCGTGCCTTTCGGGATATCCCAAAAAATCCCCACCATCCCAGATCTGGTGTCCAAGGTACGGAACTCTGATTGTATGTGGTCCGCAATGAGGAATATGGTCCATTGTACACAAGCCTCGACCAAATGTGTCAGCAGAGATAGCAGTATAGCAAAGCGGACATGTAGATATGATTGATTTACCATTATATATGTGCACTGCTGCCTGTGGGTGGCCTGAGAAAAGAGGGCCGCGCGGGGTTACGAACAGATGCCACCCACTGGGGTGTTAGCCACAGTTGGACGACACGAGCGTCACTGTTACCGCTCCAAATGTAACTGCTTTGCAACTGGTACAGCCATCCACGAGTATTGGGTAATATCAACTGATCCGGAAGGGGTTGACTCCAGGGACACCTGCCGGCTTTGGAAAGATTTCAACGAGCCGGTCCCTTCCGGAAGAGCAATCGATCATGTCAAGCAGCTCTTCTGTTCTTGCCTCTCGAGGCTGAACCGAGTTCGGCACGAAACGTTCTGGGCCAAACGGGTCGATCGAAAGCAAAAGACAGTGAAGAGGCTAAGAATAATCGGGACCTGGTCATTGTTGCGTGCAAATCCAGGTAGAGCGAAGCTGAAAGAGCCGGCCCTTGCTATGTGCGAGCACTTGATGGGACCAGGATGCGATGCCGTGTTGAAATGAGATATTCTGTGGCTGTTGCAAAGGGCTTGATGCTGCTCGAAAAGGATATATCGCTGCCGGAGGAAGAATTTTTGACATATACCATTCAGTGTACTATCGGCAAAACTGAAAGAGACTGCTCGGGTTCACGTCCCATCAAGTAACCAAGACTCGTACTATGATCAGAAGTTCTTTGTATCCACTAGCCGGCTTCCCAGCTCTGGTGACCATCGACTCAAGATCTCTTTTCCTTCCTCCACCTCGCATGAGGAGTATTTTCTCGGCTTTCTGGTACCGATGGGAAGCCTTAAACTCTGTGTGGAGAGAAAAGCCGATCTCGTAAGGGGGCAGAACCATCGGTTCATGGAGCTCCAATAACTCGCCAGTAACAATTCTTTGCGCAGCACCACCTTCCCCAGAACCGGAGCGGCCATTGTTTTCATTAACAAGATTCGAGAACTTCTCGCCATTATTTGTGGAATAGAGACTCCGCCTCGGTTGCCGAACGCCAACGCATCACAAGATACAGGGACGAAACGGCCTGTTTCTTTAATCAATTGAAGAATGTTCGTTGGGAGGTAGGTGGTTCTTCCAGGTGTCGTATGGCGCGCACTCTGTCCACCCAGTAGGTGCTCGAACGCCACGAATTGACGCGCCACCATCTTGCCTTTGGAGAGTCTTGTGACGGCAGTGGATGACATGGTCGTAGGAGATGAGTTCCGTGATAAGAGGTTCCTGATTCCGCATGGCACGGACCAGCTTCTCCCAAGCATATATGCAATGGGTAACGTGGTAGTCCTGCGCAACATAGACCGCGTCATGTTCGCCCTTTCTCATTTCTTCCAATGTATAAATATGGCTGGCGCCCGGATCGGCATACCAGGTCCAGTTGCCAACCTCGAGGAACCGGTTGGACAGAACCTCGTCGAAACAGGCGGCAGGAGTCCAGAGCTGCATCATCACATCGAAGATGCAGCCATTGGCTCTTGCTTCATCGGGATTGTTTCCGCAGTTTTGTATTGGGGCCTCGGGTGCCTCCGAGTCCTCGACGGTCTTCAGTGATTCGTCGTCGACAATGGGAGTCGGTGTCGGGGTCGCTGAGGTAATAGTTGTGCTGGCGACAGCCGCGGCGGCACTGGCGGTCGAGCTGACCGCTGCTTGGGAAGATGTGTCGTGAGAGACGAAGACGGAGGAGATCATGGAGAGAACAGCGGCAACAATGGCGATGAAAAGGGTGCCCGTCGCGATTGACAGGAAGATGGACTGTTTGCCCCAGCCGGCTCGCACATGGCTTTTCTCGGCAAGCGGAAAGGCCTCATCGTTGGTCGACACCGATCGGTAGTGATTCGAGAGGCCCATTGTGGTGATCCAGACCGAGCCGGAGCCTCGCAGAGACGTGACAACCCTAGGGGAGAATCCCTCGAAAGCGCGTCTGAATATAGCGAGATATGGATCCCAGGGTCGATTGAGGGATGAGAAAGGCGACGATGAGGAAAAGTCAAAACGAGCGTGGATGTTGCAGATGCAACTTACTACAGATGGGTGTCGAAGATGACTACTGAGTGGTTGGTGGAGAGGAAGATGATGTTGGAGGGGATGGGGATGGGTGGTGTTTTGCACTTCTCAGCTGCGCCCACTCACTGACCACCCACTGGCCACCCAAAATGCCCGCATCGAGCATCAGGGGCAACCGCGCCGAGCAAGTTTTGGCAGCCTCAGTGCCCAGAACCCATCCGCCCAATTGCCACGCGCGAAAACTCGTCCACTCCTGGCCCGTGCACCCGTGGCACCCTGCTAGAACATGTTCGAAATTGCTCTTCTATCGATAACTGACCCTTCCCTCCCCTGTGCTTCACCATCACCTGATGGTGTCATTGCTTCTATACAGCTTGTATTCGTTTCCCCTTTCTCTTGTGGCATGATGTGTAGGAATAATACATAAGCATATACCTCGTATGCTGATGTTTGTCTCGGCACTGAAATCACGCAGCTTAAACCTGGCCTATAGGGAATATCTGGTGGCAACGCCCACGGATCGCGTCATATGCTAAATTTATTCATCGTTCAGAGGGCAGCTGAAGCTATCGACGCGACCGTTCAACGGTTCGCAACACGTTATATTCTGCCATCATGAAGGAATCTGCTGCAACGAGCACTTCTTTCCCCCCCGGTTTTCGGGCGTTTACCAGGCCGTCAAAAGGCATGAATGCGTGCTCAGCCCTCGACTCTCACTAGCAAGCTCAATGACTTCAACTTTGCTCGGGACCAACGTGCATCTCATCTGCACTCTCCAGCCTGCACAATAACTGAGGAGCTTCCAGCCAATAGTCGGCCCTCTGCTTCAGCCACACTTGTCCAGCCACATCTAGTGCCACAGCTCCCATTCTCAGGCAGACACCAAACAAGCCAATTACCACGTCGTATTCGGAGCATCGCCCAATGCTGGCATCAGTCCATCGCGCAGCTTCCATGGTGCGACCGTCTGCCCCCCTCCAAGCGCACGGTATGAGTTATAAAATCGCTGTGCTGTATACTCTTGCCTTCCGCGATACGACTCGTGCCAACGGCATATCGTGAACATCTCTCTGGCGCGCTGACAGACGGACAGACTCGCTTGACGACGTCTGCTCTTGAACCATTCCACGCATACGTGACAATATCTCGACGTCCTCATATCTCTCTCTCCAACGCTGACCCCAAACAATGGGCAAGCTCAGAAGTCCCCACTCTCCTCCCAGCCGGAGCCCGCCCAGCGCATTTCCGCGCATGGACCCTCCGCCGCCCTACGAGGCGTCCTCGCGGTCGTCCTCCGCCCATAGCAATGACCCGCTACAAGCAGAAGAAAGCACGCCGGCCGCGCAACAAAGTCAGCAGTCGACGACGTTGCCGCAGTCACAACCGCCGGAGCAGCGGCTTTCACTAGAAGCAGACAATCAGGACCACGAGAGAAAGACCGAGGAAGGGTGTCTGACATTCGGTGAGGGCGCATCAGGCTGCATGGTCGTTGGGAAAAACGCGGAAGGCTGTATGAATTATGGTGATAATACCAGTGGATGGTACGTCTGTCCCGTGCCGCGTCGGTGCGCTCTCCCTCGGCAGGGTTCCGGAGGATAACTGGGCGAGAATGGTCATGCAAGAAATCCCCTCCTGCCATGGCCATTCTTGAAGTCTTCGATGGCGCCCATCCTCGCAAAAACCCCGGAAGGGTATCGTACAGGTGATTTTGGTCGACGGACTATTTGTCGTTCATTCATTGCTTCGAGTGTCTCCAAGCGTTAACTAACATTTCTGTTTCACAGCATGAACTACAAGTCCAGGGATGGATGCCTGCTTTTCGAGGCCACCAATGGCGGGTAAGTGAAATTCGAGGTTCGAGGTTCTAGCCCATATATACATACGGTACCTCGTTCCTGCGCTCTTTTGCGCGTGCTGACACGGGTTTTTCCCCTCTAGATGCTTGAATTTCTGGACCAACAAGCAAGGCTGCTGCCAGTGCGGCTGAACCGGGATTCGTCCTCTCACGCACGTACATTTTTCACGATCACCCAGCTAGTATAGATGTGTCTAAAGTTCATGTCTGAGGATGGCGGGGGTTGCCGCCCATGTCGACTCCGATCGCATACGAAGGATGTACATAGGAGTTGGGACGGCGTGTCAACTGGCGAGCCACATTGTGATACCACGCAGTGGCACTGCGAATGCAAATTTGTCATTCATCAGGAAACCCTTCGGAATCAATGCTCAGGTTTGGGTCCAGTTCAAGAACATTTCCATGTCGAGGCGCTCGCCGACAAACGACGACGTTTACGCGCGTTAGGCCAGTGAAGCGCTATTAGCGGCCGTCCCAAGCGGGGGGCCATAAAGAGGACAATCCCGAGTACAGTTGATGTTGTCCTTTTCCTGGAGAATATTCGAAATCAAGCACGCCGCCGACGACCCATACATAGTACGCGCTGTAAGCCCATGTACCCGGCTCATCTGGCCTCCCCCATCAGCGTGCCATGCCGTTGATACATGCCGAGTACGAGGTTACTAGGATCCCAGTTTCGTCCTCACTTTCACCGTTGCAGCCCCCGACCATGACAGACGCCAGATTAGCGCCGCCAAGCACATCCACTCTGAGCGAGGTTCACTCGTCGCCATGTCCGCTCGGGCCGCGCTCATCAGGTGCTGGGGCCTGCGAGAGTGAGAAAGAAGGGCGGGTACACGATTACACAGGCAGGTACTCGTAGCCAGGTGCGTAGAGAGGTGATCATGCATCAATTAGTGTCTCGGCGGCGAACGAGGTGAGGTCTTTTGGACGGATCGTGCGTGGCCAGAATGGTGGAAGGTGGAAATCGCGGCCGCTTCGGCGGTCAGCAAGTGGATCGGACGGAGCACGGACGTGCACGCAAGCATGTCCATGTACTAGTATCGAGCCCAAATACAAGTTGATCACGGTGCCAGGTGGTTCTTAAGACGAATACTCGGTCCTCCGTGGATAGACAGACATAGCATTTTACTGTCGATCTTCTCCCCCTTTCGCTTTATCTGCCTGCTCTGCGAGGACACGACCCGCCGTCTTTTTGAACCTAGACTGCAACTCGTCCGCGCGCATCATGGGCTCGCCCTCGACCTCCAATGCGTACGACTACATCATTGTAGGGGGCGGGATAGCCGGCCTGGTCCTGGCGTCGCGTCTCTCAAGACTCCTGCCGCCTTCCGACACGAAACAAGTCCTCGTCCTCGAAGCCGGTGTCGATCCTGCGACAGTGGGCTCGGAACGCATTCACTCCGCGCACGACGTGCTCGTGGCAAGGGAGTCGCAGCATAGCTATCAACTGACCGTTGCGCCCAATCAGAATTTGGGCGGTAGGAGTGCAATTGTCCCTGTGGGGAAGGGACTCGGCGGTAGTGGCATCATCAACTCAGGCGTATGGACGAGAGGTCCCAAGAGTGATTTCGACTTGTGGGCAAGAATTGTAGGTGATGAGGCTTGGAGCTACAATGCTTTGTTGCCATTTATGAAGCGGGTGGAGAGCATGGCTGTGAGTGATGAGAATGGGGTGGTTAGGGACGAGAGCCAGCATGGCTACGATGGTCCGGTCAAGATCGTTCCTGTCAGAACGTTCTGGCCTGGAAGAAAGTACCCGCTGAGAGAGTCGGTGCAGAAGATGTGGGAGGAGGTGAATGTGAAGTATCTCATTGATGGAAATGGCGGGGATCAGAATGGGTTGACGGAGCTTGCAGAGGTTTGGGTCGACGGTAGGAGGCAGTTGCCGGGAACAATTCTGGATTTGACAAAGGTCGAGGTCCGCACGAAGAGCGTGGTACAACGTGTCACGTTCAAAGGAGGAGATGAACAGCCCGTGGCAAATGGGGTGGACTTGGCAGGTGGTGAGCATTTCGTCGCCAGAAAGGAGGTTATTGTGTCCGCTGGGGCGTACCTTACACCGCAGCTTCTGAAGCTTTCGGGTATAGGTGATCGGACTGAGCTGGAGCAACACGGGATCAAAACGATCCTCGAAAATCCTGAGGTCGGGAAGAACCTCAGAGATCACCTCGCAACGGACATCGTCTGGAAGCTGAAACATCCCGAAAAGGGACTCGCCATCGGATCACCCCAGTTTACCGACCCGACCTATTTCAGTGGGTCGCCACTGGACTTCATCGTCTTTGGCAAACTCGATAACCTGGAGAAGCTCGGATCTTTGGCCGAGAGCCAAGAGGATAGAGACTTATTGCTCAGACCCGGCGCTTCGCATACGGAAACCGCCGACGTGTACGCAGCGAGCGGAAGCCAACACACTGACTGGGATGCTGCTTCGCAAGGCAGTTACATCACCACTGTGGTAGTGGCTCTAACCACCACTTCACGAGGTACAATCACACTGCAGTCGGCACGGGTCCAGGATCCACCGGTAATCGATGCGAACTTCTTCGACACGGAGGTGGATCGGCATATTATGCGGGAAGGACTTAGGAAAGCAGCATCGGTGCACCTCGAGACACAGGCTGGCAAGTCCTTCGTCTCCCGTGAGGTACCGCCGGAGGGACGTTCTCCAGTGATCGACGCGACTGATGAAGAACTTGATCAGCGTGTTGCGGACTCGGGTTATAGTCTCTTTCATCCGATGGGGAGTTGCTCGATGGGAAAAGTGGTGGACAGTCATTGTCGCGTGTTGGGAGTGAAGGGGTTGAGAGTTGTCGATGCAAGTGTCTTCCCGGTGCCCATGGCGTGCCACACACAGTCCGCGGTGTACGCGACGGCAGAGAGGGTTGCGGGGTGGGTAGCTCGCGGCGAGTAGAATATCTATGTTCCGGCTCCACCACAGGATGGTCCTGTGCGGTACCTTCCAGCTCACGATTAGGAAAGCAACTCAGCTCTCAAACGCCTTTATCGATAAGCTCTCGATTTGTCTTCACCGATTTGGTGCTGACGGACCAGGTGCCGTCCAGGTCTGCGCCCGATGACGATGGATTTGAGATGGAAGACCCGAGACACCCGTTATTGGATCCGTCGTGATGGGCGGCGTATAATTTGGATTATACGGACTTGTTCCCTTCACCCAGAGGTCGGGGTAATTCGCCTGAGCGTCGACACGTGCCTGTTTGTAGGCGTCTCTGAGCTTCTGCAACTCTGCAGACTCGTCGCCCTGCCAGTTCGGGTTCCTGAAATTCGCCTCTGTATCGTCGAGCTGGTCGACGATTGCGGCGAGATCATTGCGGAATTGTCTGGCACGGTTTGGTTGATTGCGACTCTTGAAGTAAGTTAAGAGACCTGCGATTACCGTATTGGAGGCCCCAAGAAAGATTGTTGCAGTCCGAGCTCTGCGGTCGTTGAATGCACCCAAGGCAGTAAGGCTTGCCGCAATGAGGATCTGGAGAAAGAGCAGTGAATTCGAGAGTGCTGCCACAAACCAATACTGGTACGTATGGACCTGGTATGCCTTGGTTACACGCAAGCGCAAAGACTCATACGGATAAGGACCATCTGCAAATTGTCAGAATGGTTTCGGTCAGGTACATAGCAGTGGCTCTGGGCCTGGGCTTACCTCTACCCGCAAGGTCTCCAAAAAACGTAGGTTCAATTGTGGCGGGCGCGGTCTGATTTGTTCGATGCGCTGCTTGCTTGCCCGACGGCTGCTGAGGAGGTTGCGCTGCACTGTCATGCGTTCCCGCAGGCGTTATTTGAGGCCGTGGTGGTGTCGACGCATGAGCGGCTTCCCCTTTCTCGTCGACCGATTCACGGGTCGTTGGGTCCATACTGGGCAGGAGTGAGGATTTCGGGACAAGCTTTCTGTGCTGCGGCTTGAAAGCACAAGCCTGGCACCGGGGTGTATCGAGATCCGGACTGATGACATCTTGGATGCAAGCAAGCTCCCCTTTAGAGAGGCAGAAGGTGGCAGGAAGAGGCCAAATTGGATGATCTGCCAGCAGCCAAATCACCGTTTCGGGCTTCGCTGGGCTGGAGTTGCTCAGTTAAACGAGATGCAGTTGGCTAGTGGACGCCGAATCAGATGCGGCGCCAGCCTTTTGCGCATTGTGATACGTCGGTGACTTTTTTAGTCTTGCGAGAAATTGAAGTGGCGGGGGAATCACCATTTCGGCTACAGATGGTCAGCATCGACATCGACCTCCTCCTCTTCGCGACCCTTAAACCGTTGGGCCCCCTCTGAGAGCTTGGCGAGTGCAGTGACCAGATCAAATCATGTCCTGCAACCCGATGTAAGGCGTCTACAAAGCCAGGGAATGGTGGTAAGCTCCATGTCACACGGGTTGCTCAAGTTCCCTCGTAATGAGCATCGCCGCATCATTACAATTTCCAGTCTCTCGCCCATCATCACCATAGTATCAAACCGTCTCGTCAATAACTTCACAATATGAGCAGTGATTCCAAGAACATCGCCCTGGTGCGCCATGTGATCACCCAAGTCCAACAGAACGGCAAGTTCGACCTCATCGACCGCTACTGCCACCCCGACTTTGTCAATCGTACACCCCTGCCGGGCTTCGTGGCTAATCGCGACGGCATACACCAAGCCATGCACTATCTCCATGCCGCACTTACGGATATCAAGGTCGACATTCAGCATTGTGTGTGTACTGGGGACGTGGTCGCCACCAACAAAGTCGTCAGTGGCAAGCATGTTGGAGAGTTGCTTGGTCAACCTGCATCAGGTCAGCGAATCGAGTTCCGGGTTATGGAATTCATGAGGGTACAAGATGAACAATTAATCGAGCATTGGGGTCTCCCTGGTAGTGTCACGCCTGCATCGACCTCGACCTAGACAGAGTCAGATTGCAAGGCTGTATCCGGTACCCGTCACCTCGAGACGATGAAATCATGGGATGCGGTGCGGGGTGGGATAATGACAAAGACTGAACAACGACAAGTCATAGCGGATGGTGGTCTGTTATGCTACTATCTGTTCTGGTCGACGGTGAAGGCCGTCGACCTCTGCGCACCGTGCAGAGTGCCCTGTGTCTGCTAATTGCCGCTTCACTATGCGTCTCCCGTCCATGTCTGACAGCGCCTCGTTCAAAAGGGCCACTGGTTTTGCTCAGCAAATTCCTTCCACGTGACTTTCTTTGTGCCCGGAACCAGGTACTTATCGCTCTCGGCCTGGTTCTTCTCAGCGCCCTTGCCATAGTAGCTCCAGTCTCGGATCAGGATCATGTTCTCCTGAATTTCTTCTGCAACCTTATTGCCGATCTTGGCAATCGACTCAACACTGGCTGGCACCTCCACGAATCTGATATCCTTGCCCTTGATTGTCGCAAGTTGGTCAACGAATTGTTGAGGGTGGAGCCACTCGCTAACACCTTGGACGTAGACACCGTTCGCAGCCGAGCCGGCCTCGAGCAGTCCCACGGTAAATAACCCGGTATCACGTTGAATGTCGAGCATGGGCACCCAGGTAGTCTGCGGATTCCACGGCAGACTCAGCGTGGGGGTCCCAGAGTCATCCGGTTTGAACTGTTTTGTCAAGTTCGACATGAAGTAGCCAGGCATGAAGTACGAGACGAGCATGTCACCTTTGACCTGCTCGGCGTACTCGGCCACCTCAGCCTTCGACTCGAAGTGCTCAACCTTGCTTAGCTCGCCTTTGGTCAACTTGCCTACGTGGGGCAGTGTTGACCAGATGAGGTGCTTCACACCCTCCGCCTTGCATGCGTCGACAACATTCTTCCCTTGCTTGATCTCGGCCTGCTTGTCCTGGGTTTCCCAATAATTGGTAACAGCGAAAACACCGTACGCACCGGCCACGGCAGCCTTGACACTCGCGACGTCGTTGATGTCGGCTTGTGCAAGCTCGGCTCCCTTTGATGCAAGAGCTTGTGCCGCTGGCTTCGTAGGGTCGCGAGTAATGGCGCGGACCTTGTACTTGGAGGCCAAGCTTGGGTTGTTGAAGATGGCAGCGGCTGTGCTCCCACCTTGGTTGCCTGTCGCACCGAACACGGTGACGATCTTTTGAGACATTTTGAAGATAGTCCTCAGAGCCACGTTAAGGGAGATGTGCTAGTGCAGCGTTTTGAGATGGAAATGCGAAGATCCCGGGCCGCTTTGGTAAAGTGAAGCTTCAATGACTTGCGTCGGGGCGATGTGCTCCTTTCTGTGCTGCTTTGGACTGCCTTGTTATATAGGTTAGCAGCTTCAACAGACGTCAATGAAAATCGCTGTCTTTGCAGGATCCATTCCCTGGGGCACCCCTCTTAGTGTTTCAACGCATTAGATAAGCACCTCTTTACCGTTCCAGGTAGGTGCGCCAGGACGCAAGAAGGGTCAGAGGAGCCATGGTTAGTCATATATTCGCGCTTCGGCCTTCGCTCTTCCTATTTGCTGAGATGAGTAGCGACGCTCGGTCACGGAGCCCTCAAGCAAGCCGATTCGTTGACCGCGCAGACTAGATGTGCATGAACTCGGGGTAACCGCTTAGCTTACTGGCCGCGCCTACGAGTATCTGGTAGGCGGGAAGGAGAAAGTGACGAGCCCCTCGCGAGTAGCTGAAGCCGCTGACTGCTTTCTTTGTCACGTCGCGGCGGGTTTGGCGGCTTCGGCTTCTTAGAGTCCGAGGCCGGCCTTGGCTGACGCAATCGTAGTCCGCCGAACCGCCAGGTTTTCCTCGCTCTTTGTTTGATCTCAGCTGGACGTCTTCCACAGGGTTGTTGTGTTGATCCGATCGATCAGACAGCCGAGATCAGGCTTCAATCGCGCTCTCATTGGATGGTCGTCTTATTTTCGCAATGTATACGAGTATGTTTGACACGCGGCGGCTGATGGGTCTTTCGAGGTCACCATTACCCACCGCAACCGATCGACCAATACTTAATAACCTAGCGCATGAGTGAGCGGACTACTGTGATGCAATACCCCAGCATAACAGCTCCAGGATCAGAACATCCATCCTGTATGCAGAGCTGCATAAGAAAAGTCCCAGCTTGTCGTCGCCTCCAGTTCGAGCAGGTTTGCGCGACCTCCCACAACGGTCAAAAGGAGAAGCCATTTCTGCCAATTGAGACACAATCGAATCAGCAAGACTCTGATCAATCTCCAACTCGTGCGATCCTACGAGGTGAAGTGGAGAATCTGTACAGAAGAAATGCGAGATCGCAGGGTAACGTTGCTCGGTCTCGTTGTCGTACAGTGAAAGACGAGAGGAAAATTCGCCTTACTATCGAAATGCCACATCTTTGGACTCATCCATTCTCAGAGTTTCTTGTGGTCGAATCCCTCGTTTTGAGAGCCGGTGGCTGGCCTACATTTTGTTAGGCAAGCTCCTTCTTCCGCGAGCTCCGCGCGCACATTTCAAAAAGTTTAGGATAAACATAAGAATCCTGGCTATAAGTCAGACCGCTTCAACTTCGCGCTGCGTACTCTCTCCTGGAAAACAGAACACACCCCTGTTGACGTCCGATGGCGTGGTCTGATCCAGCTGCAACCTTACGCTCCTTCTACCACGATGTTACCAATTTGCAAGGCTCAATAATCAAGCTTGCTCTCACGACCAACAGCCGCAGTCTGACTTGGTAGTGTGTGTTGTTGCCGGAGGGTTCCTAGGTGGACATTGGAAGGACTTGACAATAAAGATGATTGTAAACATTCGGAAGCCGACGTCTGGGGCGATGGAAAACTGGTATAAGAGAACTCGATGAGCTCTTCGAATTGAAGTCTTACCTCCACTACACACTTCCCGCTAACAAAGGAGGTTTCTAGATACCATTCTAGCTATAACAACTTTCTACGGCGTTCGGTATACGCTATCTTACACCATGCATTTCACACGGCCCACACTTTCGAAGGTGAAGGGTGGTCGTTATGGCTTCCCCAATACGGGAGCTGTGATGGGCTTCCTTCATCACTATGAGGAGGCCATGCCGGATCGAGTCCGTAACGACATGATCGCGACGCTGGGAGAGTTCGTTGGAACCTTTCTGTGGTTGCTTTTCGCTTTCGCCATCTGTCAGATTGCCAACATTGTCCCCCCTGGGGACACCGAACCGGTTATACCGACAACATTGAGAGTGTTCTATATCGGCCTTGGCTTCAGTGTCTCCTTGGCCATCACTTGTTGGCTCTTCTACCGCGTTAGTGGTGGAATGTTCAATCCAGCTGTAGGATCATCCGGTCCAACGTGGCCTTGCACGCGCTGACGAGCTTCGCAGGTTACATTAACACTTTACCTGGTCGGTGCGGTTCCCGGTCTTCGTTCGATCTATATCATGATCGCACAAATCATCGCCGGCGTCGCTGCAGCAGGCATGACATCCTTGCTCTTTCCGGGCCCCATGCGCGTCGATCTGAGTCTGGGAGGGGGCACCTCTATCTCTCAAGGCTTGTTCATTGAGATGTTTACCACGATTTTACTGGTCTTCACGGTCGTCATGCTTGCCGCGGTGAAGCACAAAGCCACCTTCCTCGCTCCCCTTGGTATCGGCCTGGCACTCTTCGTTGACCATTTGACTGGTGAGCACTGCCATGTGGCCGCGGATGGTGCTGATTTGCTAATCTTCTCGCAGCGGTCTACTTCACTGGAGCTGGCATGAACCCAGCAAGAGCTTTCGGTCCTGCTGTGATCAATCATTCCTTCCCGGGATACCACTGGATCTACTGGGTGGGCCCTCTTCTTGGCTCTCTCGTTGCGGCCGCATTTTATCACATTCTGGAATTCTTTGACTGGAAGACCGCCAATCCTGGTCAAGACTTCGACGATCTTGAAGCTCTGGCTCTTGATGCGCACAGGCACACTCCTCGATCGATGGTCCCACCACGTGGATGCAATCCACAGGGCGAGGAAGAGCCCAAGGAGGAGCCTCGCAACCCGCGTCATAGCGGTTCTGATACACAGACAGAGGTTTAAGCGCGACACCGAACCGAACACCGCTCGCCTAACTCGGGGGGGTTATTCCAGGCTAGCCGACTGGTATTTCAGTCGAAGCTCATGGTCTCTCCGACACCTCAAGCTTTGGAGCCCTGAAGCACGCACATGCAGTAGCTTTATTGTACGTAGACTCGCAAAGCGACGGTATTGTGAGAGTGGCGTGTGATCGTAATTGCGCTTACGAGAAACGTGCGTGACCGTAGCAGCAGCTCTCGCTGCTGTAGCAATAATCACGACAACCCCTTTCCTTTTTGGGCGCCGATCAACAAACGGTTCGAACTCCAGTGTGATTCAGAGTCACCTCCAACTTCACTTGACAGCACTGCCCGACCTGCATTGACCGCGAAGTTGACCTCCTCTAAACTCGATCGTCTTTCCTGGATCTCTTTTCTCCTTGCATCATGGATCACTCGAACAAGATGGCGCCACAAACCTCGCTGTTCCAAGTCTACCTTCGCTTGAGGCCACCGATTCAACCAGCTTTACCAAAACATGCGACAGAACCATGGCTGATCGTGGAACAGCCGAGCTCGCCAACGACGCACGTTGATGCCACAACCAGCGCTTTCCCCACGCATATTACCTTGCAGCCGCCCAATGATTCGAGAAAGCGAGCGATTGAAAGATTTGGATTCACGAAGATCTTTCGGGAGGAGGCTAGGCAGCTTGATATATTCGATGAAACTGGCGCAGCAGACACAATAAAGAGCGTGCTGCAGAATGGAAGAGACGGCCTAGTCGCAACGTTGGGTGTCACGGGGAGCGGAAAAGTATACAAAACCAACTATGCCACTGCCACTGGCTGACGAGCAGACAGAGCCATACAATACTGGGATCAAGGTCGGAACGCGGATTAACACAGATGACACTCGACGTTCTTTTCAGATCAATTGGAGAGCACATTCGGCGTCCTCACCATCCAGACCTGCCCACGGATACAGCTCTTCTGTCCTCGCTTCAGGCATCCGACCCCTCAGAAGCCCAGATCTTGTCTGCCACGTCCTTTCTCGAATCGACGTACGGCGATGGCGACCGGGCGAGATTGTCCCGAGCTCAGACACCCATGTCAAGAGCCCAAACTCCCATGGTAGGCAATGTGACTCACGAGTTTCCCGGCTCATTCCCCGTTTCCCCTTCAAGCACGGCGGCGCGTCCTGCTGTGGAATTTGTGTCGGATCACTTCACGGGCAGTAATCCGTCTGCTGTGCGGATGCTGTCTTGTGTGACCGAGCAAGACCCTTCGTTCGAGAAGGGACCATGGCGACCTCCGTCCAAACTCCCTTTCATCGGCCGCCTGAGATGCTTGAGAAAGTCGCCTGCTAAACCCGTGGTTTTCAAGGAATCAATTGGCCATTCTACCCGAAGACAACCCTTACCCCGACCGTCCACTTTTCCACAACAACCGGACGTAACGCCGTTTGCTGCCGACATCGACCAGCAAGCCGAGTATGTTGTTCTCGTCTCAATGTATGAGGTGTATAACGACCGCATCTTTGACCTCCTCTCGAGCCCTTCTTCACCGAACGCGCCTCCTATGGCAACCAGACAAGGAGCAGCATTACAGAAGGGCTTGATGCGTCGCCCGCTGTTATTCAAGAACACCGAGATGTCTCCGGATGTGAAAGTCGTAGCAGGTCTTCGCAAAATTGTTTGTGGGAGTTATGATGAAGCCATGATGGTCCTGGAAACCGGTCTGACAGAAAGAAGAGTCGCCGGAACGGGCAGCAACAGTGTGAGCTCCAGAAGCCATGGCTTCTTCTGTGTCGAAGTCAAGAAGAGAGGCAGGTCACAATACGGTGGATACATGATGGCGCATTCCTCTTCGTGGACCGGTGGCACCATGACGATCTGTGATCTTGCCGGCTCTGAGCGTGCTCGAAATGCCAAAACTACCGGCTCAACTCTGGCGGAAGCCGGAAAAATCAACGAGAGCCTGATGTATCTGGGTCAGTGTCTGCAAGTCATGAACGATTGTCAGCAAGAAGGCAGTAAACCGATTGTCCCATTCCGACAGTGCAAGCTTACAGAGCTATTGTTTTCGAACTCTTTCCCGTCGTCGAACCACGGTTCGGCATATCGTCAACCACAGAAGGGCGTCATGATCGTGACAGCAGACCCTCAAGGAGACTTCAACGCCACAAGTCAGATTCTGCGATACTCGGCCATGGCAAGAGAGGTGACGGTACCCAGGGTGCCTTCTGTGACCAGCACAATCTTGGCTGGTGGAGGGCAAGGCAAAATGTTAATGAGTGGCCGCACGACCCCCCATGACGCTGTCAATCCTTACTTCGCTGCTAAAGAACTAGAACAGGCCACTCACGAAGCTGCAAGACTGGCCGAAGAATGCGATCTGCTCGTGGTCAAGCTCGCCGAGGAAGAAATCAAGCGCACCGAGGCTGAATTGAAGCTGCAAGCAGCGGTGGAAAAGGCACTTGCGATGGAGCAGGAGATCCGCGAAGAATGCTGGACTGAGATGGAGGAGCGGCTAGACGAGGAGAAAGAAAGGTGGAGAACAGCATGGGAGCAAGAAAGGATGAAAAGCGAGGAGTTCATGGATGGCAAACTCGACCTCATGGAGAAGACGGCTAACTTGGCCATTCACGAAGATGCGACTGCCACTGGACGGCTGGAACAATTGCAACATGAGAATGAGAGTCTCCGGGCCAAGCTGAGAGCAATTGAGCAGGAGTTGCAGAATAAGAGTCCGACGAAGAAGTCTCGAGCTGGTGCTGGATCCAAGTCACCAGCGAAAGGGCTGGTTCTGCAAGAGTCCTCCAACATCAACATTGCGACAAACCCATTCCTGGCTTCCTTGAGAGCCTCAGCACGAGACAGTGATGCGACGATCAAGGCAACGAAGAGTGAAGACGATCTCAACGTGTGCGACGTGTCGCCGCGAAAGCTGTCACTGAGGAGCTCGAGCTCGACCCGAGTGTCGGCGATCAGTATTCAAGAACAGCCCGTGCCGGTCAAGAAGCAGCGCAAACTGACGACCAGGAAGTGGGATTTGGGCGACCCCGACGACTTTTGAGGACTGCGTTGGCGAGATATTGTAGGGTTACAGAGCACAGGCTGAATTAGATCGCAGGAATGCTCTCTCGAGTGTGCATGAAGCCTTGTACGGAGTACATATGGGGATTCGGTGTTGGGCCAGGGGATAGAGAGCGGCGTTAGTCAACGGGGGTCCGTAGAACGACAGCTGCCAGTACGGCAGACAGGGTATTCTGGGAGTGTCACGGTCGTGAGCGTCAGTGGACTTCGCCTCCCTGGGCCTCGTCAGACACATTGAAAGAAGCAGGCTGGGCTTATTCTGGTCGGTGACGAAATTGTCAATTTGAGGGCAAGAAATGAGATGTCAATGGCCAAACTCCAACCACCAGCATTTTGAGGCCTAGGCGGGTGAGCTGCCAGCCGATTGGGCGCCGGGGCCGCCTAGAGCTGTTTAGTGGAGCTTCTCGGTCCGGCCCATGGCACTCGCTGGTGGCTGGGATCTGCGCTTTTCTTGAGTCGCACCACCCGCACCGTCACGACACAGCACACTCTCGGTTCATTCAGTTCCCTCCCACCTCTCATTCTGTCAGAGCCTTTCACTGGGTGTTCTGCGTCTCCTTCGTCGTCACTCATTGTTGCCAAACACTGTTTCCTATCTGTATTCGAAGTCAGCTCTCCTTACTCGGTGAAACCCTGGCGAGCCTCGATTGAACCCCGCACCACGCACCTATCCACCTCTCAGAAGACAGCACTGCTACCTGTGCAGTTAGGCAGCAAAAAGGAAGAAAAAGAAAGGAAGGCACCGCGAGTGACAGAGACGGATCTGTCTAGCAACAATCGTACGCTCTCGTCAACAACCAGCACCTCCCTTTGGAGAGGGCACATCGCCCTGCTTGATTCTCAATGGCCCCAGCAATAGCTCCCCGGAGCGTCAGCTCGTCCAGCCAGCACATGCGATCCTTCTCCCGCTCTGTATCCTCAACATTCACCACCCTCTCAAGCTCCAAAGATACTACATCGTTATCGAAAACACCTATTGCGTCCCTTTTCGCCCTGATTCTCCGCGAGGCCCTCCAATTCACAAAACAGAAGCTCCTCTCCTCACCTTCCCGCCGCGACCTGGTTGAGCCCGTCTTCCTCACGCCCCGAACACCTTCTCTCGACATATCTTCCTCCCACCCGCTCTCTAAGCGCCAGGTCCAAATCCTCGCCATCCCAACGACCTACGCAGGCCTAAACTCCGGTCCTCAACCCGGGGCATTGGTGGGGATCGTCATCGGCTCGGTCGCTGGCTTCATCCTGATTCTATATGTTGTCCTGTCGCTGTTCCGTCTGCGCAACGGGGGCGGCCAAGTGGTCGAGGAGAAGGTCATCCGCCATGCACACCGCCGACGTCCTTCACGGAGCGCATCTCATACATCCCGGAGTGCGAGCCGGGTGATATCCGCAGCAAGCTCCCCGCACAGAGAAAGGTTCGTGAGGGAAGAGGAGACGGTCATCGTGGAAGAACACGTCGATCCGCCAAGTATCGTGGAGGATGATATTGTCGAGGTCATTGAGGAGCATTCCCCCGAACGGACGCCGCCCAGGAAACCCAGTGGGAGGAGCGGGTTTCGGACGGTGGACCCAGCGGAATTTGGCGGTGGTGGGAGGCCAGTGAGGAAGCTTGGCCGGAGGCATTGATCGGAAGGATGATAGATGAAATTATGTGCCCTTTCTGATTTCCAGCGTTGGAGTTGGCCGGTTCTGCTTGTGCTTGTGCTGGTAAATGGTACAGCGGTGAGCGGACTAAACAGATTGGCGAGTATTTGAGTCTGTCAGCAGGTTAGCACGACTATCTGATCCACATACAATATGGTACGGGAAATTTGTCAAGTCGGTTGTCTATCGACCTCTCACGATACAATACTCTCACGATCCATCCCAACTACGGCGTGCGAGCTGTGTCATTTCGAATCCGCCGCCATATTGCAAGCAGTGTTCATGAGTGCGGGCAGAAAACATCCTCCGTACTACGAATTCCATGTACGTTCGTGGCTATCAGTATGTCGTACTCCGGCTGCACATACGTGACAGGCTCTGGCCATCCTCGGTTGCTTTTGGATACGCAAATTGAGACATCGAAGCCGTCATCTTGTGCACGGGTCGCCAAAAATTGGTATCCTGATAGCATGTGGATATCACTCGGCATCGTCGATCGCGTGAACTAGGCGTGAATACATCCCATGTTCAGTAGCCATATGCAACACCTGGAAGGGAAGCACTGTTTGGCCAGATTCAACCCTGGACGCCCTCTCCCGTCTCCTTGCTTCTATCGAGACTGTCATGGTTATTCGGCATGTGTCTCTCAGGCAGGCAGGAACTGGAGCAGGCGAATCATTAAATGGACAGCATAGGTGCGGCCCCCTTTCTTTGCTTTCTCTGTGGAGTCGTGGCTTCCTCACATGGTCTGTAGTATTGTATGATATCAACGGAAAAGCAGTCTCTTGCTCACGACGGTCGCTTGCTTATCTCAGTCCCATCGCCTCGTGTGCTTGACCCCTAACAGCTTCTCGGCATTGCGATACGCAATCATTTCCAACTGATCGGGCGTGACCAATCCGCTGGCCTCCAGCTCGTGCATGAATCTCAAGCCGTCCTCGTTGCGCGCGAAGGGGTAATCCACGCTGTACAGCACATGCTCCACGCGGGTGTTCCGCAGGATACAAGCCATGGGGTTGACGCTCCAGTCGCCACTGGTCGTGATCCACACGTTCTCGTCCCAGACCTGCTTGAAGGGGCGCTGGCGGGGACCCCACCGCGGCGCGAGCTGGTAGATGCGCTCGAGCATGAAGGGCAGCATTTCGCCCATGTGGCCGATGATGATCTTCAAGCGTGGGAGGCGGTCGAAGAGCCCCGACGCGAACAGTCGGAGGATGTGCGTCGCCACGTCGGAGTGCCAGCCGAAGCCGGACGAGGAGATGGACTTCGAGGCCGGGAGCGGGATGTCCGGCCCCGTATAGAGCAAATCGAGCATCGAGTCCGTCGGCCAGGTGGGGTGGAGGTAGATTGGCACGTCGAGGTCCTGGGCCGTTTGCCACAGGGGAAAGTATTCTGCCTTGTCGTAGTACACGGGCGAGGTGGCCGAGGAGGAGTCTTTGACGGCGTGGTTGTCGATCAACGCGCCGACGAAGCCGAGTTCTCTGATACAGCGGCTCAACTCACCGGGGCAAGCTGCCGGGTCGGAGACAGGGAGGACGGCAAACCCGACGAATCGGTCGGGGTTGTTCTTGACAGCTTCGGCAAGTTGATCGTTCGCTTCTCGACATTGATCTGGTGACATTGGGCCGGGAGCGTGGGAGACGACCTGGAGAGACACTCTGCCTGCTTCCATGGACTGTAGGCGCAGGTCTCCTAGGTCGGTGAGCTTCTCAGATAGACCGGGGAGGTGTTTCAGCTGTTCGGAGTAGGAGTTTGTTGAGCCTCTGAGCATGGCGGCGGAGAAGAAGTGTTCTTCCAGGGTGATGAGTGGAGGGACCATCTTGAGGCTGTCGACTTGTTCAAGGCAGTGAGCGTCCTGACAGTGACTAGACGATGGTCTATATGAAGCCGGTAGCAAGGACAGCTCCTACTACCCGCCACGGACATTGATGCTCGCCATCGTCCGATGCGGGGGTTGCAGATTGGGCATCGCAGTCATGCAGCATACTCGAAACGGTAGCTGGCTGCATTCCTTTAAAAGCTCACGTCCATCTGAAGCTTATCTCCACGTTTCTTTCTCGGTCCGGAGCACATCGGGAATAAAAATCATGCCAAAAGTCGATGGATGAGTAAGTTCACACGCAATAAAGATTTCTTCCTTGTTTGACACGAAGGAAACTAGGCTACCGAAAAGTCGACAGAACCATCACATTCAGACGTGCGTGCGCTTGAATATCCTATGGCAAAGAAACTCCGCGTGCTACCGTCTCACATCAACTACTGCCACCTACGCTTCATCTGGGTGGTCGGAGAGGATGAATGGGAGTCAATTGTGCATCATCCCTCTCGTCGCTGGCACTAACGATGCGGGACGCTCTCATCTGGCTATTCATCGTTTCGTCTCGGAGACACGAAGTCGCCTGCCACACGTCGGCTACAGTCGTGGAGCCGAGACATCAACTTCTGGAAGGACGTGAACGAGGGCTAGAAGGCCGTCATTGACCAATGCGATGTCCACACCCCTTGTGCGGCATCTGGCTCAAGGATGATCGCGATCTACAGTTCCACGTTGTCGACCACCACGGCTTTCCCAGGACGCGGCCCCGCCACCACCCGAGCACAAATCCCTCCACCCTTGCGCCAAACCAGCCAATTCACATTGTGGACAAGTATTGGATGAGGACAGACCGCTCGGTGAAGGTCCTCACCGAGGCTGCCCTGGCTAAAAGCGAAAAGCATCGAGCGGTTCTGGAGATTGTAGGTGGATGCCGCCCCAGTCAGTTGACAGGACAGCCACAGCCTTAGCAGAGCGTTTGCCCCGCCGTCCTCATAAACAGAAACGACAAGGTACTCTTACCCAGAATATCTGTCCCGAAGTGATAGCCATCGACGAGGATATGCCTTATGGGCACGGCATCAAAAGTGCCGTTGACTCTATCAAGCATTTCACCCCAATCCCGGTGAGCCTCGAGGATGGCGATCGCCGTACCGATCTCAAAGGTGGCCCATTTCTATCCTATCGCACAACTCCCAGAGAGACCTTCGTAGATGTTGACGATACTTCGGAAATGGACTTCATATTCGATCAATATCTCCGCTCACACTCCCTCTCGCCTTCTCCTTCACCAGATGACGCCGCCAGCGTGTCGAACGGAGCAACCCTGATTGATAGCGAACGCGCCTGCGGCACTGGGAGTGCAGAGCCCCCCACGGAGCCATCTACGGAGCCATCCAGGATGGGATCGCGAAGTCCAGCTCTAGAACACGAGCCGGAGACACAGGGCCCTGGGCGTAAAGAAGACAGTGACCACCTGAAGAGCGGCCAGCTTGTTCGACTGCGAGTAAGCCGGCCTCGAATCACGCTCCGCCTCACACTCCCGGCCACAAGCCACGCCGGAATGAAGGAAAAGAGGAGAGGGACGAGGAAGAGCGAAAGCAAGGAACTCAACGTGAGGAGCGGAGAAAGGGGAAGAATGGGAAGAAGGGAATCAAGAGCGAGAAGGCAAAGGAGGGGAAGACATAACCGATGCAGATACATAGGCCGAAGGTCATGACGAGTGGGTTGCATTGGGTGACTCAGATGACCGGCGTCTCGGATTGTGAACTTCTCAACTGCGGCATCATCGGCTGCGTTTTGCTGCTCGTTTCGCAACGAAGTTCATCAATGAGGGTTCATCCTCCTCTAACGAGTGATCAGATTCGTGTCCGACTTGGTTCGTCCCAGAGTTTATAGTCCTTTTTAATTGCCGTGTCTGAGCACACCCGTTACCACCAATATCAACCGCGCGCCAAACGAAATCGGAGCCCCGGTTGAACTCGAAACATCTCGAGAGCCATCCGTAATGGAGACATGGGGTCCAACGGTGGAGGAGGACGGTGGTTCAGAAAGAGACGGGATGATGCTCTCTGCTCGCAAAGCCGAACCCAGATGTTTGGTAGAAATTTATGGCCGTCTTTAGAAGAATAGATCGTGGTATATCATGTTCAGTGCTGCTGTCTCAGCTGGCCACGGAACAAGAAAGTCCTGAATCCGTGAAGACCAATCATCATCCCAGCGGAGGGATGTGAAGGTAACGAAGAATTCCCAGTAAGCAGGATACCAACCGGAGTCTTCCCAGTCTATGATCATAAGCCTGAACGCGGGTCCACACCCATCGCCTTGACGACAGGTTCGCTGAATCATTATGTTCTTTCTCTGAATATCGCCGTGAGTCAGCGTTGGCCGTCCAAGGCGGAAGCAGGACGCGAGATTCTGCTCATAGAAATCTGTTTTGTAACTGTGCCGGTGATTGAGTTCATCGATAGTCCTCAAATTTCGTACGAGACCTTGGATGAAGTCATACTCGTTGACAAATGGTCCGTTAATTGAAGGATTGGACTCCATCGAATTGAACAAGAAGTAAGGGATTGGACCACGTTCTAAGCTACCATAGAACGACGGTTCTGGCGGCTTCAATGCCCGCAGTTGATCCATTATGCCCCGAAGTTCTTTCGTTATGGCGCTTTTGTCTGAGGCTTGCAACGATGGCCAGATATCTTGCAGGGTATCGCCCTCAAAGTGCTCCATGATGATGAACACGTCGCCATCTTCCTCGTACATTGCCCACAGCCGTGGAATGGGGAGGGACGACGAATGTTGATGTAGAAAAATCAGATTGTTTCCTTCTCTGATCTTGGTCCCCGGGCCATACTTGACAACAAAGTGCATTCCTATAGCCTTGACAGTCTGGGTGGAGCGCTGGTGTAGAATAGTGCTGGACGCTCGAATCTCCTGCGTAGTAGGGAGTGGAGCTGGAAGCTGATCCGGTGCGACGTAATATGGAAGTTTCGGAGGTGTCCACATCTTTCCAGGCGAGTTTGTCTCGTGTGATTGAAATCCTGTCGAACTTCTGTCCTGCCCAACCGGGATGCAGGCTCCTGAATTGAGCAGCGTGGTCATTCTTTGCTTGTTGCTTAGTTGTTGGAGATCTTCATCTAATGTAAAGATGAACCTCGTTACAGCCCGCTTCAAGATCAAGACAGTAGTGCCTCCAGGCAGTGGTCAGACTGTGGAGTATTATGGCGTGGGGTAAGCGCGGCAGAACCAGGGGGAGAAGTCGTCCTGATACTTTGTGCGTAACCCTCTTTTCCCACTTCACCTCAACACGGTGATTGGACGACGATCGGCACGGCGAGGGAGCGGCGAGGGAGATTGCGGCGGCTTGGGGAGACAGCAGGTTTTGGCCTGAAATAAAGACGGGACAAAAGGGAGAGTTGGCGCGGAATGATAGCGTGGTCGCACGTGATTGGCCAGAAGCATCAATACATTTGCTTGGACCTACGGAATACCGAGGGAGTGCACTATTCGGAGCATCACGGTTTCCCCAAGTTGAGACTGAAGAGTCACTCGATCTTAGCGAGTCAGACCACAGGTATGCTCTTGGCATGCCCTGAGTCGTACCATGAGCAGCGTGAGTACAGCCGTAAGGTAAGCCTACCCAGTCATTTTCACATGTTCGGAGAGACCAAGTCCCGCGCTGCCTGCTCGGTTATTAGGATATTGCCAGATGCATCGTGGCCACTTCTCTCGCCTTGACTTCTCCGGCTTTTGTTTGTTGCTGTCATATTAGACTATCAGAACGGTCGCTTGGTCCACGTCTCCGTTCTGCGGTCGCAATGCAAGGATGGTCTCGATCAACAGACTCCCTTCCTTGCTCCCTGACGCGCCCAAAGACCATCATGTAGGCAGTCCTCCCACGGCGTTCAGGAATCCGTGGCCTTCGCACCATCCCGGCCATAACGGCCCTTGGACTCTTCTGAAGGTTCGCTTTAGCAGGGATCGACCGGCTTTTGCGCCCGTTCCTACAAATCGCGAGGAGCTCGTCCCCGTGCGGAAGGTCGACTTCTCGAACTCGGATGACGGGTTCAAGGTGACCTGGATCGGGCATGCTAGTTTTCTCCTGCAGACATCCAAGCCCGAAGGCGCTACGCGAGGCATCAATATCCTGTGTGATCCAGTCTTCTCCGAACGAACTTCCCCGGTGTCCTGGTTCGGGCCCAAGCGATTCACACCCACTCCTTGCTCGCTGACGGAGCTGCTTGATGCCGTGGATGTCGACATTGTGGTCATTAGCCACAACCACTACGACCACGCGGATGCAGAATCGCTCAAGACAGTGTGGGCCAGAAGAAAGTCTAAGGTTCATTTCCTCGTCGGCTTGCACAATTCACGCTGGCCGACGGCACTGGGCATCGCGCGGTCCTCCATCACGGAGCTCGACTGGTGGGACGGCGTTGATGTCCAGATTGAAAATGTCGGCAAGGTCCGGATAACGTGTACACCGACACAACACTTCTCGTCGCGCAGTATGTGGGATCGAGATCATGACCTATGGTGCTCGTACGCCATCCACGATTTGCAAGGGTCACGCAAAAATGTGTACTTTGCAGGAGATACAGCATATCGATCCATCCACGCGAACAACCTATCGCGTGAGGAAGAGGACGCGATGCCCGTTTGCCCGACTTTCAAGCAGGTCGGCGACTTACTGGGACCATTTGACCTGGCACTGTTACCGATCGGGTTGTGCTCACCGCGGAACTTCATGTCAAATGTCCATGCCAACTCTTGGGACTCCATCCGGATCCATCAGGACGTCCGGAGCAAGAAATCAGTCGGCATGCATTGGGGAACGGTGCGTGGCGGCATATCACAGTACTATGAGGACGTTCGGACGCCGGCGAAGCACTGGAAGATGGCCGCCGAGGAGGCAGGCTTGAAATGGGGAGAAGAGGTGGGGTTGGTCGATGTTGGAGAGACTCTGGTGGTGTCGTGATAGGTCTGCTATCATGTTTGTCGATGCCTGCCATGGCTGCTGTGCATACTTCAAAAAGCTCGCATACTAATCAAGAGCATGTCACTTCTAGATCGGCTTTTGCGTTCGCCGACACAAATCGGAGGATGGTTCAGTCGAGCAGTGGATCTCTTGAAGCGCCCATCTGCAGGCCTGGGTCTCGGCGGCTTCTTATCAAACAGGCAGCAGCATTTCGTTCCAAGGGAGATGCTGTCCGAGTGTCTACTTGGACGAGTTACGAGGTGAGTGGCAATTGAGAGGCAACTCAGTTCCATGGAGATTGCGCGTGGCCACCTGCAGGCGATGAACTAATTTCCGGGGGCTGCAGATGCCGCTAGCCACATTGGTGCCAGTGCGACTCCACTTGCGCTGGCCACGGCTGGAAAACAAGCTCAGCACTAATGCACGATACTGACAAGCCGACGTTGATTGGCTGTGCATCCGGGGTTCCTCCTGGCGCGGAAGATGACCTGCCATTGCGAAACACCACCCTCTTTCCTGTTTGAAGCGAACCAGTGTAACGCGCAATGGATGCGTCAGGGAGGGGCTTACGCCGGTTTGGGTTTCTATGTCCGTAGGACGTGCATAGTTTGCTGATGGTGGAGGGCGCTTGGTGTGGTCATGGTTTTTGGTGGGAGCCGAGAGCATGTCGTATGTATATATTCTCCGACTACTGCTCAGCTCTGCGAGAGAACAAGTGTTGATCCTCTTCCACAGGCGCTCTTCCTTCAGCTGATACTCAATATTCGGCCTCAACCGCGATCCCATAGCATTGGCACCCACGTCGACTCGTGCAAGGATGTTCTACAAACTCCGCGCATTTTGGGGGCAGTCTTTCAATCTGCCCGCCCCGCATCTCACCGAGAAGAATCTCCCTGATCAGACTGGAAAGGTCTACCTGATCACCGGCGGTAACGCAGGCGTTGGCTACCAGGTGGTCAGCATCCTCTACGGCCAGAACGCCAAAGTCTATGTAGCCGCCCGAACAGAGGCTAAGGCGCGGGCCGCCATCGATGCGATCAAAAAGGCACATCCCAAGTCCCAAGGCGAACTCGAATACCTGCACCTTAACCTGTCAGACTTGTCGACAATCAAGGCCAGCGCCGAAGACTTCCTCTCTCGCGAAGACAAGCTGCATTGGCTGGACAACAACGCCGGCGTCATGGTGCCGCCCAAAGGATCGAAAGGCTCTCAGGGCATGGATCTGACCTACCAGACCAACATCCTCGGACCTTTCCTCTTCACCAAGCTGCTATTACCGATCCTCAAACGTACGGCCGAGCGCGAGCCAAAGGGAACTGTTAGAGTCAGCTGGGCGGGAAGTCTCGCGGTCGAACTGCAAAGTGCGAAGAGCGGTCTGGTGTGGAAGAAGGGCAAGGATGGAGAAGTCACTCTGGACGACAACAACGACAACGCGTTCGCATACGGCACCAGCAAGGCTGCCAACTATTTCTTCGCAACCGAGTTCGGAAAACGGCTCGGGCAAAGGGACGGAGTGTTGCACACTGTAAGTTCAAGCCCTCTCTGATCCTGACTAGGATACAGCCTTTGTTCGTGCTCGAGCATTCTCTGGTCTGAGGATTGACATGTCTCAATAGTGCTACAATCCAGGCAATCTCGCATCCGAGCTGCAACGTCACACAAGCAGCCAGTATCCTGCCGTTGCGTTATGGCTCCTACACAAGCTCCTGCTCTACCCGGCCATCTTTGGCGCGTACACCGAGATCTATTCGGGTCTGTCACCCAACTTGACGCTCGAGAAGGATCAGGGCGCGTATATAATCCCGTGGGGTCGCAGAGCAACATCAATCCGTCCGGATCTCCTGCGTGAGGCGACCAAGGAGGACGGCGAGGCAAGCAAGCTGTTTGATTGGTGTGAAAGGGTGACAAAGGAATATGCATAGCTCAGTGCTTGGCCCTTTCTTGCTCTTTCAAGGGACTGTATCCAGCAAAGTAAGGTCTGAAGGCATCCGATATCGCTATGGGGAGATGCTGTGTTTGCTTCGTGAGCGACGTGTCGTGTTTCATAGTTTGGTTAATGGTTGTCTGATCTCGCAACACACTTAGATCTGCTCATGATATGCGAACCATACTGATCGTCCAGGCGTGGTGTCACTCTCTTCTCGATATTCTCTCTCCAACAACATCACCATCGTTCCCAATCAACTCTTGAGGTTTCTCACGGTTGTTCAAGCCCGAACCACAACACGGCTGAAGCCTACTCGGCCCCTTTCGAGATGTTGACGGAGGACCACCGCTGCCAATATCGGCGCTCTAAGAAGGACACGTCTGTCTTCTTGTCATGGCTCTCGGTGGTCCCAAACAGTGCGGATACAAGCTTCCTTCCCATACGAGTTTCACTAATAAGTCCCGTCCTCATTCCAATGCGACAGCCCCTTCTCCAACACCTCGTCGACACCGAAATCTGCGTCACCGACACGTGGACGGAGATGCTGAAGGCCCACTCGCCGGCGTGGAGGGGAGGACATCAAGAGGGTTGGCTCGTGGGTCATGCGGAGCGTCGTCGACTTCTTCAACCAGTCATTCACGCTGCTGTGGCAGTTGACGGTGGTACAAGTGGCGAAATAGAGTGGCGTGCCATATCACTGCTTACCCCACCACTGGCAGTGCTGCAGATGTGCGGTGATGGCCCGCCGGTGGATCGAGAAGAATATTGGCGTCAAACCTACATACTGGTATCGCCAGGGCTATGTTGCGTTAGGATCTCGCTCACGCTCAAACGAACAACAGACGTGATTGGGACACATGTGGCAAGAACAAAAAGCCAAAAAGTCGACAGTTACTGTGCCGAGTTCAAGTCAATGTGAGAGGTTGAATGTCAGTCCTGAGATTCTTGTTCTAGCATAACAGTCATCCACGTACACAATACTCTTCAGCGTTATTGCCCGTATCAGTTCCCACGGCTCAAGTCCCGAAAACCATGTTAATAACTTTCCCAAATCTGCTGCCCCATGGCCACAAGACGATTGAACAACTCATCCCGCTCCTTCATCGCCATAGCCCGATACCTCGCCCCATCCTTCGCCACAATCTCAATCCCGTCTTTGACTTCCCTGTCCGTCGCCCACCCGACCACGATCTTGCCTTTCCATCCCAAGCCACCAATCTTCTTCACTTCTGCGATATCGGCTATGGAAATTGCCCAGTCAGGGTCGCGAGGCATACTTTCCACACCTTCATCGCCGTCAAGGTGCGTCGTGAAATACACACAAGGGGAGGCAGGTCTCCTGCCACTAGGCGGCGAGACCGAGCTGTCAACATAGACTGCGCCCTTGCGGCCGTGATATCGCGCCTTAAACTCAACGGGTCCTTCTCTCTGTTTCTTCCTCAGTTCCGTTCGAGAGGGTAAAACGCCCAGTTTCTCTGCAGCGTGCTTTGACCCTAGCGTCGCCTTCACATTATCAGTGGTGAGTTTCGTTTCCACCGCGCCAGCTGTGGTCGTCTTGAATGCACCGAGAATCTTAGCCCCGAAACCACCTTTCTTCTTCTTTGCATCTGGAGGCTCTGAAGCTTCAGTCCCGCTCGGTTCGTCGACAGTAATGACATCTTCAATCTCCGAATGGGACGCGTCCAGGCCGCCTTCTGTGATGGCGTGCTTGTCGATTTCGGCTGGCTTGTCTGGAGGTGGCTCGTAAGATGAAGGCGGTGGCGGCAAAGGAGCACGGTTCGCCTCGCCTACGCGCAGGAGCGTAACGGTCAGTTGAGCATTGGTGGGAACTCCCTTGAGTAGGGTATTGCGGATCTCGAGGTATTTCGGCCAGTCGGGGATGTTCTCATTCAGCCAGTGAATGCCGCGCATCATCAAGGGGTCCGAGAAGAATCCGAAGCCTATGAGGAAGGTTGAACCCTTAATGGCCCATTGAGCGGGTGTGAGAAGAGAGATCAGAAAGACTGGCACGAAAATGGCACCGAGCTGCAGCCGCTTTTGCTGCGAGAAGGGCGGCGTAGGCGACAAAGCGTTGGCGAAACGCTCCCAGGCATCTGAGATATCCCCGAGGGCGTGCATTATTGGGCGAACCTGTCCCCAAACGGCTTCTTCCATGGGTTTCTTGGTCTTGTCCTGTACGGCGTCTGCGTCACCGCCTTGAGCGGCCGAGGAAGCATCGGCGGCGGCGGTAGCTATCTTGGTCGGATCAGGCATCCCCTTATCAAGGGTTTTGCTACCCCCTTGTTCATCTGGGCTTGCTTGGTCATGACGACCTGCAGCACTGGAGATAGCCACTGACGCAATGCCTGAGACCAAGTTGCTTGCTTCTTGCTCCACTGCCTCGCCTTTGTGTTTCTCGGGCGCTCCAGTGACGCTATCATGACTGCCTAGCACTCCTGCCTTGGGTTTCTGAACACCGCCTGTCTTGTGGCTGACCAGAGCGAGAGGTGCAGGGGGGAAGAGGATGTCTCGAGATCGAGGGACGGTGATGAGGAGGATCACCATGGCGAGCAGGGTCGGCACGATGAAATTAAACAGCCACGCGGTGAAGTAGACAGCAGCAAAGGATGCGGTCCGCCGTGGTTCCCGCCATGACCTCAATCTGGCGATGTGTTTACCGAACGCAATCAATCCGACAATGACAGTCATATACAGCCGCTCAATATTGGAGCGCAATTTGTCTGGCGAGAACTCATCCTCGTCTGCGACATTGAGGTCCAGTCCGCCCGGAGGTGCTTTGGGTATGGCTTTCACATGGTACATTTGCTAGCCACTCAATAAGTATTTGGTTCAATGGAGAAATGGAAGGCGCTTGCCTTGTTGAATCTTCTGATCAGCGTCCACAGCTCCTCGTTGGGAAGCCCGCCGACCAAGGTATCTGTGTCCACACCGTTGGCTTGCCATCCTAGATTACTGGTTTTGTCCTCCTTACCGGCCCGTTGCACAGCTCCTGGGATTTCATGGTCTCCTTTGGCGCCTGTTGCCAGCTCATGGCTTTCGGTTGTGTTCTGAGCCAATGGAGCGTTGGAGGTGGCAGCAACTGTGACTGGTTTTGTAGCCTTGGTGATTCTCTGGCGAAACTCTGCGTCCGGGTTCTCTTCTGCCGGGGGTGTGGCTCCGCCGTCACGGAAGACGTAGCCTGGCGCAGGCATGGTTACGAGGGAATGGAGTTGGAGCAGCGACGATGGAAAGGTGAGAAGAAGGGAGGGAGAACTCACACAGCTCAGCAACGGGGAGCAACGAGCAGGCAAAGACATGCCACCAATTGAGCACTACGTCATTGGCTTGCGCCAGACGCGCATCACGACTGCCAATTCCGCCCCGCCATGATCGCAGGCGGGCACCTGCCCCGCTTCGGGTGCCCACGACCAATCGACTATCATCGCCAATCGTGGTGCAAGAAATCGCGTTCGCTTGATTGCTCCTTCCCGGTTATTCACAAGGACGGCTGCCTCGACTGTATCGCAGCTCGCCAGAATGCTGGTCGTCGGTACCCCATCGCCGATGACGACAGCCTTCGACCGCCCCAACGCCAATGTCCATCCAGTTGCCAGCCACTTCTGCCGATCATTCGTGTTGTCTACATTCCCACTGTAGGTCCTGATGTCCATGGTGTCCGTCAGTCATTCACAGAGTTTTGCCTTAGTTCCCGTAGTATGTCCAAGTCTGAAGATATCCCCAAAATGACCAGTGGATCAAAGCTGAATCGTCCTCATACAGAATAAAACGTGTCTTGTGGCCCGGCCTGAGCCATTGTGTAAGGCTTGCCATGAACATATTTACTTCTCATGGGCTCCTCGTCGATCGCGCAGTGAATCTGGCCATCTCTTCCCTTGAACCAGCCCAGAGCATACCTCTTGCCGAGATTCTTCAACCTCGTCTCCATGGCCTTGTTGTTCAGGGTTTCCGTGTCGATAAAGTCTGTCAGCATGTTGGAAGAGTAGATAAACGCCAGCACTGCGGCGATTGTCGATGGTTCACGAGGCAAGAAAGGATGTCGTCGCCGTAGATACACGAGGCACGTGGTAAAGATGACATAGGCCAGTACCACCAACGATAGTACCAGTGACGCCCAGAATGACACGAAGGTTTCATCGCCATTGGACCTGTCTTCGCCGCGACTTCCCACATGCATGAAGTCTTCCGAATTGACTGAGAACGAAGACACGGTCACTGTCAATATGTCCAACATGACCGACGCCACCCCAACAAGAGTCAGCAAAAAATGCCTGTTGAAGAGAGCTTTGAAGGGCATGATCCCGTACACGGACGCCTGGTAGTCCAGCGTCAGGCTGTTTTCAGGTCTCGCATTGCCCCTTGAAAGCTGGTAAAACGGCTCCATGAGGCGGACATCCGACTCGAATGTGCTGAAGAACTGCTTCAGGGCGGTCGCGACAACAATTGGAAGCCAAGGCGCCGCATTTGGTACAACCCGGGCCTTTGTCAGTGTAATGACAGGCACGCAAACCAGACAGAAAACCATAAAGGCAAGAAAAGGTAAAGCCGCCTCGGTCCGAAGCATGAGCGGATGTGGACTGGTAAGCTTCCTCTCGCTGTCTTGGGGCGGCTCGCTGGTTGCGCTCCACTCGCCTTGCCAGATGGATGACTTGTACAGCACATATCGTCGATGTGCGAGTCGTTTGTGGATCTTTCCGGAATGGGCGGTGTCCAATCCGGAGAAGTCCTGCAGAATGTGGGATTTGGTGGCCATGGATGCTATGCCGGCAATGCCTTTGGGATCACTGAGTAACCCGGACTTGCGGCGTAACTGAAGGAACAAGATGACAAGCACGATCGCTACAAACACATAGCTTGCTGACAAGAGTCGGGACCAGACTGGCGAAATGCGAACCCAATAATGCTTCTCTTCGCTGTCCGGGCCAGGACAGCCCTGTGCGGTACACTTTGGATCAGGATTGGTAATAAATTTGATCGCGGGGTTTTGTAACGCCGGCGACACCATCGATGCCACAATGTTTCCTGTTGTCGAAAAAAATACCGCCCACTGGCGGAGCCGAAAAGCCTTGAAGGGAATGAAATATTGAAACATGGTCAAATGGTCGAGGTTCAGGCTTGCAGCTGCCGAAGCACCGCGAGGCCGTGACAGTTGATAGAACGGCTCGAGCCGACGGATGTCAAAGTCCATGATCGAAAATAGGACGGCGTACACAATCGTAATCATGGTTGGAAGATCTGGGACTGTCAGCAAAGTGCCTAGATTCTGAAGCATTCGACTTACATTTCCAAGCAAAGAAGTCCCACGTCGATATGTCCGCCACTGCATTGAACTCAAGGATGCCACTTTTCTCGCGCGCCTTCGTGAAGGATTTTTGGCAGAGGAATTCCTGGAAGCCTGCCAAGCCCAGAGCCAGTGCCATCAACGCGAGGATATACCAGCTTCGCATCGACCAGGGTTTCCAGTTTGGGATATCGGGGTCTTCGGGAAAGAAGTAACTCTTCGTTTCATGTGGCATGACACTTTGCCTCATTGGCATGCTTTCGAAGGTCTGACTTCTCTGATTATCCAGCTGTCCGCCTTCGAAAGTGCTCAGGTCGACTACTTCGTCAACCTCCACGATCATATTCTTCTCTTGAGCAAGGTTTTGGCCGAAATCTTTGACTGTCTTGCTTCTCTCCAGTGCCGAGCTCGCAGCATCTTGACTGTCCCTTGTGCCTCTCCGTGCTAGCCTTGTCGGATCACGTCTGAGCTGGACGCCAATGTTCTTCATTCCGTAACCAACCGAGGCACGCTTGTCCACAAACGAGCGAAAATCGGGTTTATGGCTGTTTGCAATGGCTGGACTGACATACTCAGTCTCCTCGTCCTGGAGACTAGTCGGTTTAGGATTCGAGAGATCCGTAAGCTCCCAACCCATACCCTCCAGAGAGGATAGGTCAACAACTGCGCCATGATCGTTGTCGCCATCATCTAGAGTTGCATACTCCTGGCCTCTCGATCTCTTGGTTGACCGGAAAGCACCTCGAGACATAGGCTTGATTTTGGTGGTCAAACGCCGCAGCATCGATGTGGCACCCGATGCTCCAACACTTGGTCGGCGAACCTTCAAAGGCGAGGGCGGCTCTATGAATTCAAAGGGTTCATCTCGCATGCTTTCGTTCTCGTCGATGGATCGCAGGCGCTCATCCCCAGAGTGACCTCGAGAATGTCGTCGAGAGTACGTCGCTGGCTCTATTGCGCTCGTCGTGGTTACTATACCTGAAGAGCCCTTGTCGCCGACAAGTTCAACATTGTCTGGCAGTGCGGCCCCCGGAAGGGGCCTCAGGCCTAGATCGTCATTGCCGTGGTCCATGTTGCTTGCTGTGAAACAGGATCCGTCGCAACGGGTCGGGTCAAGCAGGCCACCTTTGGTCCATGGTGGGCATCATAAAGACAGTACTTGAGATGCGCATGTTGGATATCCGATTGAACTTGTTGGCCACTACTCCGCACGGCACTTGATTGCAGATGACGATAGGAGCAAGCTGTGTGGCTGAAAAAGAGTCAGAGAGTGGTCGGAGTCGTTTAGGCCGGAGTCTCGACGAGGTAAGTACCCGCCAAATTGATCTCGTCGACACCGATGCGCGACAGATTCGGGCTATAATTATATCCAGCAAATGCCCCCGGTGAAGATACGTGCCTTGAGTTCCAGGCACGATGCAAGTGCGCACGGTCCGCTGCTAGTCACAGATAAGCAGCTTGAGTTGAGGAAGATTGCAGGCGTTAGGATAGAGCGAGCGCTAAACTTTGTCCCGTAAGGCTGCGTTGCGTGATTAAAGAAGGCTGGAACTCCACTTTCTCAGTCAGGATTCCTATCCGATGTGCACGCGCGTGGAGATGGAAGATGCGCGATTCGGGAGGACTGTGTAGGTCTCAAGAGAAGTGAAGAGGAAGAAAGAGTCGCTTGGTGGACGCAGAGAACGAAAGACAAGCTACCTTATCTTTTCAGCTCCTTGGTGCACCACGAGTCTGGGCTTCCTGGGACGAACCAGACGGCGCCAAACGAGGTCGTGGGAGGGCGGCTGACTCCAATGCAAAAGCACCAAAGGCCAGGGGCTCGGTTGGAGATGATCCATAGAGCCTCTCGGCGCTACGGAGGTCAAGATTCTGGATACCGCGCCATGCTCGATGCCCGTTGGACGGGTTGTCCGCACCAGGAGGATCGCCCTGTAAGGCCCTGGACTGCGTAATGCACGCTTATTTGTCCAATACTATAGTACCTAGGGCAACCAGGAACGGTCGGTCCTTCCCCTATCGGGCCAGTGACATATGCAACTGTAAGCACCAGCACTGCTTCGCGCACGGATGGATCTCCGCAAGCATTACTGAGTAATGGGGACTTGCTTAAGAGCCTCTCGTCTGCATTCGTATTGAGACGAGGCCTTCACTGTTGCAGAGACTGGGGCCAAATTCCTCACTCTTGTCGTATCGGCCGCAGTCAATTTAGTACGCGGTGTTAGGCCTTGTTGACCACAAAATCCCTGAGAGTCCTTAGGCCATGCGAGCGACTACGTGGTGCATTTCCCTGCAATAGGATTGCCACCACAGAAATCAGCCGAGTCAACCGCTTCTCGCCCTGTTCTTCCAAGGAGCGGAACCCTGCTGTTCCATCCTGCAGCAAATGTCGCTGAGAATAAAGATTGTTCGGTCTGGATTGGTTGTCGCACTGATCCTTCATTCTCTTTGTAAGATGACCATTAGACCCATGATTCCAAGCATGACGGTCTTCAACCATGGGTGTTCGCTAAGCATGATGGTGACATATCCAACTGCGGGCACGTATCCGCGTACACTACCGATGATGTCTTCTTTCCTATCCAGGTAGCTCTGTCCTCGGGCATAGAGCTCAGTGTCGTCGGCGACGTTGTTATCACCTTTGGTGAGCAGTTTCGGGGAGGCTCTGGAGAGTTTTCCGCTGCAGGGTGTCAGTCCTGCTGCACTGAACCAATTGGGAACGGGGCTGGGTACCTTGGGTATGCCTCGACGGGAACCGTGGGCGCATGGCTCCGCACAACACGGTGCACGATGGGGATATCCTTCCCTCTCACATTATAGACCACAATTTCTCCCACTTCTGCAGTTTTGTCACGATTCCAGAGAAACAGTAGATCACCGCGTTGGAACGCAGGCTCCATGGAACCACTCAGAACCACTACGATGGGAGAAGGTGAGTCCGCGATGACCGACAGTGACTTCCATAGCATGAAAGCTGTCGATAAGACGAGGGCGAAGTTGAGGACCTGCGAGAGTGACTGTCGGGGGTTCGACAAGTAGGGCGAGAGGAATGGCAGCATTGTGGCAGATTGCTTGGTACGCTCTCAGTCAGAAGGTGGTGAGAGTAGGTATGCAATAGCTACAACCGGAGCCTGTAAAGAGAAGTGGCGCATCGAAGTTCAGAGATGTCGGGTCATGGTACTTTGAGTGAAGCGCAGTTGAGCACCGAATGAACGACAGGTGGCAGTAGTTTTGGTGGAGGGCCGAAGTTTACCCAGGAGGATTGGAACGACACTCGCTCACCGAGAAATGAAATACCGTATACGGGCTACTACTCGGTAATAATATCACTCTAGTGTGTCCTCGGTAGACTTACTAGGATCCCTGCGATGCCACCCATTCTCTCACTATATTATGATGTAAAACCTGCATCTCATCTTCAATTGGGAACGATTTTGATTCCTGCCGTGCGCATTCTGGCTGCCACCTGACCTGAAACTTCGATGTCGGGTAATTAAGGGTGCTGGCCAACGTATTTTTGACAGAGGCCGCACAGTGAGCTTTACATTCTCGGATCCCTATGTATTGCAATTGGGTGGTCAAACAACCCACCCTCAACCGTCAAGAAGGCTGCGGCCTGCGTTCCACCTTACAGAGAGCAGGTCGACTGGGCCCAAACCCATCCGGTCAAGCGGTTTGCAACATCACTAGCATAGCAGTTCGTAGAGCGTCCGCCCTCATCCAAATTACCATCGTCTGCGATCGAGCCGGTATTGTATCGTCGAGCCGCCCTATAATATGCCTGTGCGTCATTGCCACTCGGTGCCAGTTGGTTCAATATCTCGGCAAGTCCATCCCCAGTCGAAGTTCCACCAACCCCATCAAAGACCATGCCAAAGATTTGAGAGCCTGGACATGGAGTCTGAAGGTTCCCATTCAAGTTGCAAGAGGAAGCGCCGTCGTGAGCTTGCATCAAGCCTGGGTTTGGCACGCCATTGTTAGTCGTTCGCACTCGGACGCAGCCCTTGGACTCTTGAAGAAGAATCGCCAGGATGAAGCGGTGGTCGACGTTGGTCAAGTAGGCAACATATTGAACGGCATTGAGGACTAGGCCAATCTCCTCTTCGCTATCGTCAGGTCCGTTATCCGCTCCTAGATTGACACACGAGACGCGCATGACGCCCTTATTGGCGTTGAACCTTTAATAGATTAGTGGCGTCCACAAAACTGCCTCGCGGCTTCCGCTTACATGTCCTCGAACGACACCCATTGTGCCACCACAGGCCAGCCAGCGGCTGCTGAACCATCACCAGAATAGGTTGTGTACCAATCCCTTCCAGCTCCAGCGCCATCTTGCACGTCCGCTGGGTTGTTGTTTACCCCAAAAGCAAACACCTGATTGATCGCACGGACTTTGTGCGAATGTGTATGAGGGTGGGCGTGGACGTGAGCGTGGACACTGATCACAGTAGCAAGCTGAGCTGCGGTAAAGAGCTACAAAGAAGGTCAGATGGGGGACAAAGCGCTCAGTGGCGGGGATGGTGACAGTAGAGTACAACATGGTGGACAGCCCCCTCTTATTTCACCGGCAAGCGGGTCAGGACCGGCAGTAATACCTAGTGCGACAAATTGTTCGTGGTGTGAAGGAGGTGTTGAGACCTGAGAGGTAGAAGCGCAACAGTCGGGGGCAGTTGTCACAACACACGGCGCACCTATCTCCGTTGCAGACATTTTCGGCGCAGTTGCAATGTATCCAGCCGGTCATCACTTTTTACACCATCGGTGGTTCAGTGCTCTCCCTGCCTGACCCCTCAATGGAAATGCCTCCATTCCCCTCTCACCAAACCATCATGGTGGTTGTGTCTCGGTTCTGGATGGCGCGAATTTCGCGGATTGGTACTGGTAAGGTGAAGAGTCTTGCACTCGCATAAGTAACAGTTGCCCTGGTCGAGAGTGTCAAGCGAAGCGAATGGGTGGCTCTCCTCGAAAAGCTCTGTAGCGATTTGTCGCCGCCTCCAGTCGGACAGCGCCTCTCACCAAGAAAGGCCAGTCTCTGGCGAAACCCTCTGTCACTTCCCAGCTCTCTGCGACATCCGGTTCACCCCACAATATACAACCACATTTCAAAGCCAGATCAATCTGATGCCAGGTATGTCTGCCAGCCACCGCCATGCATAGCCTTTCCTCCAATGGATGCTTCTCGATGTACCAATACACAATAGCATTGTCCCTAACCACGGAGTCGGGGAAAATGTCGAAGCACGCGTGGTGCGGTACGGTTCGTTGTAGGTACGTCGGCCGAAAATCAGGGGCAAGCGTTGAGATGTCCACTTTCCCACTCACAAACGGCGAAGTGTAGTCCCACGATGTCATCGATTTTAGGTCGAGGTTCAATGCGCGGATGTTCTTGCTCAGGCCCCGGAACACATTATAGTACATGAGGTTTATGAGCTGATCTTCAGAGTCTGATATCAAGTTAGGATAGCGACTGTTTCCAACCTCGACGAGCACTTCTTCCAACTGGACGGCGTCTGAGTCGGTAGGTGAGTTGCCTTCATCGAGTTCCACACTGATTAAACCGGCTTGCTGCATCGTCTCCTCGAACTTGCGACACCATGACTGAAGGTGTCGAAGATGGCGCTGCGGGGTCAAAAACATGGCAGCTTCGCCTTCTCCAGGCGACGTGCCGGCGGAGGAGACCAGAGAGGCTAGAGAGAATTGGTTTCTGGGGATCTGATTATATCTAACGTCGAGAGCGAAAACCGTGACTCCAGGCACCCTGAACGCTCTGTTCATTTTCGGTTCTGGCTCAATGCCGGCTTCAGCCATGGTCCGCTTTTGAGACAACTTTTGTTCAGCCTGGCGCCTCCCTGTGGTGGGTCATGAGTGTTTGAGGCGATGTTGTTGGATTCGAGACTCACTATACGCTCGTCTGTTCAACCGGTTCTGTAGCCTCCGTCGCTCTTTGGTATTCGTCTTGCCAGCCCAAAGCTCTCCCACGTTCCGTGCTTCTGGATGACCCATCAAAGTGATGTCGAGGGGACTGTGATCTTGCTTCTTGACCAACGCCATCCCTCATGCACGTCCTTGCGGCGGGGTTTGCTTGTGACGGATCTCCTGTTGCGCTGGACAATCTTGCAAAGCCGAAAACTGATTACTTGGTGCAAGGTGCTTTATTCTTGGACGGTGGTCACCGAATGCACTTCAACGTTTCGTAGGATGGGCTTTGGGAGAATGAATACCGTCAGAGGACCACTCAGGCGGTGTCACTGGTCATGTAGGGGGAAAATAAGACCCAGGCGCGTGCTCATTGCTTACGTTGTTACTAAAAAAAAAACATGATTACTATTCAACGTTTCGGCCGACATACTGACTCTACTCCAAACAGAACACAGTGGAGCTGACACCGACGAGGAGCCTGGTGATATATGGAACCGGGACGAGAATATAAACAATGAAATTCCGCCGGGAATGGGATGTCTAACGTTTGCAATGATTGCCACAATGCGAGTTGGCGCGACTTGTCCAGTCCTTTAGAGCTGCACAATCTTTGTCCCATGGCCTAACTGCTCGAGATCTTGCAATTGGATCTCGGTAGTTGATGAGAGAAGCACATTTGAAGTAAGGAAATCCAATCGACAGAATTAACAAGAAGTTTCCAGTGAAACGTAGCTCGCGGTGTTTCCCCAGTGTAAGTGTGCGGCATGAATGACCGCGAGTGGTTTCTCCGACGCTGTATTCTGGTGGATTACACGGTCCTCACGAACCGAACACGCACGCAACAACAAGGCCTCGCCGTCGACATGAAAATCTAGCGTTAAGGTCTATCGATGGACGCGTTGTCAACCGAGTTGGATCGTTTGGAAGTGTGTCGAAAATCTCAGGATTGCTCGATGCAGAATAATCTTACTGCACATGGTCGCCAGCCTAGCAGACTGCAGCAGGTCGATAAATGTTTTGGTCTTTGTCAAGCCCGCCATCCTCCTTCTCTCAAGGAAGCCGTTCCTATCAAATCAAGATCACTTGAATGCGTTGTTTCATACATCAAGGAATTGACGGAGACTTCTAGCACGGCCAGACGGAATTTACCATCCTGATCTGCCGTGTATTTTTTCACAGCATTCTCGACTGACTCAATTCCATCGATACCAAGACTCACGCTACGACATCGGAGTGGCTCGCTTTGGTATCGTCGTCCCGCCCCGAAATGCAGAGGGTTTGTCATGGTGGCTTCCTGCTCGAAGATCACTCGGCCGAGCTGCAACGATAACACGTCGGTTAGAGCTCAGTGGGAGTCCGTTGTTCCCTCACGACCTCAGCCTGTGTCCTTGCTGTGTACGTCGAACTTTCCATTCAGGGCTTGACAGTACGGTGCCGTCATCACCGAGACATCCGAAGTTCCAATTGTGGTACCTCGTACTAGACTGGATGAGTACGAAGCGGAAGTACGAGCTCGGTGACAGGGAATGTGCAGGGGGTGAGCGATATTACATCATTGGTGGTGGGAGCAGCGAATGAACAGCCTAGCCCCGATAGACACCCGACGGAAAAACTCGAGAAATCTTGCCCCGCCGCTCTTACACAACCAATCTCCGCCGAACGTTCGGCCTTCGTTATTGCCAAAGCGAGTTAGCAGCAGTGAGAATAATCAGTGCGGCCGACTCAATCTTGCGTTTTATTGGTGGGTCGTTCGATTGCCGATTTTAACGGCAGGAGAATCGGTGTTTGCGGATGCAAGGCACTTCCCGAAGCGGAATCGTCGTCTTGGCGAATTATTAGCCTCGTGCCTTAAACTCCGGCCCAGGGAAGTTGGTCGTTGGTATGCTTGTTTCCCAACGGCATCCCAGTTGATTGAGAGCACAACAAGCCCTTATGGCCGGTGAGTTCCCGGAGATCGCTATGCGTGCTTTCTCAGATGTGCAGAAGGACTTAGCAACAACTTTTAGCCATCCCGATTTCATCACGCAACAGACGATCTCGAGACAACGGGCCCTCCAGAGACGAAAAGCATATAAGGAGGTCCAGGTAGTTGTTGAGGGAGGCCCATAGCATCATAGCATCTGCATACAACAACTCCATGAAACAGTTCAAGGCAATAGTCTCAAGGCACAAATCTACAAAGACATCTTCACCACCACAGAAAGCAAACTCGTCACAACAGTCAGCAGACGCCACATCACCAACACCCTCAAGCCAGCCAGTAACCAGCATCATACCAGCCAATATGTCTAGCGCGCCTCTCTCCGGCAAGGTCGCCGTCATCACCGGTGGAACCAAGGGTATTGGCGCCGCCACGGCAACTCTCCTCATCAGCCTGGGAGCCAAGGTTGTCGTCAACTACGGTCGCGACACCGCTGCCGCGGAGAAGCTCGTCTCCCAAGTCGGCGCCGACAACGCCTACGCAGTCCAAGCCGACGCTGGCTCCATCAGTGGCGTGGAGAAACTGGTGAAAGCCACCATCGAAAAATTCGGCAAGATCGACATCCTGATCCCCAACGCGGGCGTCCTCCCCATGAAAGACATCGAGTCCTGCACAGAAGAGGACTACGACCGCACGTTCAACCTCAACGTCAAGGGACCGTTCTTCTTGGTCCAAAAGGCCCTGCCGTACATGGCACCGGGGAGCTCCATCGTGCTGATCTCAACCACTCAATGTCACGCCACGTCCGTGACCGGTCCGTACACGCTCTACTGCGCGACGAAGGGCGCCATCGAACAGCTCACGCGTCTCCTCTCCAAGGATCTCCTCGCAAAGAAGGGCATCCGCGTCAATGCCATTGCACCGGGTCCCACTGCGACCGAGCTGTTCCTCGAGGGAAAGCCTCAGAAGGTGTTGGATATGATTGCGAGTTTCCACCCCGGGAATAGGATTGGGAAGCCCGAAGAGATTGCGGGGGCGATCTCGTATCTTGTTGGCGACGGCGCCAGCTGGGTCAGTGGACAGACCATCAGGGTCAATGGAGGGCTTGCTTGAGTTTGTGATATCACAGAAAACAGGAACAGCGAAGCGATGGAAAGGCGTTAGCTTTCCCTACATTGTAATTAGCGACAAAGGGCAGAAGCAGAGGCTCATGAACGGCATTTCCATAAAGAACATACCAAGGATTGTAGGTCCATTCATATCTCATACTAGAAAAGACTCCGCAATAATGATCGCTGTGCTGTCACTTGACTCCGGGGATCCATCGATCCAAAGGCATTGCAACAAAACTGAATGTACTCCGTACGCCCCGCGAGATGGGCCATGGATATCAGTCAGCGGCCTCGGGTCTGTTGCGTTGGTTCTCTGGCAGCGCGAACACCTGCCACGACTAGAAATGACTTCGACCTGCGGCCAGTATGTCCTCAATCCCACTTCCCATTGGTTGATACCTGATGGTATGAGGCTCCGGGTTTAATTGCCAACAATATTGAACGTCCCACGCCTCCACTCGTGCGTGGGTACTTGAATCATAGAATCATCCATCATATCATATCGATCAACAGCGTTCCCCTCAGCAGTCACGAACCGCTTGTCCATGGGAACCCAACTCAGAGACTAACAATATCTCATGTGTCAGATCCCCCTAAACGCCTACGCCGGGAGGCTGAACGTATGCTAAGATGGGCCTCCATTGTCCGACGAGGGACGGCTAATATCGTCAGCCATGCTTGGCCCGGGCCTGCTTCGACGCGAACGCCTCCCTGATCCTATCGGCCTGTTCGCGCCTCTCCCTCTCGTACTTCTTTCGGTTCATTTCTTCACGCTCCTTGCGCTCTTTCTCGCGTTGACTGTCTGCCCCGCCAGGTGCTCTCAAAATGGTATTAGCTTGCGGAACCAGGGCAGAAGAAGGCGATTCGGCGGTATTGCAGAGGATGGCGTCCCAGGGAGGCTCCTTGGTGGCCGCATCGGCAATGTAGAATGTCTCGGGAAATGTCTGCGTCCCACCGTCGTAGTACCACCGCAGAGAGACCGTGGAGGTGGAGCTGTAGGTCGTACCGGTGTGATCGGTGATCTTGGTTGGTGGGCTTGACTGAATGGACCCGCGACTGGCCGTGGCTTTGCTTCTCGAGATGATGCTTTTCGATGATCCGCAGCCATGGAGCGCGTTGGCGAGCTTGACTGGTTGCTCTTGCCCGTCGGCAATGACGAATATGCACACCGTCGTGTTCGAAGCCTGTTCGCCAACGTCAGCAGGGATGGCCAGTCTAGTGTGAAGGACTCGTGGTAATGCAAGGCTCGAGGGGTGGAGGGTATGTACCATTGGGAGAGCTCTAGTGGAATGGTGGAAGAGTTGGGGACGACGGCTCTGCCATGAACGATATGAAGACTCCAGCTGGTGGTTGTCTTGCATGTGAGAACTCGCGATCAGCCGATCGTGCTCTGCCGCCATCCCTCAACAAGGCGTACACCGACAGGGCAGTGAGGCGAGAACAGGGCCACCGAGCCAACAATTGAAGTGCTGAGGGGCAGCTTGGACAAATCTTGTGTGCCCAAGCCCAGATTCAAATCCGCATGTGTTGGCAGGATGGTACTGGAGGGATTTGTCCTCTTCATATATCTGCAGAGGCCTGTAGATGGGGGCTTGCTTGGAGATACATCCTTGTAGAGCACAGCTGACATTCTGTTGCCGTCCGGCTCGCTGGTCACCTGGGATGGACGGGCGTGAGCACGAGAGACGAATTTGTCACTTGAATGCAGAGGTTCAGAAGACACCACAAGCAGCAATCGACAGTCAGGTTGAACAAGATCGCTCGAGGTACAAATCCCAGATTCTATCCTCGGATCCGCTGTCGTCTCCTCCAGTTGGCTGTCTTCGTACAAATTACCCTCATCTACCGTTCTGGAGCTGTGATGGCGACCTCGAACCTCTAACCAAAGGCTGTGTAACCATTCCGGTCCTCGGGAGCCGACCACTCGAACGCCGCGGCTCCTTGGTCTGAATCCAGATTTTTGTTCGGATTGTGTCATACAGCCTTCACTGCCACAAGCCCCAGCGACAAGGCCTCCGTCCATGTAGTTTTATGCTCTGTGTCCCATCACTGGTCGTACATTTGAAACCAAAAGCTTTTCATAAGAGTGCATATACGCCGATTCCTTCCGGTTGGGTTTCTTTTCGTTTGAGGGGTGCGATTTGCTGCCACGAGAAAGCGGCAATGCAACCACCAGACCCTTCAATTGGAACCGCCAAAGCTGTTTGATTATCTCCTACGCGAAGTCCCTTTTTCTGTTGAGCTCGACCAAGGCAACGAATTCAGCCCAGTGATCTTCGATCCATGGTCGGCCAAGGATGCAGTCGAACTTCGCGTCGGACTCCGGAGGCAAAACATAGAAAGAGGCATGATAAAGATTCGGGGGCTGGCTCGATTCGGAGGTGTAGCTTCGAAAATGCCACTGCAGGATAACAGCACTTTTGAGATCGGTGAATCCACCAATGGATCGTACTCGGCCGTGGTATGGTTGTTTGCTCAAATCGAGCTCAGAGTGAGCTCCATGTGAGATGAGGTTGAAATCTGCCCCAGTGTCCAAGAGCACTCGTCTCGGCGTGGTGGACGACGGGACGGGGGGCGTCTTGTAAGGCGAATCCGGCCGCAGGTGGATGAACATCAACGACGCGAAAATGTTGAGAGGTTTTCTACTCCCATCCATCACGCCTGGTGGACCGAGATACACCTGATTGAGAGGTTGTGGTGGTCTGATCGACGCTTCATTTTCTCTCTGAGCTCTACTTAAACTCTTAGGTTGCTGCCGCACACCACGAGAAGATACCGATGTTCTCGTTTGCGAATGCGAGGCATGTGAGATCAGAGAAGACCGATGGCTGCTCGAGGAGACATTCCTTAGAGTAGATGTCGCCATTGTTTTCTGCAGAAGGTCAGAGTCACTGACGATACAGCCAAATCTTGAAGTCTCCTTCTCACCTGAATCTCGGAAGTTGCTGGATCTCCTTGATCTAGCTGCGAACGCAACTTGGCCTCTCGCGTCAAGGTGACCGGAACAGTTCCAGCCACAACAACACTTCGCCGTGAGTAAGAGCAACAGCCAGATTCGATGGCTCTGCTATAAACGAGACGAGGAAGCCAACAACGTCTTTTAAGCGTGGCATGGTCTCTGCTTGGATTGAGTCGTCGCACAAGGACGGGGCCGTCCTTCGGGCGAGCTGCATATGTGACAAACTGCTCCCAACAAGGTGAGAACTCATTCCTCCTATACAGCACAGCAGCCGCTACCCTCCTGCTGCTTGAGACATGTTGAATCCTGTGGATAGATATTTGGCTTCGGGGTCTAAGCGCGAGCTGAATTGGACGGCTCGGAAACACCTCCCAATACCGTGGGTCAGTCTCACAGCAGGAAGTTTGTCTTCTGCAACAGTGACACCACAGTCCCAAAACTAATACCCTCAAGAGAGCCAGTAACTATTTCAAGACCACCTCGGGAAGGGAACCTGCAGCCCCAGATCTTGCCTGCCATCTCGAAGAGGTCCGAGACTTTGTCAGACCCGCGAAAGGTAATGTTTCCAGTGGAGACACTGTCTCGGGAGGTAGTAAATAGACCACTTCTCCAGTAGCGAACATCTCTTTGCTGTTGCCAAAAGTAACATAAATAAAGGGTGTTCAGTATTCAGTGAATCTCATGTGCATGCTCTCTTGGACAGCACGTGCTTCAGGGCCGGGCTGTACCCCAGCATCAGCAACGTGAGACTGCCCTACGCTCTCCATACCGGGAAGCAGGCATCCATGCACTAAATGCATCGGGGGTGAATTGATCGAATGAGAGTTCCCGAGAAATTGCGTTGTCCATCCGCTTTTCACTGGGAGCTTTCCGTCGAAGTAATTGAAGCTGAGCCTTTCAAAGGCCGCCATTTCCTTTGGGCAGCGATGCAGGTGCATCTCACCACGCCCCACTGGTTAAGAGTGGCGGTGCGTTGGACAAGTTGTCTGTGAATCCGCATTATAAGCAGACATCCGCCTGTGTCCTCCCCGAAAGACATACCCCTGGCTCCTCCATTCCCACATTCAACGCTGAAAGCATTTAGCGGCAAGATGACCGGTTACGGGGCGTTAGCTGCGATGATGGCTAACAACCACAATATCGAGGCCTTCAGAAGATTCTCCAGTCTGAACGTCGAGAACATTCTGCACATGCAGGCTGAATTACAGCATCTGGAGGCGGTGATTCATGAAGTCAGGGCCATGCCGGAGTTGAACAGCTTCGACCGGATCTGGATTGACAATCCCGAGAACATGTCTGAGGAGGACATACGCCGAATTTTTGAGCGGTCAAGGACCCTGCTGGACCAATACTGTAGGAGACATTGTGTCAGAACTAGTGGCCAAAAAAGATTGACTGACAGTGGAGTAGATCGAGCATTGTTGCGAACAGCAAGAATCAATTCGCTGCATCGACCCCGGAAAGACAACCTAGAGCTCCGCAGGCAATGGTATGACGAAGAAAGTGGTGGCGATCAGTTTTTGTATGGCGTGGAAGCTGGCATATTCTGCGATTCGAGCATCGAAGCAGACATGTTGACTCTGGACGATAATATTGGGAGCAAAGACGCACTAGCCAACTTCCTCGGCGAGAAGGTTGTGCCATTCTACCACCGGTTCGTAGGCTACAAACTTCACCGGTCAATGGCAGAAAAGGCATTCGAGCGGACATGGGAGTATCGCCCGGAGACTTTGGTGTACGCTGGGAACGCCATATGCATGCTGTTGTCAGCCGTCATACCAGCCTCGTCAATCCTGGTGCTCTTCAGTGTCAAGAGCATGGCGGCACGGCTGGTTGCCATCAGCATGATGAGCTTGGTTTTCTCATTTTTGATGAATATAATTGCTCAGAGGCGAGCTGACGTCTTCATGTCCACAACAGCATTCGCAGCAGTGCTTGTTGTGTTTGTAGGATCGGCAAATGTGATGGGTAATTGATGGTCGACACCCGCAGGCGCACACAGCTACAGCAGAAATTCTCCGAGCAGTAGTACAGTGACACCTTTGGAAGGCAGGCGGCTGATTTTGAGCATGCCATTGTCAGTATTGTCTCACACACACTGCCGTGCAAGCCTCAGTGTGCAGCTGGAGGGCTCAAAGGGATAGATCAGCATGTACGGAGCAGGTTGGCAAGCGGAAAGACGGTGACGGGTGTCGCCGACCCTTGCAGAAATGGAATGTACTGAGTATGCTCCGGAAGTCAGACACGGTGCGCAAATTGCCAGAGCCAAGTGTCTTGAACGCGCGTTAGTTGAGCTCACGGAAGGGAAGTCTTCCTTAACCGAAGCGGATATCAATTGCGAGTCGTTCTCAGATTGACAAGTACGCTCAGGCGAACTCGTGATTGGCTGGCAGATGAGCAAGGGATAGAAACATTTGACACTGAACGCTTGGAAGCAGTGGAATGTGATGATGGCTTGACTCCCAGCTGAAGATGGTGCCCCCGGCGACTTCATCGGCCCTCATTCACAGTCTCTCCATTCGTCATCGGAATATCTTTTTTCCATACAGGCTTGGAGACGACCCCGCCTGGCTTGGCGCCGATGAGCGCTCTGAGAGGCTGGGCCGTGTGGGCTCGCCAGCAGGAACTTCGGTTAAGCAGTTGAGCTTCCTGGCAAGTCAAAGCGCGCGGATGAAGCATGACCAAATCGAAGCTATGGAGGGACGAGCTGCGAGCTGCCCCCCAACCCCCTTCCCTCCGAGCTCTCACGCCTGGCGAGCTGCGCTGCCCCTCACCCAGTCTCGCACTTCTTCTCTTGCTGAGTCTCTCGTCTCTCCACCAGCCCTTCCGGAGAGCTCGCTCTGAAGCTCCTAGTCAAGGGGCCTGCACGACTGATGGACCAAGTCATGCTGCGTCATGCCGCAATTCGGCACCCTATTTTCCCATCCGTCCTGCCCTGAGCGCCTCATCCCCTCTCTCCGGAGGGCCTCTTACGCTGCAACTGCCTCCCCTGAGTTGCTTACTAGCTTAGACCCGGGTCCTGATTCTGAGCCCAAGCTCTGACGTTTGGCCAGCAGCTCCCCCAAGTCTTCCAACCTCAGCCGGCTGCCGCTCACCCCCTACCTGGAATACGGTCCTTGCGACCTCTTCCTCTCCTTTGTTCCCCTAGGTCGCCCATCTCTCCTTCTAGCTGTCCTTAGTCCTCGTTCAAAAGTTCCCATCAAGCCAGCCCTGCTCTACACCTATCCATACACTTGAGCTACTCTGAATACTATGGCGCCGCCCAGGAGGCGTCGAGCCGAAGACGAAGACGAGGAGGAAGAGGAGTTGCAGAGCTTGCCCGATGACGACGAGGAAGAAGAGTGAGTAGCGATTTTCTCACCATCTTTTTCGGCTGCCTGGGACCGCAAGGTCGCGCACAGCACGGCTTTTATAACTCCCATGCCACAAGGCTGCTGCCGCCGTTTGCTCGGTGCGCAGCTCAAGTCATAGACCGGCGCTCCTCCTGACTAGACTTACCCTGTTATACACTTGCCCACTTACTGCCTTTTGCCTCGAAGCTTGGTCGAACCCCTTTCGCCTGATCCCCGTTTGCTGACAGTCTTGTTAGGGAATACATTTCAGATGAGGATGAAGACGTGAGCCTCCCGGACCACTCGTGGTCAACTTCTTTTTGATCAGCCTGTGTGCTCCCCAAATATCAATTCGTGCTAAGACGATTTGCAGGACGAGGAGGGCGACGATGATGAGGAGGAAGAGGAGGTTGAAGCCGAAGATGATGATGAGGAGGCCGCAGTCGAAGGTAAGACGCATTCCAGACGACCTGCAACAGCTCTGGCGAGTGCTGGACAATCGCTGACAATCCACTTGCATAGCTCCACCTTCAAAGTTGAAGCGCAAGGCCCCCGAAGATGACGCAGAGCCTGCGACAAAGAAGACTAAGCAAACCGAGGACAACGGGGAAGAGCCCGATGAAGAGGAGGCTGAAGATCCGGAAGGAGAGGAAGAGGGTGATCAGGAGGAGGAAGACGACGAACCCAACGTCAAGACAAAGGTCATCTCGGGCTCCGAGCCCAAGAGCGCTGCCGCCACGGCCGAGACCGAGGACCTCGACGACGAAGACTAGTTAAGGATTTCCCTTGGGTGTTCGCCAGAGACATAGAAGACCAAAAGTTTCTCGGCCACAAGGACGGAGTCCCACCTAGCGACAGAAATTTTCTGCAGTGACCTCGCGCACCCTTCAATATGTTAGGCCTTGTGATTGGGTCTCTTGAACTTGAGCCGTCCCATGGTCCTGATTCTATACAAAGATTTGCTTTGGCTAGGGAATGAATGAGTTGTTGCAGTCTTCAGGTTGCAGTGCAGTGACCTGGTTCGGTCTAGAGCGATCGAGGGGTGTTGAGAACCACCCCATCCCGAGCTTGCAAATCATATCGTTATCCGATCCTGTCTTGGCTCTCTACTGGATCAAGTTCTTTCCAATTGCCAACTGCTGACTCCTCGTTAATACGACCAGACCGACTTCCTGCATCCCATCGACCAATGCCAAGGAATATCAAGCAAAGTCAACGGGTTTGAAGATGTGCGCTGATAGCTCCTTGCCAGCTTCGTGAGCTATAAGCAACAACGGGCGGCATCCTCTAGCCACCTATCGGACATAAAACTTGGTCGCCCATGAACATACCTCATAGCCAAGCATTGCGGCCGAACCGCCCGCGCCCAGGCAATTACGTAATCCCGTCCTGGCATTCTGATTCGAACCTGCGTCGTTTGTCATCGCCAAACGATGACCACCCGACTTTGTCTGCGGCGCCTGCTTAACAGCGCCGCCGCGGACCCCCATGCGAATGAACCTCACTATTCCGTATGTATCACTTCTTCTTGTGCTTCAGGCTGCCAGCCAAGCCGCCGCGTTTGTCGAGGAATGCGAGAGTCAGAGCGGTATCCTTCATACATCCGCTGGCTGATCCATTGAATGCTATCGGGATGCAAACTACAAAAGGGGGACATGGCTGGACAGGCCGCCACAAGGTCGTATCTGTGTGACAGGGACCTTTCAGCTCGAAACTTTGAGGTAAAAGCATTTAAAGACCAAGTATCCATCCTGAGACAATAATACCTGTCCATCGTTCGACTTGATCGTGAGGACTGCATCTTCCAGTACGTACCATCATCAGCGGTGGCTTATCACTCCGTGATCAAAACACATCCGACTACCATGGCAGGGCCCAAAGTATGGTTCATCACAGGCTGTTCATCTGGCTTCGGAGAGGAGCTTGCACTCAGCGCTCTGAAGCGAGGAGACAGTGTCATCGCAACTGCTCGTGACCCAAGCAAGCTTGAAGCCATCAAGACTGCCGGTGCAACCACGATGGCATGGGATGTCACTGCTCCATTGGAGGAGCTTAAGAGGGTCGCTGCAGAAGCACATAGAATTTATGGAAGATTCGACTACCTGATCAACAATGCTGGCTACAGCCAAGTTGGTGGTCTGGAGGAATTGACGTACGTCTCTCCTGACCGTCATTGTGTCAATGCCCATACTGACCTGGGAAGGCCGGAGGAGACTCAAGCACAATTCGCTACGAACGTCTTCGGGCTGTTGAACACGACTCGCGCAATTGTCCCGTACATGCGAGCGCAACGGGCAGGTGTGGTTGCCAACTTTTCCAGCGTGGGCGCCTGGCGCGGTTACGCGGGCGTCGGTCTATACTGCGCATCAAAGTGGGCGGTGAGCGGCCTTTCAGAAACATTGTACTACGAGCTGGCCGACTTCAACATTAAAGTCTGCACTATCGAGCCTGGCTATTTCCGGTCCAAGTTCCTCAATCCTGGCAACTCGCTGAAAAAGCAAAACGTGATTCCAGACTACGAAGGTACCGCTGTCCGGAAGGGTGAACAATTGATGAAGGAGTATGACAACAATCAACCCGGTGACATCAAGAAGGGTGTCAAGGTCATTGTTGATGTCCTTAGCGGTGACTCCGGTCGAGAGATACCGATGAGATTGGTGCTGGGGAAGGACGCATACGGAATGATCAAAGGTAAATGCGAGGACACAATAAAAGGCATGGAAGAGTGGAAAGACCTGACATGCTCGACTGATCTCGATGACCAGTAGCCGCATGGCAGTGTTCGAGCCTCGGTGGCTTGAGGCTTTGGAAAGCCGGCATTCGAAGAATGAACTCGTGTATAGGACATTGACCATAGTATCATAATCGTTCCATATCACATGTTCGGCCATCTCTTTACGCAGAGCTCTAGTTAGAGAGCCTTCATTTGCGGAGGCACGCGATGAGTGCCCCTCTTACTCCCTGAATCTTCGAATGTTCTCGCCATCCACGTCGCAACGCTACTCACTTTTGTCGCTGCATCGGTGCTGGAGCGCTGGTGGTATCTCAATTGCGAAATCAATGCGTCCCAAGAACAACTTCCTTCCATAGGATCGCGCAAGATCCAAGGAGCATGAAAGGAATGTGCTTTGCTCAACCTCACTCACCGACAACTGTGCTGGACATGAGGGAGCCATAAAACTTGTGAATGATCACAGCTAACTCACACTTGCCTCATGCAACGATACTTCCTCAGTGGCAGCGGCAAATGCACTTTTCCTCTGCGAATATTACCCCGGGAAGGCAGGTCGTCGCCTTCTTCCATTCGGCGACATTTTAGTACTGATGTCGATCAAGATGCAGGAGAACACAACCGCAGTCACTTCCCAACAGACCCGAATTCAAAGACGCGAAGGGAGGAAGTGCCGTCGTCTAAACATGAGGCCGAAGTTGCAGACCAGCGTTGAACAGCACTGCCACCGAACTGCTCCGAGACAAGTCAATTACACGATCCCTTACCACCCACACATTCTGGATGGCCCGTCGCGTGACGAGGGAAGAGCTGAAGGGTTGCAGATAGCCACAGCGAGCCATTGCTGCCATGCCAGCATCGAGGCTGTGATCGTTGTGCCGTTCGGCCATAAATGTTTCCCCTTCCGGGAATCCTTCCTCTAGGATACCCAATGTCAGCGGCAGGATGACATGGAGCACGATTCCACGTTCGCTGCTCACGCCCCTTGATCCGCCCGGGATAAAAATAACCAACCTGCCAACCCTCGTCCTCTGCCCTTGACGAAAGCTTAATCATACCTGCCTCTTCTACCATAGCACCGACTCCATTCCCCGTCGCTTTTCACTTTCACCTATCAAGAAGCTTGTCGTACTCTATGCCACCTTCGGTATGTGGATGGCACCCTGCCTTACGCCTTGTTCTCTTACGGCTCCGCCTGTTTGCTCGACGCCGGGTTTTCTTCGAAGCTCTTGGCCATGATCAGGCTTGCAGCTCGGAGAGCCGAGCCCAAATGAGGGTTCCGCGATGATGATTTGGAATTTTGACCAAATATAGATGCCAGCAATCGTGTGTTTGGGTCGGTGACTTTCGTATTGATCGCCAAAAGCCGTCGTTGATCCAATCGACAGCGCTGGATGGCGTGGCACACAGTAACAGAGATCTTCTCCCGACGACTGCTGTCGCCCCTGCGAAGTCATTTGCTTTCCACATCCCCCCCCCTGCGAGGAACTTTACCCTCCATCGGTCAGTCAATCAGTCAGTGCGGACGAACGCCGTGCCACTACAATGGTTCACGTATCGCAGTGCCGCATCATGACTGCTAATAATACCAACGACCCTTTCGTCTACTAGATCTGCAGGACCCGTGTCTGCTGCCTGGATTCCCATCGGGTGTGGCATTGCATATGCACCCGACCACAAAAAACATGCATACTATGTGCAACCACCCCTCTGGGTGCGACGGCCGGGAGCCACACGTATCAACGGCTCAATGCAGGCAGCCCACTTCATCAGTCAAGGCACTCCATGTACGTCAACGTGACCGTTGCCCCTTCTCGACCAAGCCCGGGGTGGAGTGACTTTCTGCGATCCGCCAGCTAGTGGATCGTTTCAACGTGGCGTCAGCTCGCTACACAGCATATACAGTACACAGTAGCGACCGACAACGGTGTGCATACGTCTTCCATTGTGGCTATGCCTGATCGCCACCTCTACACGAGCATCGGCACCGAACCCTCTGCGGTCAGTACACGCAGTCTCCCTTCCACTTTTGCCGTTGAATCGTAAACCTTACCCAGTGCATACAGCACATACTAGAGGAGAGTATGACCTGGTCTTCTCCTCCTTCCTGCATCAGGCTCTCTCCCTGCCGCTTTATTCCATTCCCGCATCCAATCTCCACCAGATCAGCCTCGTGCAGTGAGCCGAAGCAAGGCTGGATCCTGGCTCCTACCCGACGCGCGCCACCCACCACTGCTGATCATCCTTTCCCGATCTTCCCCACCCACGCAGACGACCGATTACCACCTCGTCGACTCTCTCTGCCTGTACACAGCAAGTTCGGACGGAACCACGAATACACTATGGTCCTTTCACTTCCCAATCCCCACTTTACTGCCACCCACTTCCCTATCCCGGTAAGGCTGGTAGGTAACTATGCAGGATGCAGAAATGGAGGCCGCCCCACAACCCGGGAAGGCCAAAGTCTAAATATAGATGCCTGCGATCTGGCCAGCATACAACCTCGCTTGATCATCCCGAGCCTGATACATTGGCATTATGGCCCCCATGAACAAGTATGCATATTGTGTACAGGGAGACAATAAGGCGGAGGGAGGTCGAAAGCAGCAATTCAGTGCGCGGACTGCGTCATCCCACCCCCTCCCATTGCATTCCATCCTGCAAGGCGCTCCGTCCTGTGCAATGTGGACGTATGATCTGATGATGTCCATCGGAGACGGGTTCGTCGGTCGAGAATTTCGCGGGTTTTGTTTCCCCTTCTCGGTCGCTCGAATCGCTCATGTAGTTGGGGCGAGGACAGTTGCCGGAACGCGCAACCTCTATACCGTGGATTGTGGACAGTGGATTGTGTTGCGTCCGCATAGTATGTATTGACAGTTTCGCGGAAGTGAAAGTGGGAATAGCACCGCTCCGTCTATATCGTATATGTGTGTAAGCAAACTATGTACTGTTCATTGGGCTCGTGCATCACATCCATGCATGCAGGTTTTTTGGCTTGCCATCCAGTCTGCCATCCCATACCCATAGCCTCGTCATGAATGGCAAAACAATACCAGGCCGTGGAATCACAAACATACAAGCAAAAACATGGCCCCCAACCCAAATCAAGTCAGCGGGTGTGCCTTCGCTATCGTAGCTCTCCCGCCCTCCCAGATGATCCCAAAATGCGAAATGCAAATGCCATGACCGTTCTCGCCTACGCTTTTCCCTCGTGAAATGACCCAAATCAGTGGTACCGTGTGTGTGCTTTGTGCCCCGTGCTATGCGCTCCGAATCACAAAGGCCGCTCAGTCGTAACGTTCAAAGTGCTAGTGCTGTACAATCGGTGAGCTCGTCGTATCGATCAACGTCGTTCCGCGTGTCAGTATTCCATCCAGTCCGCATAGGGCGGGGTCAAGTATTCTGCCTTGGCCGAGAAGTGGCCTTCTCGAACCTGCAGCCCTTGGTCGGCTAGTCACATGTGCACCGTCTGGCCTTCGTTGCCGAATGCATTCTCCATGAAATTCCAATCGATGTCCCCCGAGTTCAGCCTCGGGTGCGGGTCGAGGTTGTATCCCAGCAGCGCCGTCCTCGCGTGCGGATCGACTTCGTTGCTCCCGAAACTGTGCTCGGATCCGCCCACGGGGAACTGCTGGCCGGGAAACGCCGGGAGGAAGTCTTCGGTCGAGCCGTGCGCCGCGGGTTCCGAGTAGAGGCTGCTGCGCATGCCGGACTGCCATTGCATGGGCGCGGCAAAGGAGCCTGGCGTATCGGGCTGTGAGTATGCGTGGGCTACGGAGGGATTCGACAGAGCTTGGAACGCGGTCGGTTGAGCAAGGTCCATTTGATGGGTGGTTGGCGTGGGGATGCTGAATTTGGCGTTGGGTGGTGTGGACGAGTAGCTTCTTCGGACCCCGCCTCGCTGGGCTTTCTGGCGGTCTAGGACAGCTTTCATGCGCTTGCGGATGATGGCATTGCTGCGCTCTAGTGCTGGCATCGTGCTGGACGTCTTCTGGAGGACCTCGAGGAGGAAATTTAGCCCGTTCTTCTGGGTTGTCATCGCGGGGTCTTCGCCCGGCTGGTATTCTCGCTCGAATCTTAGGACGGCGATCGTGGCCGCGATGTAGACGCTGTAAGCGTTCAGGTAGGAAATGTGGGTGAGCCCGAATGTGTTGGCCTGTAGCACAATCAGGTCATGGATGGCGCACGTTGCCTGAATGCACATCTGCCATGATCGCGCCGGCCCGGGGGCGTTCATGTCGCGCGCTCCGAGGATCACTGGTCGGTGAAGGAGAATAACCGTGGTGTGGTAGAGGAGGTTGAGGGACATGATGTGAACTGGCGGAGCAAGGGATGGCATTTGGTCCGGATTGATTCTGAGGTGCGGCGGTAAGGAGATGAGCCAGTCCCGCAAGTCGCGTGAAATCCGCACGAAAGGTGCTTCGCTTGCTGCCTTGGCTTCAGCCGAGTGCTCCTCTTCCTCCACCTCCCGCCTCGCGGCCGCCTCAGAAGAATATATGCTGTGCATCAGATCGTTCAGGATCACGCAAATCCTGCACAGTTGGCGGAAACATGACACCACGTATCCGGGACAAGGAGGATAATTGGGCGCATTCGCGAGCTCGGGTGTGGGCGTCTCCCCGTAATAAGGAGACCATAGGTCAGTATCGCTGTAGTCGTCCATGAATGTGAGCGGAACTTCTTCAGTGGCGGGAGTGAAGCCGGGCATTCGACCCAGATAAAGAGAAAGAATCTTGTCCCAGGTGTAGCAGCTCCAGAACAGACGTTTGCGGATCTCAATGTCTTCGGGCGTGAGGCTTTTCACGAAAGATTGGAGCTTGTCGCTGGGCAGGTGGATTCCCATATCCAATGCCATCCGGAATGCAATGCCTGAGAACGTCCATGCCTGAGAGGATCGCCCCAACACCACTTCCCGGGCAGATTGTTGCAAGAGTGCTTGGATCGTCGGTATCGAGCTGTTTCGTAAGATGTCCATACCGAGCCCGAATCGCGCTTCGTCTGTCATCTTTTGCATAAACTCGCTGGCGGTCATGGAGCTGCCCATGGGGCTGTGCTGACTTAACACGCTATGATACTGATCCTGGTATACGTCGTGGTTTAAGAATCTTGAGCCGTGCGCATGTATCACCTACCGATTGTGTTGATTAGCTGGCGTCTCGCAGTCTTCAGTCTGGCCATGCGCTTACCTTCAGTAGAGTCTCGGAAAAATAAGGCGGGTCCTGAGCGCCCGGGGTGTTTAAATCCACCATGGCCATGCCTCTCGTGAACGCAGGCCTATACACAAACAAGAATAGCGGGTGCATCCAGCACCAATGGTACTTCAACAACTCATGGGAAATCTCTTTGGGAACGTTTGCCTTCGCCGCGCCGTTTGCTATCGCGAAAGGCTCAATCTGCCTTTGATGGGTGGCGTTCAAGATGAGGTCGCGCTTCACGCGCTGGTCTTCCTGCGGATTGACGATGTAGTTGAGCTGCGCAGTTATGGGCGGTTGATGTCGCTGGCTTGAAGGAAATTCATGGATCGGCGAAGTTGAGTTGTGGAAGGTGACGACTCCGCTGTCGTCCACACTGATGTCGGCTTCCCACTTGACATGGCGATTCCGATGCGCCAGCGCTTGACTGGAACTTTGCGAAGCAGCTGTCTCGCTGGCGGGCGATGCTGAGGGCAGTTTCTTTTCATCGTGCGACCCGGCCTGTGGAAGCATAAGTAAACGTTGGTCGGCAATGAACGAGGCCATTTCATACCCTTGACAGCCAAACTTGAGTCTTCGCCTGTCGCAGTTGCGACTTGAGCTCTTGGATTTCTTCCTCCAGGGATCGCACATAGGCGAGGGACGGTGGCTTATCGTAGTGACAGTCGTCTTTGTACGCAATGCACCTGTAGAGCGCATAAGACGGAGTTCGCTCTCGGGATATGTTGGGAATACTTACGTCGTGCATTTGGGTGTCTTGCCGTCGCATTTTGACTGCCGCCGTGTTAGCCACTGTGTGCGCAGAACGTCGACAAACCACCATCTCCAGGCACGCGGCGGCAGAAAACCATCGCGACCGCGGGGTCGTCAGTACCTTTCGTCTGCGACAGCCGGCGCACGTCGACTTGCGATGTTTGGACTTGGGCTTCTCTTGCACGTCGGCGGGCATTTTCGAGAGTCGAGGGTCAGTCCGGGGCAGGCTATGTCGAGGGGTCTCGATCGCAAGTTCAAATCGAAGTCATGGCCAGAGCCTCGTAGGGCAGGGAGCGACTTTGAATGGATTCTCCTCACGAGATCAGATCAGAATTGGAGAGCAGGACTAGTATGTCAGCGATGTGCACCCCCTGCCGCACGACTACGAGGTACAGCAGGATGATTTTCGAAGACGCGCGCGGTCGGCACGCACGCAAGTATCGTTCTAGCGTCATGCGAAGGCGATTGTCGGAAAATGCACAAGCTGCATGGATGGCAGGGGTCTCCGCAGCGGGATCACGGATGGGCTGTTGGGCCAAAGCATGGACCACGCCATGGCACTGGCTGGGAAAGGAAAGAGCCCGGCCAGCAGTGAGTTACTTCCTTTCTGGAATGGCAAACTTCGTATGCTACGTCTCGAGAATTTTAGAGAGCGACAGGGGGGAGCTTAGTCTGAGTTCGGGGACGGTAGCGGCGGCAGGGGGGGAGGGGGGGTGGGATGACGACGTCTTCACCAGAAGGGAAGAAGGTGTTTGGCCAGTCAGTGGCAACTCCCGGAGGCACAACCAGTCCGCAAACCTCGGGACCAGGGCAGGCGGAGTAACGAGGACTGGGGGGACGATTCTGTCGCAGGGCAATTTGGACAGGACCGCATTAGGGGAAGCGACCACGCCGCTTTCAGCTGTCAGATCGAGTGGCGCCAACACGGGCCTCCTCACGGGGATAACCAGGCTAGAAACAGGGGAACAATCGGGTGTCATGACATTGTGTGCATTAGCGGGCAGGCTTCGCCTCGACTGGGAGCACTTGACCACCTGGATTGCCAGACTATTCTTGCCTGCCTATCTGGGTCTTGGGAATGCGAGGCAACGAGGAGCCAGAACAGCCCGTTTCGAGAACGATGAACCGCGAGACCTCGAGAGGCTCGCGGCTGAAGCCAGCAGAGGGCAGGCGGTAGAATTGTCAGGTATTGGAGGCGCTGCTGTCCCGAGTGCCGATGTCCGGGCCACTTTAGGGCTCGAGGACAGCGACTAGGTCACGAAAGGGCAGGTGGTGCGGCGCTGGCCACCCAGTCAGAGAGCAGCTCGCTCCCATCGAGATGCTTGGTCGGCCTTAGACGGCCGGGGTACCGGGAGCAACAGCGGCATAGCCTATGGACCTTCCTCAGTACAGTAGCAGGCCTAGCAGGCCAGGCAGGCTCACCCGGTCACCAGTTTCACCAGTCCGCCAATTCACCAACTCACCAGGCTCATCAAGCCAAAGCACATTCACTTTCGCTTGTTCGAGCAGGTCCCGATGTCTTGCCATTATGGCCTGAATTCCCGCCGTCATCTCACACCAGCCCTAACCACGCCACCGAACCTTCACCATGGTGTTTTGGAACACGCTTTCTCAGCACGAACAGTCGGTCAGCGAGCCAAAAACTACGCTTTAGGTTAGTCGTCATCCTCCTCAACCGACGGAAACCAAGCTCATCGACCTCTCAGATCATCGTGGAGCCTTGTGCTCACTGTCCTGGTATTTGGTAATCATTGGTACTGTCACTGGGACTCGCTCATTGGACGCCTCTGGTCGACGCCTTCCCGCAGCCCTCGTTCCAATGAAACCCCTGGCTACGTCCTGCATAGAATTGCTTGGATTTGCCCTTGCCCTTGACCACGTCTGCTTCGATGATGACACACTTGGAATCTTCTCTGCCTTTTCTCCCGATGCCGCTTTCACGTCTTTGCGGAACCGCATGTCGATCGTCTAAACTACTTTCCTTCCACTGGAACGAATACGGAGTGCGAGCCAATCGACATACTCACTGAACCCCAAGTATAGCACTGGTCAGCACTCTCTTTAATATAAGCACTATGTGCCTCCGCGTTACTCCAAGTCTTGACAGCCAGACGCCTGGTGTTCCACCTGCCTGGCTGCCACGAGGAGGCCCCACATACCAACCCAGTGAGCTCCAGCGCCTGCCAAGGTGGTGATGGATCCAGTAAAGATGTCCGTCAGCTCAGTGTATCTGTTGGAGAACCCTGGTCGGCTGTCAAGACGACTAGTTTTCGAGTTCGAGTAACAGCAGCACACGGAAATTGAAACATCGACTTCCCAACCAGAACAAAATCTAATTCGTGGCGTCAACCGCAGGCTACAGGTAGAACTATCAGCCAAAATCTGCCGCCCAAGCACCATCGGATATTCATTTCAAGCACAGACAGTGACTAACCCTCCTTCTGGGACGGCGCTGATATCCGACACTAAACACACCCTTGTCGTATACCTCGTACATGGCCGACAACGTCAGCCAACATTTCGAGATTGCTGCTCCATCTCGACCGCCCCGGCCAATTGCTCCATGTCCGGCAATGGGTCTGCGAGTTGACGGTCGCGCCGAACCGTCTTTTCGCGGACAAGGTACCAAATCGAGGTCGATCGTGCAGAGAAAGGATTGTCTCTAAATTTGGCGCGCTCATTGCAGTCGGCAAAATCAGCCTACGTTATGTGTGCGCTGCCTTTGGGTTCCGAGTGAACTGTTCGCGCAGGAGCAACCTTACGGACATTACAAATCAGGTGTATCGAGGTATGTATGTCATGGTGTTACGTAGTTGCTGAGACTCAGCCTCGAGACTTGCGAATGCATCTTCTCCCACATGCACGTTCACACTGTTGCGTCGCTTGCGGCGTAGTTCCCTCAAGTGACCGCCCGTGACCGCTTCGTCTACGGCCGAATACTGAGCCACCAGCATTGCCAGCTTCAGGGCATGTCTCGTTCATGCAAAGCCAGAAGGGCCATGGATGGATTGTTGAAGGAACGACGGGCCAGCCATCCGCTCAAGATTTATAGCCGATATCCGGGGTTCATCGAGGGATCACGCTGTCGAGGCATGCGCCGTCTTTAGTCATTGGACAGGCCACATCAGCCTAAATTACCCCTCCATGCACCAAAGTATGCAGAAGAGACTTGACCAAAAGTACTACTGACAGAAAGGGTCGTGGCAGTCAGTCAAACACATAGACCCGCTTCCTGAGTCCCCATTCACCGGCAAGGGAAAGACTTTCCAAGCGACCAGTACTGGGTCCTTATTTCACGCGACCAATACATTGTTCTAGCTTTTTGACATCTGTTGGCGCACAGTAGTCCGTGGTGTGGAAAGAGGGATTGAAACCAAAGATTCTGGTTCACCCGTTTTTCCACCGTCTGAAGGATTCTGCTTCGTCAGGGGCCCGACTTTGCCCGCTAGTGTTCTGTCCCTCCGAGACCATTGTTGACATTGAAATCGTGGACGACGAGAAGTGCCGGCTTCGACGCCAACCTGGAATCTTTGATATGTGGTCCATATGCTCCTGTGAAAGTTAGCCGTTTTGGTCGAGGATGGAGACGGAACTTTCCTACCTCTTCATACCGGGAATGAAGCTCAGCGACTTGCTCGTCCTTGACAACGAAGGGAACCGCCATGTTTACCAGGGCTGTGTCCTCAGACTTACCTTGTAAGTCGGCAGTCATCAAGTCTGGCCCCCTGGTCAGGAGTAGGTTTCGCGGGGGGAACCGTCTTGCCGCAGACTCGTGTATCTCGAGTCCTCAAAGCAGGGAAGATCCAACAGGTCGCACGCAGCAAGCCACTCCAGCGGATCCAAATCCCTGCTTCTATACTGCTGGACGACGGGGAAAAGTGCCAGTTTCATGCGCCACGGATCATGCTCCGTGCTGTACTACCTCGTACTCGTGACACTGTTCCAGGTCTAAGGTTTGGTTCGGCCGACCTCAACGCCGTTCCGGGTCTGATTTTGCAGCTTCTCGTCAAAAGCTGGGAGTATAGAGCCATCCCTACCAGCTCACCCAGGCTACGTCGTTGTCGTGACCGTCCAGGGACTCATCAGTCCTGCCTAGATATCAGTTAGCCCACCGGAAAGTGACCGGTCGGGTACCAGAGGTGGTCAAACACTCAACGGCCGCTTAGACCGCCGGGATGGGATCGAAGATACATAAGTCTCGCTGGGCCCCTGTGGTTCCAGCCATCCGATCCAAAGCTCTAGACTAGGTTGCAGATGGCCAAGGAGAGCAGATATTGTAGTAGGCAAATGTGGCCCCCTCAGGCAAGAGGTGCAAGGAGTGCAGAGTGAGCCAGTTTCTGGTTCCCTCTTCCCCGGCTCACCAGGCTGTGACTTGGCTTGGCTTCGGTTCAAAGTCTTGCCAGGAAGGTAAGCATGTCAGTGAGTATCGAGTGAAGAATTGGCAACCCGCATAATCCCTTTCACTGCATGCGAGGCATTCATGGCCTCACTTTCGGCATACGCACGGTGTCCTTTGGTTCCTCGGAGCTTACTGACACAGACAAAACTTTCATCCCGTATTGCGTCTTTTTTTAACACCCGCTCCTGTGTGCTCCTTGTCGTGAGTAGCTTGCATTCTGCTGACTTTCGCCAGGCTGACTGGGGCAGCAGGGGTCGACCACAGCCACGACTTCTGGGCTCTCGGTTGGGGAAGCTTGTCGATGGCCCCAGCCCTATGGTTTCACCAGCTTCGTCTCCAACTGACCTCGGCCATGCCTATTCGGTTTCTCGACACGCCCTAGTTGTTCTCGACCTACAATGCCCTCATTTTCCCTAGCCCTTGCTCTACGAAGTCTGTTTACAGAGACAGCGTCACACGCCCCAAGCCCGACTGCGTTTCGCCACCCTACCGCCTAGGCCTTCAGACCAGCGCCCTCAACCGAGACGTGTTGGTGTGTGCACGCATGCCATGGCTTGCCAGCCGCAGCGCATGCTGAAAAAGTGCTGGTGCTGATGAGCCTGTTTTTGGTCGACGCATGCGTCGAGATGCATGAAAGTTTCTATATGCATGACGGGGCGGTATATCTACTTGTCCATGCATGCCGCAGTCTGTCCCCCCTCGACCAGCGTGACTGAACCTGGATACCCAAGATGGGGAAAGCGGCCACAACAGAGAGAAACTACCGTCATCCTAGTATATTGGTGGAAGAGCAGGGTACCATTGAATACCATGAGACAGAGGACAAGTTCCTGAACCCCGAGCCCTCTGAAGATCCGCACGATCCCCTGAACTGGCCTCTCTGGGTGAAGGTTCGTTCCAGAGCCTACATGATCACCATCGGCGCACCTGCTGATCACCCACAGATTATCATTCTGGTTCAGACATCTCTACTTGCGGCAATCGGCGGGCTCAACACCGCTGCGATCAACCCCGCGTTGGTGCTGCTGGCCCAAGATTTTGACATCAGCAAAGTTACCGCCTCGTATCAGACGTGAGTCTTATCCCCACGACATTCTCTCGACAACCAGTCGCTAATAGGCACCAAGAACTGTCTGTATAGCGCTGAATGGAATTGCTCCTTGGTTATGGATTCCCCTCTCAAACAAATATGGCCGAAGGCCGGTTTATTTAGCAACGACATTTCTAGGTTTCGTCTCAGCGCTCGGCTGTGCGTACACACAGTCCTTTGGCCAGCTTCTCGCAGCACGAGTCTTCAATGGGCTCTTTCCCGTGGCTTTCGCGCTTGGCGCAGCAACAATAGTTGACTTGTTTTCCTACCACCAACGTGGTCGAGCGATGGGCTTTTTCACCGTGACCATGGTCAACGGAAGCCACCTGGCTCCTATCGTTGGAGGCCTCCTCGGCCAGTACTGTGGATGGCGATGGATCTTCAAGTTTGTGGCCATCGTGGACGCCGTCATGCTGCTGACCGCTTTCGTCTGCCTGCCAGAAACACTCTACGTCCGCGAAACACGGTCGTCCAGAGCCGACACGCTCAAGCTCCCGAATCCGATCACTAGACCTCGATTCACCAAAGAAGTCTACTTCTCGCGGTTGCGACTCTGGACCAGTTTGCCGGGAATCAAGCTGAGACCTAACCAGTTTGTCATCCCAGCGTTGAAGATGGCCAGATATCCGTCCGTGCTATTTCCGGCTCTCTACTACGCCACCATGTACGGGTTCGCTTCCATTCTGCCCGCAGTCACCGTCGCAGCAATCTTCACCGAATTCTTTCATTGGAATACGCTGACCATCGGGCTCACGTATGGAGCATCGCTCACTCTCGGCGGCATTTTGGGCGAGTGCATCTCAGGCTGGGTTGTCGATTTGATTGTCAAACGGGAGCGAAAGCGGCTTGGTCGCGATCCCGAACCAGAGGTCCGCCTCAAGGCCATCTGGATGGGCGAGATAATTGTCCCTGCTGGCCTCCTCATATATGGCTTCTGCCTGCAGTACCGCACAGTTTGGATCTTGCCCATCCTGGGAATGGGCATTGCATGCTTCGGCCTGCAGATCATCACGACGACGACCTACACTTATGCAATTGACTGTTACCGCACGGAGGGCAGTGAGGTCGCGCAACTTTTCAACTTTATCCGGCAGGAAATTGGATTTACCTTTGCCTTTTACGTTGTCCGTCTAGGCAACAGGATCGGGTTCCAATGGATGTTCTTGATGTTTGCCCTCGTCGGGGGCGTACTCGCTTTCATTCCCATGCTCTTCATTATCTTCAGAGGAGAAGAGTGGAGAGGGAGACTTGGAAAGCCCGTGGGCGTGAACGTGCTTGAGAGCATGGTTGTCGCAGCAGTTCACCAAAAGGATGGCACTTCGTCGGAGCGCTCCACCAGGACTTAGCGCAACACCATGGCATGGCAAAGGGGAACCACATTGAGCAGAATCCCATGCAACGGCGAGCAGGGTCCCTTGAGCTAATGCACATCATCAACCCTGTCGTCCAGATCTCATGCACCGCCGATCTGTCGAGGTTGATGAGATCCGGGAACTGTGCGCTATGGGTGCTGCACGTCACGCGTACATACACGAGGAAGAACTTCCCAAAGGGGTATGCACCCATTCCCCACAGGAGCAGTCAGGACGGCGCCAGCTCCGGCGCTTCTGTGTTGTGCAGGCTGCATCGAATCCCCTTGTTGTACTACTCCGGAGATTTTGCTGGCACATCCTGATGCCTCACAGGGCCCTACTGTGTGGGAAGATTCCGCCCGGAAGGACTCCGGACCACACCATCACCTCGCTACGCAAAGGCACATCCAATACCACCCCAGCCGCTCAATCTTCGGATAAGCCAGCAGGCTTGGCTAGGTGCTATAGCGGCACACCCGCTGGACTGGCCGCTTTGCTTCGCGCTGTTCCAGACTCTCTGCGGGTACAGTGTCTCCTGATATGCGAGGCAGAGTACAGGAAGTTTGCCAGAAGCGACAGCACTGTAGTTCGCAGCAAAAATACTCGAGCTTGAGCGCCGAAGCCAGTTCTGTCTTCAACAATGATGGCCTGTGTGCAGAAGGCTGATTTCGCACAGGTTTCAGGTGTGGAAATCCAGCGTACCAAACAGGCAACAATGTCTCCTCCACCTCGGATGTGGGGTATGTCAGCTGTCGAGTCATTGTTTCCAACAAGCGGCGTCCTCTTGCGACGAATCAAGCGGGGTCGAAGATAGAGATGAAGAACAGGAAATTGCCTGGTAATCGATAGCCAAATGTATCGTCACGTCACGTCACCTTCAGATGTAGAGCTGTATGATATCCCATGAGCTGAGATTCTACATGGACATATCCCCCACCGTGAAAGATAGCACTTGACACGTAGCATCTCGGGCCTGGATACTCCGTACCCACGAAAGAGAGTGATAGATACAGTACGTGATCGGAGCCTCAACCTCGGCCAGGCAGCGCAAAGAAAAATGCTTCGTGCCCCTTCGTCTTCTCCCTCTTCATCTTTCATCTTGAGGCATGAACTTGTTCACCTCGGACACTTTCCGCCCTGCGTGAGGGCAGCGGAAAACCGAAACCCCACGTTAAAATGGGGCTTGCATCGACACGCGCGGGAGTTTGGGCCTCTGACAAGCCAACGCAATGTTTCCGGACTTCGAGAATCGAGAGTTCGAGAAAACCGAAAAATCGAGATCCGACGCGCAGACACTGTGGGCGCCCGAGTCAGTGAGCTAATAACAACCTCGAAGTCTCGGGCCGGAAGAGGTTTGCTTGTCTCGGAACCAAAAGCTTCCCCCGGCCGGATCGAGAACGAGTCTCCCGCACATCCTCCGTTCTGTGTGGGTGAGTCGAATCTCGGAACGTATACCGCGGTCGCGGCAGTACACGCGTGCTGCGCGAAGGGTCGGTTCTGAGATAGGCAAGTGGTGCTCAGTGCTCAAGGCTCGGTGCCCCGTGCTTAGCGGGCGTCCCTCCCCCCCGGCCGTCCTGTAACGTGTAAACAGGGATGTAAGACGCAAAGCGGCGAACAGCGGTGCCCCTGTCCGAGAATCTCGAACGGGGGTTGGTGGTGGTAGTGGTGACGGCGATGAAAGCGAAATGCGACGGGACGAGACGGGACGAAACGAGACGAGTGGTCATGAGAGCTGTCACCACTGTCGGTCAATGGGCACCGTCGCTGGCGGGACAGGCCAGGCGCGGTAACGCCAGTCAAGCACGGACTTTGGCCGAGGCGACAAATGGTGCGTTGGAGGGATGGGGTGGATGGGTGAGGTGAGGTGACGGGTTGGTCAAAAGTGAGGCAGGTATGCATGCCGCCCTAATGTGAGTGGGCAGCTTGAAGCATGGCTTTGGCGGACTCTGCACAGCGAGGCTGGCTGGCTGGCTCCTTGTCGGTGCTGGTGTATGGTATCGCGCACACAATACACGATACACACGCTTGGAGGCTGACAGCCTCGCGACGGATGAAAAGCAGTGTGGGGGCAGGGTGTGGAAGCCTGATGTGGTGGGTGGATCAGAACTCAGGAGTGCGCACGATGGATCAGGCGGGAGCTGGGGACCGAAATCATGCCATTACTCCGTACGGCACCGCGTCTCTATGGAATCAGTAAGCTATATAGCTTGGGTGCCCACTCACTGCTCCATTGATATACCTCGTGCTGTTCTGACAACATGCAGTTGGACAGTATATTTCGGCGCCCTGCTTCGACTAGCGACAGGCGCGGTTTTAAGCAATGATGTTGTTGCCCTCGATGGCTCCTGGTGGAACAAATCGTCTACTTCGGCCGCTGCGGTTCATCTGCCCATCTCGCCCTCTTAAGCGTCGAACCTTGCGTTGCCACTGACAGCCCTCATCACTCGTCTTCCACCAACATCAAGCTCGGCTTCGAAGTTCTCCTCTCCAACGCGGTCCGCATCGAGGTTATCCCTCCAGACGTCGTCGGGAATCTGTGGCAATGCCTCTATCACAGCATCTCCATTTGCCGCGGTAGCAGCTGGAAATCCTCGCTGTGTGAACATAGCCTCATCCCTCATCATGAGTCTGTTCAATCTTACGCCTTCAGCCCTGACACTCCTCGTCAACTCCCTGTTTCTTCTCTCGCGCAACGTCATGGCTCTTGTGGTCGGGCTCTGTTCACCGATGTCTCGCTCCCAAGTGCGTTGACCGCGATGGCCTGAACGAACCATCGCAGGGGGGGCCGTATATGCGGCGTCATGCTCCGTGATCAACAGTTGTCTCGACAGGTCAGCAGGTGTCTCGGGCTGAGAGGTTGCGGGAAGCGAGTCGTTATACACCGAGAAAGAGTTCCCATCAAGCTGCTGTCTGTAAGGTCTCGGTTCTGTCCGCGGGACATTACTAGCATTGCGGATGGGAGTTGGTGTGGTTGGCAGTTGAGATGAGTCGGAAGACGCACCAGCTTGTCTGGTGTATTGCCTGGCAGGGGTTGTCGGAAGAGGGGGAGAGCTGGGAATATCTGCAATGGAGTATCCGCGTCCGAGAAGACTGCTGCTCCGACGGTGGATCATGGGCGCGTGGTCGAGAGTGATACTTGACAGATCCCCTGAGCCATCGCCACTGGGTGGACTTGCGAACTGGAGATCTGAGGCTGACGAAGTCCGGGTGCCAGCAGAGTATGTTGGTGGCAATGCGAGAGATAAAGTCCTCAGCTCATCATCGAGCACATCGTCTCCTAAAGACATTCGGTTCATGCGGTCCAGGACCTGGCCACCTGCGAATGCCTCGCTCGCAGACTCCCGATCAGAGGATTGGTATGGATACGTGGTACTCCGACGTCTGTACTTCTTGGCCTGAGGGATCTTCACTACAGGCGAGCTGGCTTTTCTGTCTTCTGTATCAGCAGAGAGGCGTTCCGGAGAAGCAGCTTGGGCGAAACGGAGCAGAGAGCTCTTTCGGGGCGCATGCTGATTGGTGTGAATCAATGGTGGCATGGAGAGCGGCGAAACTGTACCGTCACCATCACCATCAACATTTTGGTTCCTGTGGTTGATGTGCGGTCCCGTTTCAGATTGGGGTTCACTGAGGTCAGAAGGGAAGTCTGGAAAGGGGATCGGTGAGGTGCTTGTCGGTGCGACCGAATGAGACTGGATAGATCCTCGCTTGGGAGGTTCTGGTAGATCACCGTCGGAGGTGGACGAGGAGTGAGGGCGCCCGCTGGACAATTCAACGGTGCTGGGTGTGGATAGGTTGAAGCCATGTGTATCTTGGCTGACTGTCTGTGCTGTGGCCTCGCGATAGTCCTTCAGGTAGCGAATCACGTCCTCCTTCTTGAAACCCTGTTTCCGGAGGCCATAGTAGAGCTCTGCTTGCCGAAGATGGAAATCGATGTCTCTCTCCGAGAGGGAGATGCTAGTAGCTGGTAAGCGAATCATCATGGCCGGTGCGCATCGAGAAGGATTCTCGGGCAGAGATCCGACTTGATACGGTTTGGGTCCAGATGTCCATCACGAGAAAAGACGGCGATGGCTGGTTGTGTTTGCCATGAGCAGCGTCAGTCGCCGCGGCGGCTTCCTTGTCTTGCAACGACATCATCAGGCAGGTTCGTTTTCGGTAAACCATTACCTCCACCATCGTGCTTGACATTTATAGCAACATTCACATGAAGCCATTTTGAAGCTGACATGGATGGTCGGATCAGCCATTCATGGCCTCTGATGGTCACTCATAGACATGATGTGGACTTGCCGTACTATAACTCCGCTCACAGAGACCTTCCAGAGTATATCTCCACACCTGTGTGCGGTGGGATTAGGTGGAAGACAATCTTGACTCCTCCCAACGGCCCCTTGAACGTTTTACGTATGTGGATGCATGAACCCACCGCTTAGCCTCACAGTGGTCAGATAACCTCCACCGCAATCTGTTGTCAGTCTGTGCGACGAACGTCTGTAAGAGCAGAGCGTAACTGTGCGTCGTGCACTGTGTGTTCGTCGATCTCTAGAGGGCCAGATTGACCAAGACGACGGGTGTGGAACTAATGTTCGCACAGGCCGCTGATTGGCCGCCGACGCTCTGACCCTGTGAGGAACCTAGAAGCGCAGAGACGGGCATCATCTTGGGCTCATCTTGGGCTCATCTTGGGCTCACCTTTGGCTCATCTTTCTGGCAACCTCAATCTATCCTCCTCACACTCGACTCTGACTCCGACACTCACTCACCCACACGTTCGCTACCCCCATTGCCATCGCACCATCGCAGCCGCCCGATCACCAGCGGGCCTGCCAGATCAGATCCCGGGACTCTCGATTCGCAATCTGAAACCGACTCGCCATCCGCCCCTAACCTCGTCACTTTAGGCCTGGGGGGAAATCTCACAGCTGCTGGTACGGGTGCCGCAGCGATGAAGACTTCAACAACTCTACAGCGATTGTGACTGAGAAGGTGCCGGCAAGTCACCATCGACACGTCATTCGGCTTGGGATTCTCATCTCCAAGCCACTCCGCCCACGAGTCTGAGTCGGACACGCACGACTAGAATGGCTGACCTCTCGCTTGGTCCGCTGCGGATTGCGAATCCCGACGATGCATCGCCCGACACTCCCATGCAGACGCATCCGCCTGAACCTCAGTTTCCACGAGTGTCTCCGCTGGTCGACCCAGATGGGAGTACAGACTATCTCTCCGCCACGCCTCAACGTTCTCACAGCCCTGTGTCCCCGATGGAGTCCGGGACCGTGGCCAAGACCGCCGCCGAAGACCTTCCTTCGCTCTCCATAGCTGCATCCTCCGAGTCCGCGTCCACACCTACGCAGTCTACCTACTCGCAACAGAATGCGTCTTCTGACCGGATTGCCCAACGGCAGAATATCCCCTATCCATATCAAGACCAACAACAGGCGCAGTTCCCTCAGTATCCTACTATGATGCCCCACAACCTACACGATCCTCGGTCGAACGTCTCACGTCCTGGTTCAGCCTACTACACCCAAATGCCCGTCAACGGCTCAGCTACAAATGGCGTTTCCCGTCAAGGCTCATATAGAGTTCGAGGTGACGGTTCCGCCTCGTCGGGTTTTCCTCAACGGACATCCTCCAAGCGCGTGGGGCTAGGAGATGTGGCAGGAGTGCCTTCGGGAGACGCCAACCACACAGAAAGAGCCTACGGGCAGGGACAATACACCCAGGGCAATGGACCTTTGCCTCCGCGAAGAACCTCCCGTGGCGTGCCACCTTCACACCCAGGCACCACTACAACCGGCAACACCCCTCTTTCTACCACCCCTAGGTCCATACAGACACCCTTGTCGAGCTCTCCGTACAACCTTGACGACCGGCCGCTTACCAGTGCGGAGGATTGGCAGGAGCGTGGAGCTGCCGTCGGCGTGAGAAGAGAAGTCGCCCCAGATGGCACGGTCACTACTAGGCCCGTCAAAAAGGGTGTCAAGGACTTCAACTTTGGCCAGACTCTCGGAGAAGGCTCCTACAGTACAGTCCTCGCTGCCACTGATCGGAGCAACGGCAGGGAGTACGCCATCAAGGTGTTGGATAAGAGACATATCATCAAAGAGAAGAAAGTGAAATACGTAAACATCGAGAAAGACACTCTAAACCGGTTGACGGACCATCCTGGCGTGGTGAGACTGTATTACACCTTCCAAGATGAGCGGTCTCTGTACTTTGTGCTGGACCTGTGCCAGGGCGGCGAATTGCTTGGTGTCTTGAAGCGCATGTCCACCTTTGACGAGGAATGCTCACGATTCTACGGTGCCCAGATACTGGACACGATCGAGTACATGCACAGCCGGGGTGTCATCCATCGCGATTTGAAGCCGGAGAATCTCCTGCTGGACGGAAATAGGCACATCAAGGTCACGGACTTTGGGACAGCCAAGCTCCTCCCTGAAAGGCGAAACGCTGAGGGCTATGTCGATTTCGAACCCGATTCCACCTCAACCGAGAACCGAGCAAGCTCGTTTGTGGGCACCGCCGAATACGTGAGCCCGGAACTGCTGACCGACAAGAACGCATGCAAAGCAAGTGACATGTGGGCATTTGGCTGCATCATTTACCAACTTATGGCGGGACGGCCGCCATTCAAGGCGGTCAACGACTACCAGACATTCCAGAAAATTGTGGCTCTCGACTATGAGTTCCCTAGAGGCTTCCCCGAAGTCGCCCGAGACCTGGTCGAGCGGTTATTAGTCCTCGACCCGCAAAGACGACTCTCTCTGGAACATGCAAAGAATCATCCCTTCTTCACCGGCATACAGTGGGGTCGGGGTCTGTGGGAGCAGAAGGCACCACGACTGAAGTCATTTGTGCCCCCTGCACAGCCGCCGATCAAGCTTAATGGAAGCAGTGCCCAAGACAGCTTTCCACCTGACATCGATGCCGGTCACAGCACTCACCCAACCATGCTTCCCCCAAACAACCAGCGACCACAACCAAGGGTAATAACGGAACTCCCGCCGCCCAGTCAACTAGACATCGAATGGTCTCCCGTCCTCACACGAAACAACGAACGAATCCTGAAACTAGGCAACCTCTCCGTAGCCTCGTCGCCAAATCCCCACAGTCCACACAATACTGATGGTGGCGGCAAGTTGTCGAAGTGGTTTGGAGGCAATAACACCAAGAAACGGCAGAGGCTGGTCATGGTGACCTCGAGTGCGAGAATCATAATCGCTGCTGCGGGTGGAGAGGAAAAGAAGTCCAAATCGGAAATCTCGTTGCTGTCCCCTGGGACCGACTATTCGAGCGCGACCGATGCGAAGGGTGTGACTCAGTGGATAGTTGACACCGTGAGTCCTAGCATGATACCGAGGTAAATAGAATACTGACCAGATGAGCAGAAGGACCGCCACTACGTCTTCGAGGACGTGAAGCCTCCGTCGAGCGATCCGATGGCGTCAGCTAAGGCAACGCAGGAGTGGCTTGACGTGTTGGCACGAGCCAAAGACTTCGCGATGCAGCAGAACAACAACTACTCCAATGACGACGCACTGAATATTTCGTCTTCAGCACTGTCAAGTCATACCAACACCCAGCCCACCGACTTGAGTCCCCATTCCGCGAACCAGTCGCACTCTGGACGAGGAATACTACACAAGCAGCACTCGGGAGATGCGGAGTCTCTTAAGGGGAGAAAACGCTTCAGCAAGCGGCAGTCGAAGAGTGGACTGACAGCAGTGTTTTAAGATGGACCGATGAACAAAATGGGGTGCAGTGTTGCGGTTGGTCGTTCGCTTCTTGCACAGCAATTTACTAGCATAGCATTGGTCTCGAGGATGTGAACAGCATGGCGATCTGGAACAGGGTAGAAGAGCATTGACAGTAGGCTCTTGGTGTCGTCGAAGGTCGCATCAGGTAGATGTAGACAGGGTATATATATCTTCGGCGCTGGCTGTGTGACCTGTCGGCGAGCGGCAGTCGCTGCCACATTCGCCTGAATGACGACTGGGCAAGTCAAACCATTGCCTTTGCCATCTTTCGGCGCGCTTGTCTGGCTGATGTCTTGGCGTCTCGGGCTGCCCACAAATGAAGATGCGGGCATGGCCTGGTGTTGCTGTGCCCTGGTTCAGCGTCGTCCACCACTGGCCAGGAGGCCTGGACCTGCAGCTGGAGCTACTCCCCTTCCGGCTGTCGCTCTGCACTTCCCATCGCCACCCTTCGTGTCCCGCGGCAAGCCTCATCTACTGGCTATGCGCCTCCGCGGTATGGCGTTCGGGAGAGACGACTGCAGAAAACGTCGCTTGACATGGTGACTGGGACCACCACACGGGAAAGCGTCGCCCATTCCACGTAAGAGCGTCGACAAAGCCAAGTTGCAGGTTCCTCCCTGCGGGCTACCACTCGGCGACTTCAGTCACAGCGCCCGATTTGTATGGGCAAAGAACACAAGGCAACCTTCAGAAACAGCAGGGCATACAAGAGGCGCGGCAGTTGAGCCGATAGACAACTGCCTACAAGACCTGCGTTGATGAATATAGCTCGTGCGCAAAGAGCTTTCGAGCGTGCGCGGGTGGATGAGATCACATGAATCAACAGCCTGCACAATCCCACCAGCAAACATCTGTCCCGATGGTTTCACGCGCCGAAGTCGCAGATCGTCCTCACTCTCGCTCCGCCTCCCAGTCTCGGGCAGCGCCCTCCGTCATCTCAAGAACCTCTCGCTCCAGACATCATCACCAGCGGGGACGGTCGCATTACGGAGGGGCGTCACATGTTCCGCAGAATGAATTTCCATTCTTCTCACAATCTGGGGATGTGGAGGTGGTGATCGCCTGTGATGGACAAGAGAAGAGATACCTTCTGCACAGCTTTACATTGGCTCAGTTTGCAGGCTTCTTTGCCGAGGAGACCACAAGGGGCCAACCGCAAAGACGGCCGCCCGACGCGGCCTTGTCGAGGCCCGGCCAGGCACTGAGTGTCATCGGAGAGGAGTCCTCTCAGCTCAGTTCGACGGCTGGTCCTTCAGCTGCTGGCCCACAACCACCGGCACTACCGACTTCACCGCAGCGGCAAAGATGGAGGTTCGAGCTGGACTGGGAGAATCTGGAGGAAGACGAGGAGCCCATCTTGGTGCAGAGGACGCCAGAAAACCATCTGTTTGCACCGGCACAGGCCCCTCCTCAGCCGGACCGTCCAAGAACGGAGCGGGTGCATTCATCGTCCTTCTTCCGCTCCATGGCCAACCTGGCCCTCTCCCACCGTGGACCGGCCTCACAGTCTACTGCCGAGTTGGCTGCGACCGCACCTGACCCGTCTCTCGCAAACCCACTCCTCCGAGACTACGACAACCTTTTCCGCATCTTCTACAACTACCCGCCCATCCTGAACTCGACGAATATCGCTTCAGCCTATTCGGAATGCAAAGCGCTTCTGTCTCTAGCTGACATGTACGACGCTCTGCCCGTGGTCGGTCCTCGCATCGACCACCACTTACTGCGCTTTTCATCCCGCTTGTTCAAGCAGATCGCCAAGTACCCGCCATCGTACCTCAAACTTGGCTACCTTGCCCGCAGTCGGATCATCTTCTCGGAAGCACTGACCCATGTCGTGGGCCAATGGCCTGCCGCGTATCCCTACATCAAAACACCCGACCATTCTGGCGGAGGCTACGAAGTCCCCCAGTCAGTTATCGACTTGATTGAGGACAAAGTCGACGAGCTCGAAGAGCTGAAACAACGAGTTGAGACGAGATTATACCGGCTGACACTGACAACCAGTCGCGGCGAAAGAGTCAATCCGTCGAATGACTATCTTGGCTGGTTGGCAATGTCGCTCTGGCGGCAATGGCTTGCCGAAAACACCACCCCCGAAGTCCGGGGCATCCTGAAGAATCCGCCCAACTCGCGTCCCGGTAGCGGGAATAGCAACGCGCCTCCCCGTCTGCCGGCTCCTCGCCCCAGCGTAGAACGCAACATGCCGCCTCCTCCACCCTATCAGCCTCACCCACCTCCCCTGGCTAACCCGCAACAGTCCAGCGCCATAGCCACGGGTCGTATCTTCCGCCTCATCGCCTCCACCAACCCGGACACATTCCTGCCCCACGATGAGCTCAAACGCTTCCTCAAACTTACTCCTCCCTCGACCAATCAATCTCTGTATACACGCGACAACCTCCGCCGGTTCGAACGTAAAGTAGACGAGATCAAGAATGTCGCCAGGGACATGGTCAAGCCGCTGGTGAGAAACTGTCTCGAGCTGGATTTGAGGAGCCTCGCTGATGGTGGAGGTGGTGGGTTGGGCTACCTGACCTGTATGAGATGCGAAGAGGATGAGTTGCCTTGGGAGGTATAACCGTGACGTCTTCAAGATTTGAGTACGTCAAGTAACAGACAGGGGTGGCTGGAAAGAGACCGACCAACTTTATCACGAAGCTGTCCTTGACACAACGAGGTGTGAGGTGTGAGGTGTGAGGTGTGAGAAGCGGCTAGGACCCAGACCAACCGAGCCAGCGAGCGATCTCAAAATGCTTCCTCCTACGCGCATTGGAGTCCCAAGCTCGAAGCGAAGTCTATTTCCACTATCGGCCAGAACAACCACCTTGCCGACATGACCTGACCTGACCTGGCCTGACCTGACCTGGCCTGACCTGACCGACATCTTCACTTAACAGACTCCCTGCAGACACGCAGCACAAATCTAAAACCGGATCCACGCTTCCACACAGAAGCAAATACCGAGATTTTAACGACCTTATTACGAATTCCCTTTCCCCAGCGATGATCTTATTTAGTGCATGCATGCTCTTCAGCACGTCTTTACGATTCACGAACCTTGCATTAGCGATGGGAATGTCGGAGAGGAGCAGACGGAATACGTGAGAATATGAAATGCAGCGCACGAGAAGACCTGAGATTTGATCTAAGCGAGCGTGCTTTTTCTCGGTCTCCGCATGTTCGAGAAGCTGAGTGAAGTGTGAAGTGTGAGGACTTGGTCCTATATTTTGGTGCCATCTACCACTGTACACTGTATGTACACACTGTAAGTAGGTACATATAGTTGGTTGGTTGGTTTTAGGATACCCACGATTTTCAATTCATGTCCAAGTTTAAGGCAGGGCGACGCGAGAATGCAAAAGACCCATGCTGGAGAAGGAAAAAAAAAGAGACAGAACAAGGCGCTTGTATGGCGGCTCTCCCAATCGATTTTTCTATGTCTGCCGCTTCCATCCCAGTTCAATGTTCATCCCTGATCCCATATGAGCCGAGACGTTTCTGAACGACCGAACACTCCTATCCCCGTGTTGAGCCGTCCCGAGAACCGAGGCCATTGTCAGAAATCCAACCTCCCACGCTGGGTCCAGCCCAGGTGCTCATGGCTCAGTCATGCCCACGAAAATGGAACACACAAAGAAAGAAATCGACGCATGCCCACGCAGCCTCTTGACGACCTCTTCACGTCCGACGTCCAAGATCCACAATTGTTACAGTGTCGACATCAAGTTCTGGAATCCAGGTGGCAGCCGTTCAAGTCTCGCATGGTCGCCCCGGCCATCGACGGGGTATCCTCTCCGCAGGCCCGTCGTTGACCTGGAAGTTGATGCCTCGGCTGGGAGACGAGAATGTCCACCAGAAGAGTATTCAGGAGCACTGAAAGGCGGCATATCGTGGCGAAGAAAGCGCTCCATCGGCGTCAGTGAGACAGGCGCATGGTGGGGGATGGGGTTGCGGGTACGGGGGCGGTAGTATGTCCTGGTTGAGGTGCGACTGAAATGACTTGACGTTGATGAAGACGAGGTCGAAGTTGAACTCAAAACCGAAGTCGGCCTGCGTAGTAGACGGAGAATGTACAACGGCGAGCCGACGCCGAGTCTTTCGATTGTGGGACGCATATAGTAACATGTCCTGGTCGAGCTGTTGCTGTAACGACTTGGAGGCGCTGATGACGAATTGTCTGACAGAAGACAGTGTGAATTGGACGATGGCGGTGATGGCAAGTCCGTGTTGATCGTTGGAGGTCTTCGTCTTCCAGAGAGCCCTCCAGTCCCGCGTCGTATATGCATACGATCACCTGGGCTAGTTGGCCGTCGCTCAGCGCGAGATGAAAAGAGCTGGGGGAGGGAAGCGGGTCCGTTCGAGGCGCGGCTGATGGGATGTAATGAGCATGTCGGGGTCAAAACGTCGGTGCGCCGGGGATAGTATCCGGCCGACCTCAGGTGGGAGGGGCGGGGTGAGCTCTGCAATGAGGAGAGATGCGTGCCAGGTGGTGATAGAAATAGGCGCCTCGGAGAAGATGGATAACTTGAGCTTGCCCACAAGTCCGTACTTGGTGGTGGCAGAGGATGTGCGTCTGTTGAAGCAGGCATATTGCTCCAGTCATACGCATTGCGACGGCCTTGTTGGTCTGCGGGCCGAAAACGAAAACGAACCACGTCGGGGTAATCGGCAGCTTTATCGCCTTGGGACTGAGAAGTGGTAGGAGGAGTAGTTGGAACCGAGTTCTGCGGACTTACACGGACAGGGACTCGGCCCTCGGTGGTATGGACATGGTTGTCTGCCACTTCATCGGCATCAACCCTGGCTTCGGTCAATTCACCGTTGTATGACTGGAATCGGGTTCTCGGCTGCTGGACAGATTTCGTCTTGTGTCTAGCGTCTCGGAGTTTCCTGGTGTACCTAGGGCCAGAGCCATTCACGGAGGAGGACTCGCTGTCCGCATCGCAATCGGAGGCAGCTTGTTTTGGTAGTGGTAGGTCGTCGAAGTTCCCCTCTGTATCCGCATCATAGTCCTCAGACGTCTGGAGGACGTCATGTTCGCTCTCTCCGCTGCCTCTTTCGCCATTGTCCGGCTCTATCATGTCGTTGTTTTCCGCATTTACCTTGTCTCGGTCTTGCTCACGTTCAAGAGGATGGTTCAAGAATAAGGCGTCTATAGTGGCTTCCATCTCATAGTGAGGTCCGTGGTCGGTGGTCGGATATGCACCCGGCGGGGGATGTGTTGGTTGGTCGTGCTCGCCAGGATTGGGCATTTCATGGATGGCGGCATTAATGCTAGAAGACTTCGCGCAAAGCCGGTTCAGCTTGCAGACTCTGGTCTCAATGCGGAAAACAAGGTTGAAGATTGGGAAGAGCAGGAGGATATTCTCCATCAGTCTTTCAGCGCGGCGAAGGGCTGCCAGAAGCCTGTGCATCATCTCCCGGGTTTCCACGAGAGAGCCAAGGACACTTGCTGCAGTCAACGTACAGTATTCGAGTTGTTTCAAGAAGCCAAACGGTACCACTGATACTGGTTTCGGTAGACGTTCAAAGCCAGTGGCCCAGCAGCTATTATGGTTGTCATCCTTGCAGATCCAGAGTCCGATCTTGAAAGAGGTAGTGAGCAGGAAGAATGCCAGTGTGACCTTGGATGCCCAAATTGTTCCGTCTAGAACATCCCAGGCAAGATATTGCGACGTCGACAAGGTCAAAACCGCAGCATCGTGAATCCAGCTGAGTGCCGCTAGAAACCACAAACCGAAGATTGCGTAGAGGATGAGGAGGTCTCGGAAGGAGGCAAGGTTCAGTAGGCGTAGCATGGTGCTCGATTTCCAATTCAAGTAGAGTATCAGTATGCTGGATTACTCAGGGGATGTGGAGGAAAAGGTGTGTGGACCATTATATCTGTGAGAAGTACAGCCTTGATATAGGCCAGGGACAGGCTAACACTTGTCGCCAGTCTCGACGTACGGAAACACTTGTGTCGCACAGTTCCTCTGTGGCCTTTCTCCGGATTGCGGTACAAACACCCATTGCGCCGCCTTTAAGCAATGTGTCTTAGATGGCATTGTCAGATGTTGAGATATTGGGGGCGTTTGTGTTTCGGAGAGATTGTGGAGTGAGTAGCCTCAGGCAGAGACGACGATTGCGCAAATAACAAAGGTCACCTCAGCAGGGCTGTGGGCAATGTCGTAAGACATGGTTCTCTTCGGTCGTTCATAGACGCCTGGGCTTGAATCGAGAAACGAGGCTGAAACACATGTCGAAGGCAACATAGAACGAGGATTCAGACCCTCCCTAGCCAAAGCAACTTCCTGGGAGTCAACCAGAAGCCATGGCGCTCTGCATTGTCTCCGTGCCTCCCTTGTTCGAGCCGCTGTTGCCCCCTTGCAGCCTTTAGCTCAACCTGATTGATCTTCCAGGACCTCAGCACCCAGGTGCTCACTCCAGCGAGCAAGAACATGCAGCCGACAAATATCTGGGCGCTGAGGTAGCCGGAAGCAGTGACCATCTCAAGCGCGATCGGCTCTGCAAATGTGGTGGGCACGACCAGGGCCAAACAGATGACACCGAACGAGGAAGGCAGTCTCTTGAGTCCCACCACTTCAGCCAATACCGGGGTGATGGTGTTCCAAAACACACCACAAACACAACCTGACATCAAGGCAAAGGCGATGAGAACGCCATATGACTTTGCGGGTACCCACAGTGCGAGACAGAGGACGCCGGAAAGGGCTGTCATGATCGCGGCCATGTTGATGCGGCCAAATGCGTCCGAGTAGTATCCAATGACAGGCCGGCCGACTCCGAGACCGAGATTGAGAACCGCCCCGACGACTGATCCTTGAGACGCCGTAAGGCCAATAGAGGTTGCGTAGCTGGGCAGCGAGTAGAGCAGGACGATGAAGCCCAGCTCAGTCAGCACTCCCCAAGCCACAACCAACAACACCTCCACACGCCCGTACTCGCGGTAGTTGAACGCATTCTGCAGAGGCTGGACCGCCTTGTTGCGGTCCTTGAGCAGCAGCGAGCACACTGTGTTGACAGCCAGGCCGCAAAACGCCAGAATGCGATAGGCCCAGTTCAGGCCCATGTTCTGGACGATGGCGCCTGCTGCCAGGTTGTAGGCCAGCCCGCCCAGGCCGGCACCAGAGGATGCGATTCCCATGGCGAGGCTGCGACGCGTAGAAAACCATTGAGGAAGCGTGGCTGTCGCGGGAATGTAGGTGAAGCCCAGCCCCCACCCGAAACAGGCTCCCTGGGTCATGAACAGATGCCACATTTGGGTGGAATACGACGCGCCAAACAGGGCGACAAACAGGAGGACGGTGCCGATGAGCAGAGTGGCCCTCATGCCCAGATACCTCTGGGAGATGTCGACAACCGGCGCGCTCAGAAGAGACTGGGAGATCGACAAGCCCCCGATCAGCGCATATTCGAGTGGTGACGCGTTCTTGAAGGTGGAATTCGCGAGATAATGAGCCAAGAATACGCCCCACGCCTGCGACGGGTCAGCTTCTCGAGCACGCCGCCGCTCTGGACCTGGCTTACGCTGTTGAGTCCCCAGCTGTGGGCGTTGAGCATGAAGACGCATGCGGTGCACACCCAGCCATAGCCGCCGTTGGGAGGCACGTCTTCGACCGAGACGGCATCCTGTGGTGGACTTACCTCGCGTTGATGGCCCGCGTCGTCGATTGGGCCACCAATGGGCTCGACGAGCTCGACACTCGGTGCGGCGCTCATTTCGTTGTTGTGAGCGACGGAGACGACGTGGTGGAAGGTAGAGTGTCGGCCGGCAGCATGAATTTGCAGACGGCAAGATGTGGAGAAAAGACTGCGGCCCCCCCTCCTCCCTCGTTCTCCCGCCACGCCCTGTGACTATGTGCTTCAAATGTGCACTTATACAGGGCCTTGGTTGTGATTCCTTCTCAGGAACCTGCCACATACTAACGTCGTGACAGCTAATTTATCGTCGGCGGGAGAAGCGACTTCTAAGGTGACGGCATCGTCGAAAAGGCGTGCCACCTGCAAATTCTGCTCATTTCTGCTAACTGGGTCGTGTCTGCTATCGACGGCATTTTGCTCATGCTCACACGCCCGCGTCCCGCGTGCACAACAGCCATGGGGGTATCATGCTTTTCAACTCTATTGTTGCCTTTGGCCCATCCATTCATCGAGGGCGTGCTTGCCCATGCAGGACGATGCTCCTGATCCGGCTAAAAGATGCAGTCTTGGGATGCATATTCAAGAGCCATACTCTCCACCACATACTTCGCCAGACCGCGTTAGGCGAGGAAGTTGCTAGAGGATTTCTGGTTCGATTTGGGTGTAAGGACACCGGGACTGGTTGCTGCTGTATTCACTGGGGCTCGTGGCTCGTAGTCGTCCGACGACTTCTCTCCGCTTCCCTGCTCCCTGACGGCCTTCCTCTCCACAGCTGACACAGCTCGTCCTCGTGACATCTGCGGCAGCCTCGAATACCTTGCCGAATGCATGATATTTCCATCTCCTGGTGAGCCTTCTGAATCGGCCTCTTCATTGACGCTTTCTGGAAAAGGCTCGCTCGCGGCCTGTCGCCGACGGACGTGTCCCGACACAGATGGGATCTGCTTTCTCTCGATGCCCTTGGCATGGGCTTTTGGCCTCTCAGACCGATCATCAGCAGCATCCGGGGTAACCTCTTCTACGTCATACACTCCTGGATCCTCACTGCTGTCGAGTGTCTCCCGACCATGACCAGTCCACTTTCGCTTCAACTGAAATACTGCCTGTACCGGAGATGCCATGGAGCTATTTTCGTGATTCGCAGGCGTTGTGGATCCATTCTGGTTCAAGGGCTCGTCCGTTGCACGTCTGACATAAATCTCAGGTATGCTGGGCGCCTCCTCCGAGAAACTGGTGCTGTTCTGTCCGTCTTGGAACCGTCGCGGTTTGAATGTCTGGACATCCGGTTTCAGGGCCGTCTCCGAGGATCCATCCTTCTGTGGCGACTTCGATCGTGGCAGTCTGAACGTCCGAGCATCGGGGTTCAGACCCGAATCCGAAAATTGCCCCTTTTTCGGCGATTTCGGGCGTGACATTCTCCTGCTCAGCGCCCCGGCAAATCTCTTCGATAGGGTTCTACCTCGTCCGTCAGCATTGGCATGCGACTCATCATGGGCTTTTTGGCCTTTCTCATGGATGCTTGAAGTTTCGCTGTCGTCACCATGGGCTTGCTCCGAAGGTTTCCTATCTTTGCTGCTTCTACTCAGGCTCTTAACAAGTGTTTGACACTCTTCCCCACTGCTGTTCAGATCATTCACGAGGACGTTGGCGTAGGATTTTTGCGGAGATCTCGATCGCGAACGAGTACGTTCGTCGGCCTGAAGCCGAAGCTGGCTCCGCCACAACTCGTTATATGCGCCATCCTGTTTGATCAAAGTTTTGTGTGACCCACTCTCGACAATCTGACCGTCACGAATGACAAGAATATGATCGGCGTGTAAAATCGTCGAGAGACGGTGCGCGATCACGAAAGCAGTTTTGCCTGCACAGAGCTGACGGATGCTCGCCTGGATAGTCTTTTCGGTGATGCTGTCAACTGCGCTGGTGGCTTCATCCAAGAGCAGGATGTCGGCCTTCTTCAGAATTGCCCTTGCAATCGCGAGTCGCTGGAGTTCGCCACCGGAAAGCTTTGTGCCACGCTCGCCAACCTTCTCATGATAACCTTTAGTGAAGGACATGACCTTGTCGTGTAATGCCGCTGCTTTGCAAGCCTCGATTGCCTCTTCGTCGGTACAGTCGATGTCAGGGTATCTGATGTTCTCCAGAATCGACATGTTAAAGACGATGGGATTCTGCGGCACCATGGCGATATGCTTGCGGAAGCTCTCCATCTTAACATGTCGGATGTCTTGGCCGTCAACTAGGATTCGGCCCTGGTCAACATCGTAGAATCGGAACAAGAGTCTGAGGATGGTGCTCTTCCCTCCTCCAGTTTGTCCGACCAGTGCGATGGTTGTGCCAGGCGCGGCGCGAAAAGTGATACCCTGGGTCACTTGACGCTTGCCGTCATATGAGAATGAGACGTTCTCAAACTGGACCGCGCCTTCCAAAAAAGCAAAGGGTCGAGCAACGGGCAAGTCCTGGACGTGGGGCGTCTTTTCCAGTAGAACCACCAACTTCTCCGCATTCACCAGCATTTCAGTCAATCTCGAAAGTTCACCCGCAATGGAAGACAAGGGTCCAGTCAGTTGCGACCAGTATGTGATCAAGATCACAAAGTCACCGACGTTGAGCTGATGATGTGCAATCTGCAAGGCCGCCACGGTGCATGCAGCAGCGAAGGTGGCGCAAGGGACTATATTGCGCAGCCCACGAGTCCAGAACTCCCACGACCACCACATCAGCATCTTGCCGCGAGTGATGTCGCCCTTCTCCCGGTATTTTCGCAGTTCGTACGGGATACGGCCAAAGGAACAAACCGTCGACCAATTCAACGTCGACTCGCTCATCTGGTAGTACTGGTCGTGGTATGCATCAAGCCAGGATCGTCGCAAAGATCTCTTGGTGATCATTGCTTTGACGGTCAGCCAGTAGTACAGAATGGCTGTTGTCGCGACGATGAACGTCATGTACAGACCGAAGAGGCATGTCAGAACCACGGCCGCAGAAACCAGGTCTATCATTTGAGGCACGAATTCGAACAGCATATCGTGGAATAGATCGATCACATCCTGACCTTGATTCATGACTTGCCAGATGACGGATGATTTCTTGTTGTCATGGAAATCTGCTGAAAGGTTCATGATGTGGTCGTAGCAGTGACGCTGCAGGACATGCGCCAGATCGATGTTCAGCCGGTAGGATAGCCAAGTCTCAATCAAGGGCACGCCGGCGGATGATGTCAAGAATTTCAGCAGCACAAATACGGCGATTGATTTCCATGGGACCGAATCCCCCAAGCGATTGACCAAAGCCCCCAGCGTGAGAGGGAGAGCAATTATCACCACTCTTGTGCCGGCGCTGAGAATACACATCCCGGAGAAGTAGAGCTGTAGTTTGGACGACTTGGGGTACATGTAGGGCACGAAGACCTTGAACGAAGATACATATTGCCAAAATGGTCGATTCCGAATGCGCAGTCTGTCGACTTCGTCTTCATCTGGCTCTTTCGCTTCATTGCTTCCAGTAGGCCCAGTCGCAGGGGCCTCACCGGCAAGAAGAGGCCGTGTTTCGTCTTCGGTTCCCTTGTGTTTTCTATGTTGCACATACCGTATTAACAAGCTACCCGTGAGGAGGATGAGAGTGATTGCGAGCTGAAGACTTTGGAAGAGGCCGCGAGCAAAGAGGAGCTCGTCCTTTGAGGATGCACCGGGAATAGAGAGGGCGAAGACGGTGCCTTGGCAGATGAGGAGGAGAGCCCAGGCTCCATGGTGAGGGTATGATGCAATAGCATTGTCGTCAACAAGTCCAATGGACAGTATGACATAGACCAGGGTAAGAAAGAGCGCGTACACGGCATCCGGATCTGAAATCTTCGATGGGTTCGACTTCTTGAGGTCAACAACAGCTTCCGCGGAGGAGAGTACGGTGGCGACAAGCGTGAGTGAGAGCTGAGCCTTGTGCAGTCTTCGATCTCCAGCCTTTGATGGCTGCGTCGCCGAGAACGAGGAAAAGACACTAGCGATGACGAAGAAGAGGACCGGGGCCGTGACAGTCAGGATCTGAAACACCCTCAAACTCAAGGTCGTTTCAGAGGGGGCGTTGAGTATGAGTATCATGCTGCCGTCTTGTTATTACGTTGGGACTCGGCGAGGAGAGGTTGAAGTGAATCCAAAGTGACTTGGAGCAAGGCTTATTTTGTGAAGGCGCGCGATGTCTGCCTGGAAGGCCGAAATGAGCACTGAATTGCGGAGGGCCTGATCGCCAAATCATACAACTTTGCCTGATGCGAGAAAATTGACAGTCACAGATACAAAGAGTGTAGAACTGATGGCTGGTGGTCCGGTAATTGAGAAGTGAAGTTTGCAGGCGCTCACTTCTCATCGCGGATCGTCGTCACCCGCCGTCTTCTTCCCGGGCTCCATACATGCTATGCGGCAGGCACGACCGGGCCCCTCAAGCCATGCTGGACTTGAGGCGTCATGTTTGTGCCATGCATCCCATGTCAAGGGCAAAAGAAAGACACCTTGCTGCTTGCTGCTGTTCGTTCTCTTTCTTTCCGTTTCGAGGCCATCTCAGCCTTGCATTAGCCGGCATATGCGAGCGGAGAGAAAATGTCTTCGCACCGTCGACTAGACATCCGAGGGTCAAATCTACAAGTTGCCAGGATGTGTTCAACCGAGTGGGAGACACTCGAAGACCTGACCCGGAACCGGTCGCGGGTTGGTGTCAGATTACCATTGACAGCACTGCTGTGCAACACTAGCTTTTGCAGTCTCTCAAACTTGGCGTCCCCGTGTCGACGACATTCAGACCGGGCCGCCATCCGCTTGTGTCCCATAGCTGGGATGCCAAAGTTATGCATTTCGAGTCTCGCTCCATTCAGCATCGCGCGAATTGGCGCCAAAGACATAGGCGCATCCTTAAGAACTTGTTGCGTGTTGCAATTGGTCGCGGGCAAGTTGGGCTTATGGCAATTGCGAGGCACAGCGGATCGACTACCCCCGGAAAGAGTGTTCTGCAGGAAGACTAATGTCGCGCTGCATCCGCAGTCGGTATCGACATGGTGAAGTGCATGCAGATGGCTGCCCCAACTCGGGTGGCACAACATGGTCCAAGAGTGGGCGGAAGGCCCGCTGATCAGAAGTGTATGCCAAATGAGAGATGAAGCGGCAGGCTTGATCTCGTCGCCAATGACCGTCATCCCCGACCTAGATCGATAGACCGAACAAGCGGCATCTGCGTGCTTGCGGACGTGGGGAGCCCGAAGAATGGCGCAATGGCTGTCTTTGCGACTTCCTGGAAAAGGCCACCAACTACCACGTCCTGCAAATCCCGTCCGGTCTGCTTGAAGTCAGGATAGGCATTTAGTTCCAGAAGCCAAGCATTATAATCACTGTCCACTAGGAAGTCCACGCCGAAGATCTCGAATGCATTCGGCCGTGCTTGGTAGTGTACCATCTGTTCACGAGCCGCAGCCTCAAACACCTCACCGGTTATGTCGCATATCTGGCGGAAGACGTCCTCCATCCAGCTGGGTCGCACTTTGCTCGGAACGAGATCCCAGTACCGGTAAACAGAAGCCTTTTTAGTCGCTTCAGCTTGGAAGCAGGTATTTGTCAAGTGTTGTGCGAGGTCAATCATGTCCGCGCCAGTGGTGGAAGCAGGCGACTCATACTCCTTGGCCGCAAACAAGACAAGCATCTCCCTGTAGACATACACTTTCAGGGCCCCAACTGCCAATACATACGTTCGGATGTGGAATTTCCGATTCCCGTACGATTCCAATAGCAAGGGGGGGTCGATGTAAGGTTGAGCAATGAAGTGTCTAAGCTGAGACGTCATTGCGTTACCCTCAGAGGCACCACCTTGTTTGCTCGGAGAAGGGGGATCAGATGAGTCGCCTTCGTCTGGGACTTCGGCGTCGTGGTCAGGCTCAGACACACCCTCTTCCCACTCCTCGAAAACAGCTTGAAGTTCTTCCAGGCTCGAGAAGAGCCGGATGCCATTGCCACCATCACTCATGCCAGGCTTTAGGACCCACCACTGCTTTCGGTCGTTGCAATCCTTTTGCTCGTTCTCCGCCATACTTGCATTCAAGTCCCATGCATCCACTAATGCTTCGTCCAGAAACTCGGCATAGTCAAGTTCGAAATGGACAGAGGGCTTGAAATGCCTTGCCAAGATGCTTTCAGGGTGCTTGACCAGCCAAGCCGAAACAGTGTTGGACAGATAGTGCTTGCGGACGAGTGCCTTCCGAATGACGTATGCACATACGAGCGAGGTCTGAGGATGTTGCATTGCATGCTCGAAGTCTATTGCTTCGTATGCAGTGAACTGCAAGACGCGACATGTGGGATGAGGTAGGTCCTTGATGGAAGACAGGAGCTTGACAGGGGTAGGCTGCAATTGCCTCATGGAAGCCAGAATCAGAGGTTGCACATATTCTTCTGGATAGTCAATCAGTGCATAGATGGGCGCTGCAGCAGAACTGTCTGGATCGTCTATCGACTTTGCACTACAATCGTCTCTGGCAACAGGTCAAATCAGTTCACGCACACAATCGAAGCGGCAGAGAATGTCCACGGCCAACTTACTCACAGCTTGATTTCTCCAGTGTAATGAGGCAGATGCCAAAAATTCGCAACTAACGGCGTCACACTATCCTCGTCAGTATACCAAGTCTTTCCAGTCCCACGATCAGAGACTTACGTGACGTTCCCTTGCAGTACTTCCCATCCGTCACCTCGGCCGGTATCAACGACAGATTTCCGAACATCTGCGAAGTTTGGAGACCATTTGAACTTGCGATGTGCTCTTCTCGTAACAGTAGCAGTGTTTCCATTCACTTCGCCTGTCTCGCGGATAAATTGCTCTTCCTCGTTGGGGTTATTGTCGTCAGCCTCCTCAGGCAATTCTGTAAATGAGCTGCCGCTAACCCAACGGTTTTGTATCATCTCGGTGTACACAATCTTGTTGTTCGCAACACCTTTGCGGAGCGGGACGTTGATGCTGTACAAATGTACGTCATGCGGCCACTGTTCGACCAACTTCTCTATAAGGCGGGTACTCAGCTTGGACGCCTCGGAAATGATTTCGAGATCGTGCTCTCTTGAATCGAAGGCGTAAGACAGAGCGATACTCTTGACACCGTTCATGGCAGCTTCCATCGCCCCACCGATGGTTCCGCTGGAAAGGGCAAACACAGCAGTGGTATTGCGTCCGTAGTTGGGACCGCTGATTACAAGGTCGATCGGACCCCTGTCCTTGAAGACGTGATGGAGACCAATCTGAGCGCATGAAGCCGGAGTGCCGTCTATCAGGATCCATTCTTCCCCGCCATCATCAAACGGACGATCCTTGGTAATGCCGTCATCCTTCAGAATGCTGCCCGGGCGAAAGTAGGTCGGTGTCAGGGTTTGACCGACCATATGAGCCTTCCCGATCCAGGATCTTTGGACGTGAGGCAAAATGACGGAGACCAGATGACCGGCATCTTGAAGCGTGGATACCAGCGAATGAACATAAGGGGACGACTGGTTCGACGGAGGGCCGTCATCGTTCACGACCTGTGTGAAGTGAGCTTACATTTCTGGAGAGCAATCTCATGGAACCCACAAGAATATGCATGCTGACAAGAAGTCTATCTCTATTGGTACAGAAACTGAAGAACGTCTATACAGGAAGAGGGCAAGAGGCTATGGAGGAAAAGTTCTCGAGACCGGAATCTCAGGAAGCTTGGCGGATATCTCGCTGCTCTAAACATTGGCTGAGGATAACCCTCCATTACTGCAACAGATGTAAGGTAACTCAAGGAGATGGCAGATCAACGATATCCAGGAAGCAGTTGTTATCGGCATGGAGGCGCCAGAAGATGAGATGAGAAGAGCTCAGAACTTCGTGCGGCAGGAGGGTTTATCTCACGCCTTGATATTCGTAGAGCGGCAACATTACGGTATCCCCCTGGGGACGAAGTCGGATGTTCCCCGAAGATGTGGCGCGGCAGACCTCGAGGAAGGACGTGCTGCTCCACGATTGTTCTTGTGGACGCAGCCCACCAACAATGACAGACAGGCATCACAGGAGTCGCTCGCGCTCGCCTCATCGCCATGACCACTCCGATAAACACCCTCGCCACCACCACCGCTCGCGCTCTTCAATCAAACATCACCACCAGCGCAGCCGGTCGCCCGCGCCCACATCCCCGCGGCCAAAGCCTCTTCCTAACAACGCCCGCTCCCTCTCCCGGCACGATCTGACAACCTACACCCCCCTATTTGCATTATACCTAGACATCCAGAAGCGCATCGTCCTCGAAGACCTAGATGATAAAGAACTTAGAGGACGGTGGAAGAGTTTCGTAGGAAAATGGTAGGCGACCCATACTCCCCCCTTCAAGAGGATATGGAGGTTGCGGGGTGGCTGACATGGCAGGAACCGTGGAGAATTGGCTGAAGGATGGTACGATCCGAAGATACTAGAGAAGGCAAAAACATCAGCGCAGGGAGACACTGGCACGCAGACGAGGATAAGTCGACTGGATGATAGATCGCCGGACTCGGGGCCACGACCCCGCGGAGACGACGCCGACAATACTGCGTCGGATGACGACTATGGGCCTTCTCTGCCGGCATCCACATCCTTATTGTCATACGATGATCAAGAAGAAGCTCAGAATCATTCCAACTCGCTGTCAAAGGCTCCGGGCCCTACAATCGCATCCCTGACGGACCTCCGCGTCCGGGACGACCAATCTCTTGAGGACGCCACCTCGGCGAAAACCCGTTATATCGAAGATATCCGCCACGACCGCCGTATCGACAGGAAACAGCAGAAGGAGAGGCTGGACGAGCTGATCCCGCGCGCCGAAGCCGGCACACGCGAACGGCAACTCGAGAAGAAACGCGAAAAGGCCGACTCAAACCGCGCGTTCGCCGCAAGCAAAGAGGCCGCCGGTGACGTAGAACTGCGGGACTCAGACGTCATGGGCGACGAGGATAGTCTCGGTGACTTGAAGCGGATGAAAATGGAAAATCAGAGAAAGAAAACAGAGCGGGAAACGAGGAAGGAGGAGATTCTCCGGGCAAGACGTGCGGAGTGGGAGGCCCGCTCACGGGCTGCGAAGGAACGGGAGGAGAAGACTATGAGTCTGTTCAAGGAAATTGCACGGCAACGGTTTGGAGGCAGCGATGATGCCGCAGTCGAATAACGCAGGAGGAAGCGGCTTTTCATATAAAATTGTAAACCAAAACAGAACTAGCTTGCATTGAGTGCAGCGACCGCCTCGGCACCATCCGCCTGCTGAGTAGACCCATTCGTGACTGGAACGTTGGAGTTGTGGCTCGCTGCCGCCGGACTAGGACCATTGATGTCCTTGGCCTTATTTGCAGCCGCCATCTGCCAGGCCGGGATGGCTGCTTTGCTGCCTGAAGTGCCAAATGAAGTGGCTGATGGGGGTCTGGCCGTTGGCACTGAAGAAGATGTCGGGACTGCTGATGCTGAACTGGTGTATGTGGGCGCAGGTCTGGGCGGGTTCGGAGCACCGCTTCCAGGGGCATTTTCGGTATTCGGGGTGGCGGCTGCGCTGATTGAAGCCGACGCACTCGGTCCCGGGAATGTGCCTGGCTGAGTCCTCGGGACTCCCTGTCCTGCAGGGCCAAAAGACGTGCTTCCGAGACGGTTACCCATAAGGGCTTTCAGACTTGCCAATTCGGTGCTCAGCTCCTTAAGCTGTCTTTCACTTGCATCTCTGACACTATCGATAGATCGAGGCAGGCTATCCTTCATGGTCTTTATCTCCGATTCCATTCTGCGAGCATCGTCTTCACGGCGTATGTTGGCGGTCTTTAATTCCGCGACAATAGTTTCAATGTCGGTGATGGCGTTATCGAGGCGTTGAGTGCGGGCTTCTTCGGCTTCTTTCAGCGCAGCGGTGTCCGAGGACAGGGTATCCAGCAATGCAAACGCTTTGTTGAATTGCTCATCGATAGCAGCTTTGTCTTGCTCCAACTGCGGTGGGGTCGGCGGCGCTATTAATGGTTTGATATATCTCTGGGCCAGAGTGTACAATCCGTAACTGGCTCCTCCGACTACGGTCGCCATAATGAACCAGTCTCGCCAATCTCGTCGAGGCGGTTCCGGTGGTGGAGGCTGCTGCCATTCTCCGTAGGGGTTGTATGGGTATGGGTATCGCGGGCCCGGAGGTCCTCGTGCGGGAGTAGGATAGTAAGGCGCATTTTGCTGAGGTGGCAGCTGCTGGCCCGCATCGCCGGCTGCCCGGGACAGGGAGAGATCGATCTCTTCCTGTGTGAGGTTTTTGGATTTGAGAAATTCGATTCGCTTTTCGACGGGAGCTGACGCGACGGATGGGTCGTGCAGGAACACCACGGCCGAAGCAACCAAGTCCTCGCGCGGCGGCATGTTGGTGCGAGTCGATCGAGAAGCCCGGATTAATCAGCACCCATTCTATCTTCTGTCCTGGGTTATGAAGCAGAAGGCGGGATGTATGAGAGATGGAATGGCTGCTGAAGTGGTTGATTGATGAGACCAGCCATCTGCAATTCCATTTGTCGATGAGTTGAGCCTCGGTATGCGCTTGGAGGATGTGTGGTTGGCAGTAATTTGCATCGCACCACGAGCTTTCGCCTGGCGTAGTCTTGGTCTGCCGTAGCAGCTTGCTGCCGTGGTTACGGCAGTCTCGATGCTTTGTTTGGCCTCGCAAGCATCGCGTCCTCAAACCCCAACCTCAATCAGCGACGACTACAAAGTTGACCGCGCAATTCTGATCCCACCACCGCCTCGTTCCCATCATGTCGCAGCCTCCTGGTCTCTTCAGTGTGCGTCGCCCGCGCGAGACTCTGGGGAATATCACCAATCTCTCCGCCATCCCTCAGCCGGCTTCCACAGTCAAGCGTGCTTCTTCAAGCGCCGAATTTCACACAGCGCAACATGTCCGATCAACCTCGATCAACCACAGCATCCAGCGCCCTGCGCAGCCTGTGTTCCATCGGTCATCTTCTGGAGGAAATTTGGCAGATATGGGCATGTCAACCGCACGGAGATCAACTTCGGTCAACATATTCGCCAATCAACATACTGGCCGGCAAAGTCTTGCGCCAAACCAATTGTTCGGCTCACAGACGCCGGCGTCTCAGAGTCTGCAGAGGAGGAGCAGCATATTTTCTCGTCCCTCCGGCCATGCACCGACCGCGCATCAGTCGTTCTTCTCACAACCACCGCCCGCGGCCGGCGCCCCGAAAGACCCACGACCTCTCCGAGATGGCTCTTACAGAGCGCGTCTAAGTCAAGAACTGCTGGACTACCTGACTCACAACAACTTCGAGCTCGAAATGAAACACTCGTTGACCCAGAATTCCGTCAAATCACCCACGCAGAAGGACTTCACCTTTATGTTCCAGTGGCTGTACAGACGCATTGACCCAGGCTACAAATTCCAGAAGAGCATTGATGTCGAGGTTCCACCCATCATGAAACAGCTCAGATACCCCTATGAACGAGACATCACGAAGTCTCATCTGGTCGCCGTAGGAGGACAGAACTGGCCCCGCTTCCTGGGCTTGCTGCATTGGATGATGCAACTCGCTCAGATGCTTGACAACTTCAGCCGGGGCGCATACGACGACGCGTGTGCCGAGGCCGGCGTTGATGTTGCCAGCGACCGCATTGTGTTCCGCTTCCTGTTCGGCGCATATCAAGACTGGCTGCAGATGGGACCCGAGGACGATGAGGAGAGCGAGGACGCCGCGCTGCAACCACACATCCAGGCTCTCAACGACGAATTTGAACGCGTCAATGCCAGGCATGCCGAAGAGTTGAAACTTTTCGAAGCAGAACATGAGGCATTGAAAGCACAAGTCGACGAATTCGAGCGAAATGCGCCGGACATGGCGAAATTGGACAAGCACTTCAAGATTCTGGAAGATGACAAAAAGAAGTTCGAAGAGTACAACGCAAATGTCCAAGCCAAGATTGAAAAGTACGACTCACGGATTAAAATCCTTGACGCGGAAATTCAGAAAGTCGAAGCAGACTTGGCCATCGTCGAGCAAGAGCGCCAGAGCCTGCAACACAGCGTTGACCGTCAGGGTTTAAACATCCAAGACATCGACCGCATGAACACCGAACGCGAACGGCTCGCCAAATCCCACGAGGATGCACTCGCGACGCTCGATGAAGTGAACAGAAGGGTCCTAGAAAAAGAGGCCGAAACCGCCCGCAAACTTGAAGACCTCGAGGCAACCATCAAACGGTACAACAGCTTGGGCTATCAAATGTCCTTGATCCCCTCGACGGCAGTCAATGCGAAAGACCAAGACTATGAACTCACCCTCAATCTCTCATCGGACAATTTCTCATCTTCAACTTCCCAATCTCGCCGCAGTCGGGCATCACCGGTTGAATCCGACCGCCTCCTCGCCGACACCAACACAGGCTACTCTCCCTCTCATCTCCTGAACCTTGACCTCCGGGGCGCCGTGCGCAATGCATTTATATCTCTGCGCAAGGAAATCAACGAGCGCAGAAAAGCCCTCTCAGAGTCAGACCTCAATGCGCGAGACTTCCTAGACAACATATCTGAGGCACTCCACGAGAAGAACACTGAGATCGACAACTTGAACTACCGAGTCAACGAGGCCGGGAGGTTGTATGCCGTTTTGAAGGAGAACGGCACGACGCAGCACACTCAGCAGACCAGTGCAATTGAGAAGCTTGAGAAAGAATTGAGCCGGATGAGGGAGGGTTTGGCGAGGGGTTTCGTCGAACTCGAGCAGCGCGAGATGGAAGTTCACATTGCATATGAAAACATGCGGGAGGAAAGCGCACGGGTTCGTGAGGAGTTGCACGGCGGCATTGAGCGGCTCCTCGAGGATGTGATTCGGTTCAAGGTTCATGTGCAGAAAGGGTTGGAGGAGTTTGAAGGCTGGGTAGGTGAGGAAGTGGAGGTCGAGTTGCTGGGCGACGAAATGGATAATATGACGATCGAAGGCCAGGGAGCGCCGGCCAAGAAGGAGGACGTGTTTTGATGCCTTGGTCCTTGTTTTCTGGAAGAGCGGTACTCTGCTTGGATTTGATGACAGCTTTGGGGACGTTGGATACCGCATGTACACATCCACCTAGGTGCCTCACCTCCCAGACATAAGTTGTTAATGACATGAACGAAACACGATGCCCGCTTGCCGCTACTACCTGTACTCGTGGTCCACTGTAGGGCTCTCTACTTGACAGTAGGATATACATGGCACCGAGTATATATCGAGTGTATACCGACATGGCTGCCTTGAACTGAGAGAAGGCCGCTTCCTCCTCTACGCCAGGTGACTGACACTCGTTAGTTGCTGCTGTCCCAATTTAACTGCACGTAGTTCAAGCAGGCGAAAACGGCAAGGCGACACGAGGCAACATCCATGAGACAGAGGTCAGGGTTATAAGCTCATTCATTGATTCGTCCTCCGTATGTCCCTGTGCCCATCACCATCCCGTCCCACTGCTGTGTCTCAGCAAGCGAGAGGCACAGGCATAGGCATAGGCATAGCATATGTGAGTGCTCCTGTATCAATGCGTCCCCACAGTAGGGCACGGCGTGGGCAGAGGGCACCGCAGTTTCTTCAAGTAAAGCTCTTGTGCTCGAGGGATGCACCATCCACAGACGCCAGAGCCAAACACCACCCACTCCGAACACCGTTCCAGATGAACAGGCAAGCGCTGTAAGAGGCCGAGGGTGTGTTCAGTGGATGTGAAAAGCAAGATTTAATCCCCTTCACTCAACCCTCGCACCTCCACCAGCGCAAGACACCTGCATCCTATGCACCGACCCTCACCTGACCGCTGTTCTCCTGCTGTTCCCTGAGCAAGCTCTCCTCGTCAGGCAAGTTCTCGATTTGTCTGACCAGGAAACTCTTTTCGTCCAAGAATTGGTCATCATCGGTGCGACCCTCCAGAAAGGTGGGTAAAAATTTCAACAGTCTCGCCCGATTCCGGACCAAGATGCGCTTAACTTCGTCACTCTTGTTGGGGTTCGCGACGAAGACTTTGAACACGTGGAAGGCTTCATACTGGACCATTTTTCGGTCATCCTTGAGTAGAGTCATGGTGAGTTTGAGGTGGTCGGCCGAGGACACGAACTGGGTCATGATGGTGTAGTTTGACCGATGGAGGAGTAATTCGCCCAGGAGTTTGATGGACTGCCGCTTGGTGACGTAGGAAGGAGAGAGGAGCAGGGTTGGGTTGTAGTGCTGGGTGAAGAAGAGGGTATAGTTTGTCGTGAGATATTGCGAGACAAGCTGTTTGTGTTTGGTGAGGATCTCCTGCACGCGTGGTCAGTACTGGCAAGCCTTGATGACGCGTGGTCGCATACCCTGAACGTCGTGAAGGCGTCGGCGCTGACTTCAAAACTGCCCTTGTTGATCCAGTCAAAGAAGCGCCAGAACACCCCGGTGCCTGTCTGCTTGCGACTGACATCCACATCTTTGAGCTGGACCGCCTTTTCCCCGGGTTGTGACTCGTCGTATAGGATGACCGCTGCAATGGTCTCGTATTGCAGCGCTTGTCGTAGGACCGTTCCACAGGGCATTGCGGATTGGGGGAATTCGTAACCACGGCATAGCTCGACGATGATCTCTGGTCTCTGAGACACCAGATATGTGATTGCTGACGGCTCCTGATTGCCAGACTGTGGGGAGGATGGGGTGGAGGGCGTCTTGTAGCGAAGGATATGTGAGAAGATGATCTGGGCGTCTTTCCGCGCTTCGAAGGGCAACAGCCGGATCGACTTCGCCAGTTCAAACAGGATGTCTTCTTGGATGATGCAGTGCACGAGCTGGTGCACCTGTTCGGGGCTGCATTCGACCTCTGAGCCCGCGGCATTAGTGCCATGTACGTGCGGCGCAACGAAAGGGGTGGTTCTCACCTGGTGTGCCCTGGACAATCAACTTCATCTGCGACATGTGCTTCGCGACATCCTCCTCGATCTGAGTAGGGCCAGGTCAACTCGCGAGTCGTACGGCGCGCGCATGTCAGAATCTCCTGCTCACCTTTGGGCTTGGACTGGGTTCGTGCAATTTGACGAGGAGATCCTTCAACGACCTGGCGATTTCCGCGGGCTGTTTCTGTCGCCCTCGACCGCCGAATAGGAAGGCCATGTTGACATGAATAGAGGATCAAAGCATGCGGGTGCTGAACATGGACGTTACACTTTGACGACGGCGACGTCGCAAGGCGCTTGCTTCGACCTGCATCCCCTGTCACTTGGTCACCTTACACCCTTGTCACTGCCTCGGCGTTTAAAATTGACCGACTGTTGACACCACTTTGATTGCCCCAGGCAACCGCCCTCAATGGCCGATAAGATAAGATGGTGCTCCCCTCACTTGTGGCTTCATTCTCCCTCACCAGAGTCTCAGTCATTTAATGATCGCATACAGGATATTGTATGTGGGAATTAGTGCTGGTCTAAGACTGAATGCTCTAGGATGTGCGATAGATGCTTCCGAGCTGACTCCAGTGCGTCGTGTTTTGCGTCCTTCGGCCAGACCTGGTGCCGCCTCCTCGCCTCAGGCTGGCTGGCGTCGCCGCCTCAAAGATCGAATGTTTGATTGCCATAATCCTTCCAACCACCACCAAACTACCTTTGCACACCAAGCAACCTTTCCGATGTTGGAGCACAGCTTGCCCATAAAGCTGCTGTCGTACCGCTGCTTTGCCAGCTCCACCTCCCTGACCTTAGGACACACGTCTTCCCCAGTAACCATACAGGCCTTGCTCCACGACGGCCGGATCCTCCCTTTAACTTGGACGTACTGCATGGCCCCGTTGCTGTCCGTCTCCAGGGTGATGACTGGGTTCTTGGCCCCCCGCTGGCCGTCCCTATCATAGTCGAGACACTCCAAGTGCTGCCTTCTGCGTCTCAAGATCGTGCTGACCTCGGCGTTTGCGACGAACACGGCGTCCGATCGGAAGGACAGCTTCGTGCTCATCGGCACGGGGAGATATTGTGAGTGCCGGCTCTGCACCCAGTGGACGCGCGCCTTGACATGGAGCTTGGGAGTAACCAGGCTGGAGAAGTACTTGTCCACGAGCTTCAGCGACAAGAGGTCCGGGTACGTCAGATGTGAGGCGATCATGTGGTGGAGCTCTGGTGGTAGGGAGGCGATGGTCTTCCCGGCATGGCTCTGTATTTTTCCTCCACTGTCGTCGACCCCGTTAGATACAGCAGGTGCTGAAGACATGTCGTCGTGTTGCTGATGCCATCTCGGGAAGAGTGAGGATAAAACTCGTTGTAGAAAACGATTGTTCGTGGCAGCCTGCATTACTTGGAGTCGGTCCCTAACTAGTTGTTGCTCGTGCAACTCGCGGCGGTAGGAGCGATGTGTGAGAGAAACCATTCCATGCCGCGCTGTGGATGGATATATACCTGGTCAGTGTGGCAGTATCACGTCTGCCTGGCAAGGCTGAATCGCCCGTCCGCCAGCTTGCCGGATCTTGACATGCTGGCTTTTTCGCCGTACAGCCAAACACGAATAAATCAAGGATTGACACACCGACAAGCACGTTCGGATAGATTCACGCATACAAAAGCAATCCAACTTTCGTCAACTTCGAGGTTGAAGGCCAAGACAGCAGCTTCGTGATGCCTGATTGAGCACCGCGATGCCTGCGCTTTGATTCGGCAAGTCCGCAAGTGGGGATTCGGGGAGCCACGTGCGAGGCGCATACGAGACATTAACTTATAAAGCTTAACTAGGCAATACGAATGAACTAGATGGGCTTATTTGTGCGACCAATATATCTGAAGCTGTGGTGGTTGCAACTTGCGGATAGATGCCGTGAAACGCGGCGCGCGAATTTGGGACAATCCCGGTGCGGAGAGGATACCTCCGATCGCCTCCCCTTTCAACACAGTCGTCGTGTGTTCGCTGCTTTCCGGATCGCTTATAGAGGCAGCCGCATGGATCGTATACTTACAATTGATGGACGTGGTGTATGAAGCCAAAAGCAACGGGATCTGTGCCTGAAGCGTGAGTACCTTAGAAGCCAAATAAGACGTAGACCAAGGCAATACAGAGGCATGAACCGTGGACTTCCTGGGAGAGAATTTCTTCAAGAACTCCACGGCGATCAAAGGGCAATGTTAGAGGCGCAGGCCAAGCTGGAGAGTAAAGGAGAGGGAAAAGCCGGCCATAACGGGCTTGCTTGGTGTCAAAGCTGAAAGCAGAGACGGACAATTATATTGTTGTCGGCTTTCTCCTTTCCAGACATAGTGGCGACACTTGTCGAATTCAATACGGCCTGATTTCCTCTCTTTCATGCTCTTAACACCCCTGCTTCCCTTATGGCTTCCACCTGAATCCGGGGTCTGCAAATCCTGGTTAGCATGCACAAACGTTGACGAGAAAACAAGAAGACGATTTTGGCGTCGCAGCCATTCATGCAGAGGGAAGAACTCACGTTTCCAGTCCAGATCTTGCACTTGCTTCAACGACAATCCGTCCAGCTCGGCGTCAATATCCTTGCCCTCCCGGCGCTTGTTGTCCATCGCCATCCAGAACCACAACAGGAAGGAGCAGATCAAGATGGTCGAACTGGTGGCCAAATTCAGTCCATTGCCGATATGGTAATCCGGTCCGTCGAAAGGCAAGAAACTCCAGGTCGAGATGAGGCCGCCGATGTTGCCAAACATGACGTTCACGCCAATTGCGGCGGAGCGGGCGGTGTCGCTGACGACGTTGGCCGAGACATGTGCGTTGCAGAGCGCACCGTAGGGGAACGCACCCGCTGCGATCAGGAAGGTGGCACCATAGCGGACCTGGGCGTTGGTGGACGCCAGGAACATGATGTAGCCAATCATCATCATGGGCGTGGACAGGATGAAGAAGATGATGCGCCTGTCGAAGCGCCAGGACAGGAAAGGGAGGAGGAGCACAAAGAATGCTCCCACGATGTAGGGCGGCACGGTGTGCAGCTGTTGTGACACGACCGAGTTGTTCGGGTAAATGGTCTTGACAATCGTTGGCGCAAAGAAGGCAAGGCCTTGCACGGTGATGTTGTCGAGGAGGAAGATGAAAGAGGTGGCGAGCGTGACGGGACTGAAGATGCCGCGGACGATTTTCGGGGTGTCGATCTTGTCAATCACCTCAGAGGTAGCGACACGCTCCGACTTGACTCGGGCGATCGCGAGGTCTTTCTCCTCTTGGGTGAGCCAGCGAGCGGTTGCCGGGCGGTCAGTCAAGGTGAAAAAGCTGATGACCGCTAGGCCACAGGTTATGATGCCTTCGATGGCGAAGATCATTCGCCACTGGTGCAGACCACCGAAGTGGTCGAGCTTGAGGATGGCGGAAGCCAGAAGACCTCCGAACGCGCCCGCAAGGGGGGCCATGACGATGTAAAGCGACAACCTGAACGCCAATTCGCTGCGGCGGTACCATCGCGACATGTAATAAGCGATTCCCGGGAGCATGCCAGCCTCGGCCAACCCACTAGAGGCCATATTAGCGAAAAAGAACGTGTGGACGGGTTTCTCGGCATTCTCCTTACAGCAGAAAGCGCACACCGCAGGCTGCGCCCAGGTGGTGTACAAAGGCCGTACAGATTGAAAAGATGCCGAAAGCGAGTGAAGTAGCCGGGATGAACCAGCCCGGGCCCAGCCATTTGCACAGCATGTTGCAGGGGATCTCGAAGATGATATAACTGACGTAGAAGGTGGAGAGGAGGGTGTTGTAGTCATAGCCGGTCAGGTGAAGGTCTTTCTCCAGCCCAGCGAGCCTCGCATTGCCTGTCGCACCGCACGTTATTGTCTGCTCGTCATGTTGGAACGCTCGATCAAAGAGACTCACCGATGTTGGCCCGGTCAATGAAGCAGAAGAGGTATAACAGCGCGACGCTGTTTCGAGGTCAGCATGCAAGCGTTGCAGAAATTCTGGTCGGGCCGCCAAAGGATCCTGGGCCGAGACTCACGTCGGGACAATGTAGAGATCAATCTTCCATCGCAGCTTCCGTTCGGCCTCCGGATCGAACGTGACAAGGGAGTGGCCGTATCTGACATCACGCATTAGCAGCTATCCAACAGCATATCCCTCGCGGGACCTACTTGTCAGTGGCGACATGGCCTCGCTCCGCCGCTTCATGAAAGTTCTCGGTATGTATGGCAGCTTGTTTTTCGATGGCTACCTCGTCTTGAAGTGACTGTCGGACGGCGGCGTCGACCTGGCGCTCCTCAACACTGTGATCCTGGGAAGCCATCGTGAGCAGAGGGCGGTGGGAGTTGAGTGTGAGAGGTATGGAGCCGGGTCGGCGAGTGAAGGGGGGGAGGGCTCGACCTAAGTAGTCCACGGTGCCTCGGAGATCAATGCTGGGTCGTCTTTTTTCGAGGATTGCAGATAATGATGCGCCGCCCAGCGATGAGTAGCAGTAGTGGCTTGGCAGCTCTCCCCGGATGCGTACCTGGTCAAGCGGGGCCCGAATAAACTGGGGACCAGGAACGAGGAATGATAACGAGAGGGTCAGCTGGCCTGAGGATCAGAGTCAGCCGTTTTCGATTGGCGCGGAAAGGAGCAGCGGTGGTTGAACCTTTGACCTGCCTCCTGACCACCCTGACTTCGTCGTGCGTCGGTGGTCGTCGATGTCCTGGGTCGCAGGCAGCACGGGCGATCCCACATCTGCTCGGTGCCTGAAATCACATGGACGGCATGCAGCCCTCGGGCACTCTGGAAACGAGATGCTTCGGATCGCTGCCTCGACCGGGTCGTTCTCATCCACGGAGCGTTCTAGCGTGCCCAGACTCTACGTTGCAGCCACGTTGACGCGGGACTTGAAGTCGGCAAGCACCAGAAATGCGGGGATTGCCAGCATGGAGGCTTGGCCCCGCGCCCCCGACAAACGCCCACTGGGCACCCTGGGGGCCCAGACTCCACGACTGCACCGTCTTCTCGTATAACCTCGGTCCGGGTGGCCGCAGCAGCAGGGGATTCGCCTTCGTTAGAGTTCGACGACGCCCTTACTCGGCCATGGACCCTACAGGATTCGACGATTCGCAACGCCAATTTCGAGCAAACCCAACGACAAATCAGCCGTCGCTCAATAACCGTGCGTCATCCGGATGCACCAGATTGGGAACAAGGGATCCGGATCACAAGTCAACGCCTGTGTTCGTAAAGGCCGGAGGAGGAAAGCGGCGGCCGCACACAAGCGTGTGCAAGGCATTAGCAACGGGAGATAAGGCTTGGAGACCAGCATCCGAACGTCCTCGTCGCCAGTGTTCCCGGCCTTCGTTCCGCTGGCCTCTGCTTCCCTCTCCCTGCTCCTGACGTTCCTCATTATCCTGAATACGTGGCCCGGAATTTATCCTTCTATCCCCATCTCCCATAGTCAAGCAGAAACTGCTGTCATGACAAGAAAATCCAACAGATCCGTCAGAAGCCCAACAACTCCTCGCTGATAGAAACATTCTAGCCATTGCACGGCCTCGGTCGCCTGTTTGACCCGGCCTCGTCCTGCTTGGTCTTGTTCCGTTCCATTGCGCCCCTCCCCGGTCCGATATATCATTGCGTCTATAGGTCATGAGAAATAGTCGTCACTGTACACCATAACACCGAGGCCCGCATGCGTGAGCCCCGAAGACCAGACCGCATAGCACAGCAGGAGACGTGCCAGAGGATATCAGGTCGCCTCAGTAGGCGGTTCCGAATGGCGCGGCACGTCCATGAAGACCTGCACAAAGACAACGAGGCTGGATCACGCATCGTCTGGAAGCGGTCTCCACATCGACGCCTGGAGTGTGTGGGCGAATGCATGTCCTCGAACGCGATCCGATGGCTCCGAGGCTACTTCTTTTGCTCTCGTCACAGGATTCTTTCCGGAGCCGTGCGGTCTCAGTCGCATAATCAAGGCCAAGCTCGGCGCCGATTTTGCTGTTTATGGTAGCGGTGGTGGCTGTCATGACGGTGCTGTGCCTTGGCTGGATTGTCAGCTTTCCTTTCTTGCTCGTCCTTGTCATTTTCCTCCTGGTCTGATTCGTCTATTGGGTGTTCAAACTCCCCATGCTTCGGAGTTTCGTCCTTTTTGTCGACGTCGTCTTTGTCCCGCCCTTCGTCGCCATCTTGCTGCTTCTTTTCGTCTTTCCGAGAGTCGCCTTGCTTCGAATTCCCCACCTTCCCTTCGTCCTTCTCTGTGCCTTCCTCTTCCTCGCCCTCGACAGCGAGACCTTCGACATCTTCGAACTCCCCCAAGAGCTCTGGGTGGAAGAGAGCATCGTCATCTTCTGGAGGATGTTCTAGGGTCATGCCGCCCCCGTTGTCAGGCGCGTTGTCCTGGCCGTTCTCAGGATTGCTCTCTTTCTCCTGCTTGCGCTTGGCCTCTTCTGCTTTGATCTGCTGGAGCCTGATCATCAATTCGCTGGACAGATCCATTTCTTGCTCCTCCTCTCTGGGGTCCTGCGTCGTGGAGCCAGTGTAGTTTGCCGCAGACTCGATGAGACAGCCACGCACGTCATCACCAACCCAGGAGGCCAGAATGCTCACCAGGTCGGCATCAGCACCCTTCAGGAGACCATCTCTTTTTAGCAACGTCTTGAACTGCGGTAGGTTGTGGACGAAACTCAGCAGCCCACGGACGCGAGAAACCTGTGTGGTCTCATCATTGACACTAAAGGTCACGGTCATCACGTCCTGACCACCGCCTGTATCCCAGCGGACGACGGTGTTGGGGGTGAGAATGCGCGTTCTCTCACACCGATCGTCATCTGGACCCAGCTCGAGAATGGAATCTCCAAAGTCGAGCGACTCGGAAGCAAATGCAAGCTGGAATTGATTGCCAATGTTAATCATGACGGCAAACTCTGGTCGATAGAAATTTCCATCACAGAATTTCGCAATATTCGTTTGAGGAAACGCGGCATACACCCGGACCCTAGAGTCGATGTCCATGCTGGACGGGATCGGGACTGGGACAAAGTTGGTTCCCCCACGCACAGTGCCGGCTTCATCGTGGTGTTTGTTGTAGACCTTGTCTGGAACGTCTTGCTCGTACACAAATTCGCAGTCGCCACATCGCATGTGACATTTCAAGATACGCAGAGGTCTGAAGCTGTAGACGAAGTGGATGTATTCGTTGGGTTTGCGGACGACTCCAGGCACGGGGAGAGGGATTTTGCCGAGCAGAGTCTGCTGCTCATGTTCGGGAATGAAGAACGGCGCCCAGTTTTTCTCCTCGTACGCTCGTTCGGTGTCTTTGATGGTGAGAATCGTAGAAGCCTTCGAGAACGGGCGAAAGAGGTGCATTGCTCGCTTCCAGTCGGACTTCCTGCCAACCATGTTGAAGATGATGACTGGCTCCGCATCCTCAACACCCTCCTCCAAGATAACTCGAGGGTCTTCGGGTCCAAACATTGCCCCATCATCCTCCCACTGCGCTGGAATGTCGATCACCATGGGAAACTTGAACCGCTTTCCACTCCAGGTGATGGTATGATTGGTCAAGTGTTCCCAATTTTCGTTGAAGATTTGACCCCTGAGAAAACTCATCTTGGGCATTGTCCGAGTTCTGGATGGCGAGAAGACGACCCGAGTAATAGACAAGTACACTTTCTGCTCTGGTAGCCACACACTCGATCCTGCGAGACGCGTCCAGGTCCTCTCGACAATATCTCTCATGTCCAAGTCAGGGTCGTTCATCATCTCGTCGGGATAGTCGACGATCGGGTGGTGATCAAGGGCCACGGCGATTTGGTGGATATCATCGTTGAGGTGGAAACTCTGCTGCACGCCAACAGTGGAATTGTATTTCAGAGTATCGCAAGATCTCTTGCCAGGTAGTCCAGTGTTCACAAAGCCCGGAATCAGCATCGGCTCGAAGGCGCCCCATTGCTGGTAGTGTTCGGACCGTGACCGGTCGCCCTGTCCTTTGTTAATGCGACGAACTGTGGAAGATCTGGCCGGCGACAAACCCTTCTATGCAGACTGGTGACCGAAGCTCCCGGGAAGAACGTCTTCTCGAGGAAAAGCACGATCAGAATTGTACCCAACGCGAACACACTGAGTCGCTGTATCCTCGCTGGAGCGGAAAATCTGTCGAGGATCGGTAGCACACCCATCTCGTTTGTCGTCCTCTGCTCTGCTCGGGTCAGGGAAAAGCAGGAAGACGAGTGGTCGAGCGACGACTTTTGGTCGCAATGAGGGGGAAAGGCCAGGACGCCACCGGCCAAATACGTTATATCGATATGGACTTCATTTCAGCCTACCCACGATGACGGAGTCCCCTGAAATTCGGAGGCGTCTATAAATCGGCGGGTACCCAGAGTTCTAGCCGTGTCTGGTCAGGGACCCAAGGGAACATTCCGAGTGGAAAGCGGGACGAGGTGAGGTGCGAGAGATGCATCGATTGGATGGTTCAAAGGCAGATCCAGGGGGCTAATGGACAATTCGTGATCCAATTTGGTGGTGTTCGCATCGTCGAACATGACATGATCAGCTTAGACTTTGGTCAGACGAACGCCTTTTCCTATCTGCGGAGATTACATGCTGCGGCGTGCATGTGGAAAGTTTCTGGTTGCGTCGAGGAAAGCGCGCGTCGATTCTCGATGGAGCCGACGTGTCTGGACCCAAGAGTCAGAATCAAGTCAGGGATAGGGTAGGGTGGCGTGTGTACGAGTGCCAGATGTGGTTTAACTTCGGCAGCTAATCGTTCTTAATCAACTCATCGGCGCGCCGGAGGTCTTGGACCGGCAAGCCCTTTCCTCATGGAGTTCGCTGAGACATCGCACAAATGTCCTTCGACAGGGCCGAATCGGTGAAGCGAAATAATGTCGGTGCGAGGTTGGAGGGCTGATATATCACCGCTTGATACCACACCAGATGATCATTTCCTCCCGAGCAGAGATAATCTCGTGTCCGATACTTCGCTGATTCCCAGATCAAGCAGCTGGACATTGCCATCCGGGGACTCGGTCGGCGAACTTGCTGGAGGACGCCGGGCCCCTGAGACAGGCCTTCTTTCAAATCTCTGCTCAGCTCTGCCACAGAGCACGCCCAAGAACAGCCTCGATGGCAGTTGCAGCAAGTCATGATGGTATTCTCCAGCCTGGTGGGCCCATAGGGTACCAGTGTTACGACCTGAGGAAGGGAAGACTTTTGTGGAAGCTCGGGTACCTGCGTTAGTTGGCGGTTTCAGCTGAGGTGTTGCCGAAGTCCCACTTTTGATTTTGACGGAACCCCCACTCTCAGAAGAAACCCTTTGTGCTGCCGGAGACGTCGCAGGGGGGTTTCAGTGAGTCGGTGGTAAAGGTTCGCGTATCGAGGCGGGCAATTGTCCGAATGTGCTCGCGTAGAATAAAACACGCAGGCGAGCGGGACACGGCACCAGGGAGAAGGCCAGCTGCGCCGAGGAATTAGATCACGGTCGCTTTGAGAATTGTGTGGATAGCAGGAACCCAATTGTGGGCGGGTTGATGGATCAATTGCATGTCAGTCAACTCTGACCAGGACGCGAAAATAAAAGGTTCGGCCTTGTGTAACCTGGCGCGTGTGAGAGCCAAAGCCCAAAGCCCAAAGCCACGGGGGCTGGTGGGGGTCGATTTTCTGGGCTCCGAGGCGCCTAGCGAGCGTCGGTGGCCTACGTCCCTTTTACCTCCTGAGTCCTGAATTTAGCCGGCGCCTTCAACAAGCCGCATCGAGCGCCCAACTTCACAGTCGCATTCTGTTGATGCAGCGGAACGGAGGACGGAGGTACAAAGTACCTCGTACCCCGTTACTAAACAAGACACGCAGCCAATCTTGTCCAAGGTTTGAATCCGTGCTCACTGGCGCCAAACGTCGAGAATCTGTCTGCTTGTGGCTGCTACGGGTTCCGGCGATAGTCTCGGGAGGAAAGATTGCTTCACCGCCTCCACGTCCCCATCGAGCTCGCCGACAGCAAATGCCTGAAACTCGTGTCGTATGCCTGTTTCTCTTCTTCACACTTTATCCTGGCGAACAACCTCGACCTGTGCAGCGCCTCCCCCGGCCCCGGATTTTTCCTCCAAGACTCTCTCCCTGGCAAATTGGTCACTAACCTCGGCCTCCTTTTGTCCATACCGTCCGATCTTGTACCAGGGCAGTTTGAACAGTGCGTCCATGCCTTCGAGGCTACGGCCAGAGGTCTCTGGGATGAAGAACCACGCCCAGACCCCGCCGAGAACGGTGAGTGCCGTGAAGAACCAGAATGTCCCCTGCGTGCGTTAGTCGGGACCAATGGATCATTCAGGGAGGCTACGGAGATTGTCAGAAGGTTTTGGAAAGGGTGCTTACGTTGGGGGATAGTCCGCCGTCAGATGTAGGCAGGAGCATGTTCGGGACAGCACGCGAGTTGCCGTATTGATTGACTGTTTGAACACGATATCAGCCAGTGATTGACGGTCTCAGATCGCCGGATCGACTTACCAAAGTGGAAGCACATCACCAGGGAGCTACTGATTGCACGAATCCTGAGCGGGTAGATCTCCGCGTTCAGCAAGTATTGGATGCTGTTCCAGCCCATTCTTGAATCTGTGTTAGCCGACGAGCCAATATACTTCCAGGGACATAGAACCTACGCCCAACCGAACCCAGAGATATATATCATGACAATGCCCCCGGTCGAAGCATGCTTTTGAGATGGCGTGAAGACAGTGTCTTCATCAATGTTCGGAACCGCCGTTAAGAATGCTGCGATGTAGCACATGGATATGGCTTGCAGCGCAATGCCGATGGACAGTGATCGCTTTCGCCCGATCACGTCAACGAGAAACAGCGCACAAATGATGGAGGCGATGAATTTCACGACGCCGAAGATGGCAGTCGCATACAGCTTTTCGTTCTGGCCCTTGGTACCGAGCAAGGCGAACATGTCCGGGGCATACTATCAACAGATGTCAGCGTATGGTCCATAGAATCACACAACTTGGGGTCATGAAAGGCTTGCCGGTACTCACGATCGTGATGCTCTGGGCGCCGGACCATTGTCCGAGCAGTTGTGTTCCCAGACCAAGGTAGATGCGATAGAAGTTGTTGGGCATGCAGAACATTTCGCGGAGATCTGTGGAAGTGTTAATATTCATCGACCTAGGCGCAGGGTTTGGGACCCGAGGCAAAAACACAGGAACCAATTGAGACATGTCCCAGGAGGGAAAATGATGACTTACAGCCAAAGAATCCCTGACCCATCGTCGCTTCCTGTTCCTCAGCAAGCTGATGCTTGATGCCGTTGATCTCAGCGGTGATGTACTCGTCATCGGAGGCCAGTCCTCGGAGCCGAGCAAGGTTGGCGACAGCAAGGTCGTCTTTGCCCTTCTTAATGAGAAACCGAGGTGACTCGTTGTTGAACCAAGACAAAATGAAGATGATGCCGGCGAACATGAGATGAATGGATGTGGGGACGACCCAAGAGTTGTAGCCGTTCTTGTCGAGGTGAAGACTGCTACCCCAGCTGGCAAAGTATGCGAGCATGATGCCGACATACACAGACCCCGAGAACACGCAAGTGCAAAGTCCTCTAACGGCCTTGGGAGAGATCTCGGACAGATAAATTGGCGCGATGACGGTGGTTTGGCCGATCTATATCGGTTAGCGTTTTATCTGGCGTTGGATCGACCTGTACTGACTCCGAGGCCTGCAATGAACCTCCCCGCGTACACTTGGCCCAGTCTACCATTGTTCGTTAGGAAGATTACGATTCCCAATATCCAGAGGATGCAGCTAAGAACGGTGAGCACAATGCCTCAAACAGAGGGTGGATACTCAACTTACAGTTGACGGGTGGCCCAGAGACGACCAATGCGATCCGCGAGAACGAACGCGAGGAGGGCACCACCAACGCTTCCGATCTGCACCATGGCGGAGACGTTGCCTTTGACATCAGCATAGTCGTCGTCGTCAAGTTTGTCAAATCCAAGGAGCTTCTGGAAATGTTCGGTGTTGAAAGTGCCTTGGACACCGATCAGTATCAATGTCGTCGCTGAGGAGCCATGTCTCTTACCACTTATCAAGCCCTCATCAACACCTCGGGCTGCTCCCATAATGCCAAAGGAGAACACAGCAAACCATAGTCTCCAGTTCAGCACTTCTTTGGGTTCGTCCGCGAGGGAGCTGCCCATGCGGAAGATGTTCAAAGGCTTGCCTCCGCCGCCACCCATGTTTGCAACGTCAAGGAGAGAAGGTCGGAAAAGAAAGTCCAGAAAAGGATGCACAGCTACTATCCTATCGGGAAATGATCTCACGCTCACCTTGTATGCTGTGCGACGGAACGGAGGAACAGTCGTGGTCTTAAATAACCCAGTTCGGTCACAAAAATGACACTCCTCCTTCGCCCGACGGGACAAGTGATGGCTTGGGTTGCTTCATGAAGCTTGCAGGCCATCAAGCCCTTGTGTAGCCGCCATGGCACGGTCTGCTCTTTACCGTCTGTGGCCAATTCCCGGAGAAAGCCAAGCTGCTGGATTCTCGTCCTGCAGGATGGCTTTGTGGAATATGCGGGGATCGGGTGCGACGTGATGGATCATTGCATAGCAAATGTCTGGGCGTCGAAGGGTAGGACGGCGGCCAGCCTACCAGCAGTGTCGGCTGTCAGCTCGAATGTAACAACAGAGCCGTTCAGCGAGCGAGTGGGAAAGGCGGAAACCGCGAGGGCTGTCGATCTGGGGTGGCTGCCAAGATCCCCATCGTCATCGTCCGGGGGACGCTGAAGGTGAAGACGGCCGTGAACGGTGATTTCCGTCGGAAGAATCCTTTTCCCACCGCGTGCAGCATGGAGGATACATGGATGCCAAAGGGCGAGCCCGGGGCAGGACGGAGCGGAAGCAGGGGAAATTTGTTGATGGCGCTGAATAACCGCAGGGCGTCGAAGCTACTGATTTGTCGCGTCAAACACCGACTCGGCAATCCAGACTCCAGCCTTGCATGGCCACTGCTACCCTCCGCATATTCTCTCAAGTTCTGCCCCTTCAGGCACCGCACATTGCGGGCTCTGCAATAAGTGCTTCCCAACATAAAATCTTCGACGCCGTGTCAATCCGACATGGCGAACGGTTTATCCGAGACCCAGGCCGCTGTGAACGGAATGATGGTTCATGAAGCTTTGGGCGTCGGGATTCGAGCCGTTCGGCACCGGAGGAGCTCTTCTCGAAATTTTCTGGTTCTGGAGTCATGCGTTTGAGAATCATGAACTTGCGTACGTACGGCTTGTATCCTCCGGCCTGGAACACCGCGGACCGCGGCTCACATTCAATTGAAAGAGAGCATGGCGTGACTCGATGCACAGAGCACATTTCGACTAGGCGAATTCATATCTCTTGGCCGGATGGATGCACTGGGTGACTTGGTCTTGAACAGAAACCCGTCTATGAACATGAACAGGGCCGTTAGAGGTCTAAGACCAAAAATGGAGTTCTGATGGTTGGAAGACCGTGGCCGCCCATGTACATCCACGCCTGGCTAGCATTTCACAACTTGCTCTTTCCATCAACCACCTTTACCAGTGCCCGCCCGTTGCTGAGGACGACCTTTCCGTCTGCCTCGGTCACAAACCTGATCTCTTCCCAGCCATTCTTTACATCGCCAGTCCTCCAGATCTTCGTGATGAGCTTTTGGCCGGGCTTTACGGGCGCGGCAAATCGGGCCTGATACTCCTTGATGTTGGCCGGGTCACTTCCACCCAGCTCCTTCAAAATCGCATGAGCGGCAAAGTTCCAGGTTGACAGGCCGTGCATGATGGCCCCGCCGAAACCCATCTTCTGGCCGGGCTCAGGCGTGGCATGGAGAGGGTTGTAGTCGCCATTCAGTCTGTAGGTCATTGTCAGTGCCGGGAACACCTGCGGCGCCAAGATCCTTCCTTACCTGTACAAATGCGCACTCTCGGCAGTCAGCTGTTTCTCGCTGATCTTATCAGGGTTGTTTTCTCTGCCCTTGGGCGGTGGGTAGTTGACAGTTGCAGGACCCTTAGGTCCGCCCCAACCTCCTTGACCGACGAAAAAGCCAGAGCCCACGGCTCGGGTGTATACCTCGCCGGTCTCTTTATCTACAATGGTCTGCTCGGTCTCGACCACTGTACCGGGCTTGCCTTTGTCATAGACTCCAATGACCTTCGACCGCAGCTCGAACTTCCTTCCTTCGGAGGTGGGAGGGAGTGGCTTCAGGAACTGGATCAGGCGCTGGCCGTCGACGACACGTCTGGCGTCGAGCTTGGGAACACCGGGGATCGGATTGCTCTCCTGAGAAGCATAGAAGTCGATGACTTCTTGGGTGGTCTTCTTGAACGCTATTGCAGGTTAAATTGGGGCCCAGTGAGCGGGAGCACATCGGACAACTCACGCAGGATGATTGGATACGTGGGAAACACAGCAAATTTCGGATGGAGCTCCTGCGAAACATTGATCAGAGTCGGACATGACGGTCAGATTTCACACTCACGTAGATGAAGTGCAGTTCGTCCACAGTGCAGCCAATGCTCACAGCGAACAGAAGCACATCTCTCTTCAACCAAGACACCTCGGTTGGAGGGTATTCATAGCCAACTCCCGGTCCAGACATTGTTTCTCAATCGACAGTGAGCTTCGTCAGAAACCCAGGGAGCTCCAGGTGGTGTGGACAAAACGCGAGAGAGCAGAAGAGGCAAGCTACGTGCCGGGATGGATGTGCCTTCGGCAGTGGAGTGTGGGGAGCCGCGTACCGAGGCATTTTCGCGATAGTGGAAAAAGTACCCGGCTATCTAAGAGTAATCAAAAGCATTGTCAGGCCAGCGTCAGTGCAGAGAGTTACTGCATGTGCGACATCTTTTAACTTTTGCATTATGAACTTCATTATCAAGATCAGCATCAACTCGTGGGGTATCTAGTCAAATAACGAGGAGCTTGACTCTGCCCAAAAGTCATCTCGGTCATTCATCGTGGCTGAAGGGAGGCATTCCCTTCGTCAAGGAAGAGGTGCAGCAACAAAAGAGCAAGTGCGGCAATGCAGTCTCTAGGTCCTATGAAAGAGACGGGGTAAGTGACGCCAGTCAAAATGCGAAAGGACACGAACAACATTCCCGATTAGCACCTGGAAAGGATTAGTACAAGGTGTCATCTGGAGAAACGACGACCTACATTCTGTACTCGCACGCGCCCCGAGCAGAGCGTGTCTTATCTGCTGTGTCAAGCTCGTAGTCGATCTTGATGTCGAGATCCCTTCGGTTTTTGCTGTTTGGCTTGTTTGAAAGGTAACCCTGCACAGTTTCTCCTTCTTCCACGGTGAGAACTTCTCGGAGATAGAAAACGGTCTGTTTCCAGTGAGTGTATTTGGTATGCGGACCGGTGGAAAATCTGATGGGCTTGTGACATGCCGTGAAGTCAATGTCGAACCAAGCGATGAGAGCATGGATAAAGTCGTTTCTCTGAACCCGGAGCTGGAATGGCTCCGAAAATGCTAGTTGGGCGGTCTTGACTGTGTTGAGATCAATGGTGAAGACCGGGCATGGATCGGTGACCAGCGCCTTGAGCTCGACCGTGTCGACGAGAGGCTCACTCAATGCACTTTCCTTCATGGGGGAGTAGTTGAATCCGTAGACATTATCCCAGACTGAACCCATGTCAGCTTGGCCACAGCATGTCGGCCAGTGCACTCACATCCAATCTTGTCCTCCTTGTACTCGCCATCTTCGATACCTGCCATGTAGATCGTAGCTTTGTCCGGGAAGATCAAGCCGGCCGGCCTGAGGTACTTGTCGCGCGCGTAGAGAACTGTGTCGAGCATGCTTTCGTACAGCAAGAAATATCCCATCCATTCGGAGATGATGATGTCGACTTTTCCGTTGTTCAAGTGTTCGGCTGGTAGCTCAACCTCTTCCATCTTGCCTTGCAACAATGTGATCTTCTTAGAGAGGCCATTTGTCTCCACAATCAGTTTGGCCTTGTTGATAATGCTGGACATATCCACGCCTATGACATGTCTGGCGCCTGCTCTTGCTGCGAACATACTGAGAATCCCGGTGCCGCAGCCGACATCAAGGACCACCTTGTCCTTGAAGATGTGCTGGTTTTGGTAGATGGAGTCTCGGTATGATCGGGTGCGGACTTCATCTTTCTGAAGTCGAAGTCAGATTGGCACGGACGGCATTTGAAGGTGTCCTTACCAACATCTCCTCGTGAATTCCGTGGTGGCTCAAAATCGGTCAGCAGGCGATTTTGACGACAGACAAGGGACTCACTCGTAGGAGGTAAAATAGCGGACTTCGGAGTGCTCCATGCCTGCCATTCTCTCTTCGGTAGACATATTGGCCATGTCGGCCACTGTCGGCTTCGCACCGTTCGGAGTTGCCATGTTGATGCAGTCGGAATGTGCTGAGAGTCGAAGACGAGGCGCCTCGCTGAGATGTTACCTACAAGGCTCTACGCAACAAAAATAAATTCGCATTCCAGACGCTCTCTGATTGGATGGAGCAGGCACGCAGCCTCGCGGACCAATGTGAGGCAAGTTCGCCGAGCCCGTCTTCGCCACTCCCACCATGAAATCCTGATACCACACATTCCCAGCCATTTCAAACGAGTGTTTGAACCTTCTGCGAGTCCCAAGAAAAAACCACAAAACAAAAAAGATGGAGCTGCGGGGATTTGAACCCCGGCCTTCCTGCAGTTAAGCTTACATGCAAAGCAGGCACTCTACTTGAGGGTTGTTAGCTTCATAAACAAATAGAGGTTGAGATGACACATACCCCCTGAGTTACAACCCCTCTGTGTTCATTTCGAATACTGTTTTGGTGATATAAATATATAATTCAAGGTTTATTTTTCCCTGCTCGAGCCGAAGATAAGCGGGACGAGTGGTTATAGCTAAAGGCGAATAGACTTGGCAATCCGAATCCAGAAATGTATTCTCCATTTCAGCTCCTCACTCCGCACTGTCCACTACGAGCATGTCTACAGTAGCTCAAGGCCTCTCTACTCCAAGGCCCTGGCTAAACTCGTGTCTAAGCAGCATTGCGAGTGCCCGCTCCTCCGGTCTTCACGTCGGCGTCAAAGTTGACGTCGTCGAGTACTGCGCCTCCACTTTTGGCGGCTTTCATCCGTAGCTTCTTGATCCTCCTCGTCTGCCGTTCGGTCTCCCGCGTCACCCACCATGTCACACAAGTGATCACGATGCAACCACCAAGAACAGCCATAGCGACCGCGAATGAGGTGGTGTAATGAGGCGCGTACTTGGACTGGAAGATCTGCGGTCCCACGGCCCCTCCAATCTGTCCGTAACTGTTCACGAATCCAATCGCGAAGGCAGAGCCCGTTGCTCTCGACGTCGTTTGCACACGCCACGGCCACATCATCGGGTACCAGGCCTGCGCGAAGGAATTCGCAATGACGGTTGCGGCGTAGACTCCGCCGTTACTGGGGAAGGTATAGAGAACACTGTAGCATGCTAGGATGGTGCCGAGGAACCCGAGCGGAAGGATGGGTCGAGGCAGCCATGCACTATCCGCAAAGTATCCAGACACTGCAATGATGAGGATCGAGAGGCATGAGGTGGGGATGTTGAGCAGCTGGCTCTTGGCGATTGAGCTATGATCCTGGTCAGTGGAAGATGTCGTCGATCTCAGCGGGATACTAACGTGAAACCCAGATTTGCAATGACAGTAGGTTGATAGAAGGTCAGACCGGTCGTGCCCACCGTCATAGTCGCCCAGACAAGCGTGAACAGCCACATTCTCTTGTCCTTCAGTGCCCCGAGAATTTCGCGGAAGTTGAAGTTGAGTTCTTCAGCCCGCGGAGCGTTACCCGGCAAACGCGCCTGGATGAAGGCCTTTTCTTTCTCGGTGAGCCACTTCGCTTGGGTCGGAACTGCCAAAGTGTCAGCCAAGGTTGCCAACGATCTTCAGTACGACTCACAGTCAGGCAGGATGAAGAATAGAGCAATTCCGTAAGCAATTGTGATGACTCCTTCAACAAGGAACAACCTAGAACGACATCAGCCAGCCGACCCTGGCAACAAGGTCGCATCGAGCATACCATTGCCATCCAGAGAGACCGTTCCTCCCGGATATCGTGTCGAAAGCGTAAGCCAAAACACCGCTAATGACTTGCGAGAAGTTGCCAAGAGCATAGAAATAGAGCAAGCGAATGCTCATCTCGTCCGGCCGATACCAGTACACCATCTGGAGCAGCACGCCAGGGAACATCTGCAGACGCGTCAAAGTCTGCCTCCATTCAAGCAAGAAGCGGAAGGATAGTAAGGGTTTATCGGTACAAGGCTTGAGAGAAATGACAACTTACACCTGCTTCACACATGCCCAAGAAGAAGCGTGCGGTGTAGAGACCGCCCTTGCTGGTGACGGCGGCGTGACAGGCGATCGCGATTCCCCACGAGACCTGGGACGTCTTAGCCTTGCACTGTGAGGCAGGATGTCACGGCTCCTACTACTATGCGAGATTGCCATCTCGAAGGAAGTATTTTCTTGATGAACAGGTTGGATGGAGCCTCAAACACGATGTATGGGACCTGCCCTGGTGAGTGTTGGCGGCACCGATGGCGACAAGCAGAACTCACATAATAGATTGTCGAGATGAAGTTGTAATCGTTCGAGCTCATGTGAAGCTGTGTCAGAATGTTCAGAGGGGTTCCCTTGTTCATGATTCGAGCATTGGCGGCCTGTTGCTCGAGCATCAGCAAGCAATACATGGCGTTCCAGGATCCAGAACTGCACACGTTTTGGTAGTCCATGTTCTTCAGCAAGAACATGATGCTGCACAATGGCATAAGATGCCAGTCGATCCTTCGCATGAGCTTCTTCTCTTCAGCCTCGCTCAACAGGGTTCGAGCCTTCATGCGCTCAGCATCGTATCCGACAATCTCACTCTCCAGCGACCTGTCGTCGTCGATCTCTTCACCACGACGGACAACATGGACAGTGGTGTCGTCTTGCCCATCTAGGACGACTGGCAGACTCGAAGGTCTCCTGTCCTCGCTGAAAGTCTGCTTCTCTGCCATGGTGCCCAGCTAAAGCTTGACTGTGGTGGCGCAATCGTCCCGGACTGCCGGGTTCGTACCTGGGCCGGTCATGGCCTTTTATGTTGCTTGGAACACCGGAACGGCAGCCTGTCGCTGACCATTCCTCACAGCAGGGTAGGGACATCTCCGAGGTTGCTGCGGAGACTTTGGAAGTATCCGTATACCCCATTGGATGTTGCAGCATATCAATATGATGCCATCGATACTTAGATGTCGCCATCAACACTCAGATGTCGCCATCAGCGCCAGCTATTGTACGCAGCAGGAATGAATGGTCCTTTTATTTCTCCAAGATCCCTCGGAGACCCTCGGTTAACGGGCCCAGGTGTTCACGAATCCGCGGCCGGAACAAGACGCTCTAGCTCTATGGTATACAGAGAGTATTGTGGGCAAAGGAGCTCCAACGCCAGTTGAATCCCGGCCTCTTGGCTGTTTATACCGTGCCACTTTCGTTCGGTTCGACAACAAGTTTGGAGTGACAGTCGACGGCAAGACATGCGTCTGCCTGAGAACCCAACATTATATTTATGATTCCTCCATCTAATGCTGAATCGCTTCGGGATTGCATCCTCCCATAGCACCCCTATTCAATTCCTCTAGTCCCACGCAGCTGTCAAACCAACCTCCTCTTGTCCAGTGCTCGAATTCCTGGCCCGATTTCCAGATGCAAGACTGCAAACAACCAAATACGAGGACAACACGCCTGCTAAAGCGCTCAATAACTATCAATGAAGATTGTGACACCCTGGCTGTACTGGGCCATTATGCTGCCACTATTAGCATCCACCGGCCCACTCTATCCCTCCAGAGCTTTGCTTGCACTCCGTATTCGATCGTCGCTGAGAGCAGCTAGCCAAAGACATCGCTCAATAATCCCTTGGACGGGCTCGAACGTGTACCTTGAACTGGCATCAATCAGTCGGAGTAGCCCCTTTACAATGACAGCCGTACTTCGATAACGCTCGAAGTTGACCAGAGGCTCGGCGTCACGAGCACCTGGGAGGTGACTGGGCTTTTGTGCGTTATATGTCAAATCCCGAATATACAACCCTGAGAAGCGGGTTAGCAAAAGACCATATGAGCCGTGTTCAACCCGCCTACCTAGAAAAGGAACGCAGCCGTCACTGAGGTCGGCAGACTCCATTTCCGTTCGCAGGTCGTGAAAATTGCGAAGCGGTTGTGCAAGGGTCTCCATGTGCTTGAGTAAGGACTTGTCTGGGCTCGACACTAAGGCCCAAGTCTTTGACAAACGGGTACAATCGGTCGAGGTGAGCGCAAGCGTGAGCTGCAACATGGTGGCATAATTGTGCAATCTGCGAGCATGTGCGGCCACGTGGATATACTTGGTGATGACCCGAGCCCGTTCCCCGATGTCCTGGGTTAGGATTATTTCCGACAGTGCCCATTTCACAACCAGGTTGAAACGCGTGCTCACCAGGTCGATCCCTCGGATAGTTCCACTAGAGAGACATTCGACCCAGTCCAAAACGTCGGCGTTCTTGCTATCCCACCGCATCTCTACCAGATCTGACCACTCCACTTCGCATAATGCAGACTTCTCCACCAATGTCATCTGTTGGGCGAGCAATTGCGAATCGCAGGCGAGGATGAAAGGCATGTGCGCCGGACCGGCGGGCAGACGTGCCAGGGGCTGAGCAGAGAAGGAGTCCTGTTGTTTGGGAGGCTGTTGTGTGGCTGAAGCCTTGGTGGTTTCTGGTTTCTGGATCTGCGGGATCGGGTCCGAGGCTCGTTCTGGTGGTGTGGGTATCCTAAGATCCACGACCGACGCATAGGTCAAAGGGTGTGCTGGTATTTCTAGGCCGGAGATAGCAGTCCCCGGAGCTGCAAGCATGGGCGAAATGGAGCGATCCACAACCTCTGAGTAGTTGATGATGTCGACCGAAATCTCCGAGGATAAATCCGAGAGATTCTCGTCCTCGTCAAGAAGGAACGAGTGCGCGCTTTCGTTGGCCGTGCCTGGTCGAGGGATGCTGTTTCTATGCTTGTTACCACTCGGCGGAGGTGCCTTTGGTAGGTGAAACAACTGCGGCGGGTCCTGCGGAAAATAACCCGGAGCGACCAACGGTATATCTGTGGGTGATTTTTGAGGTGGTACCACAGCAGCACTCTCACGGTCCGTCTCGCGCTGCAACAATGGCAGAGAGCCATATGACTCCTCAGAGTCTGCAACGGACTCGGTCGGCAGCCCGTAGATCGAAGACCTCCGGGAGCATGTTGACTTGATTCCGACTACCACTGGCTCCGGGGTGAGAGGCTCGTCGTTTGACTCTTCAGAGGCGACTTCGTCTACTATCGTGCGGACATGGACAGCTGGACCGGCAGCGGGAGCTTGAACATGAACTGGTTGCTCTTGAAGTTGTGACTGAGATATTCGACTAAGCTCTGGCAATGACCGACGCCTCGAATTACCGTCCAACGGATGCTGCTCCATAGGAGGTGACCTCTTTTCATAACGGCCCTCAAGTTTCATGAGAGTAGCTTCGAGCCCCCCATCTTCATCGTCAGGGATATCAGAGAAACCAGCGATCGCAGCCTCGAACGAAGGGCGAAGGTGCTGAGAAGAGTGAGTGTTGATCAGGGAAATGGGCTTCTTGGCTGGCGGTCCTTCCTCAGGAGGGACAGGTCGAGCAGTCTCCGTCTTCATGATAAGCAAGGATTCATGGGGCGAATCGGATACCGCGCTTGCAGTGTCGAGAGACGTGTGATGGAAGGGATGATCCAGCTCTTGCACATTTTCAACGCCACGCAAGTCTCCTCCTGGTCTCCGCCTAAGGATCTGGGTTGGCAATTTCAACTCTGACTCAGATTTCTCTCCCTCGGTGTCTTGATCTTCCGTACTTCTTCGAATGGTTGTGTCTTCAGCCTCGACTGCCGGTGCTTCGACGTGTTTGAGATCTTCCTTCACGGTTGTGGAACTGGCTGTGGTGGGAGAGTCTGTTCTTTCAACCCCAGGAGAGACCGTACCGGCATCCTCCGACATCCTTACAGGAACAGCCAGGCCTGACATCACCTGTTCAAGTGTGTCGTTGCTGCCTTGGGTCGGCGGGATATCTAGATTATGTGGAAGGACATTTGAGCTTCTTTGTGTTGCGACAGCGTCAAAACTCTGTTTGGGATCGTCCAGAGAAGCTCCATGAGGACCAACGAGCAGGGGTGCCGGCATAAAGTCGAAATCCCTATCTGCCGCGGCGAGCGCACCGGACATTGACGGCAGATCAGGACGAGTGTCATCCACAATCAAGATCGAACCACTTTGGCCAGTAGCATGACTGGCCGCTCGCTGCAGCCTAAGACTATCTTCGCTCTGCGCAGCCGGTTCGAGGGCCGGATTTGTGGCGAAAAGTGGCCCGTAGCTTATTCGATGCTTGGAAGGGAACTTGGTCTCGTAATTCTGGCATACTGCGGCCGAGAGAAGGTCAATACGCATTTCGCCTTTTCTTGGCATACCCGCCACTGTCTTGTTCCGGAGTTCATCGTGGGACTTGGAGATGTTGAGCGGTAGCTGTGACGTTTGACCTCGAATCGGAACGTCTTGGGCGGAATGTGAGACGGTGAGAAGCGTCACGTCAAGCTGGCCATGCTTGTTTCCAAGCACTTTCCGCAGTGATCCGAAAATATTCCTGCCAGGAGGTTGCGCAGCTGACTGTGTACCACCCTGCTCCCTCCTAAAACCGGCTCGTAGCGTGTCGCTCCTGTCGAGCGACTGGGTCGAGTGGGAGGAGACAATATGTACAAAAGGGGCGCTCGGACTGTACAGGAGCCCTCGAATGATGCTCTCTGCCTCGATCGTGGGCGCCGGCGGGTCAGGTTGGGCTTTGCGTGGAGTCGGTTCTCTGTTACTATCGATTGAACTTGCTCCTTTTCTATGACCAAGCGATTTCGGCGCCGCTGTCGGTTGGGTGATGACTTGCAGATTCGCGGGAGCATTTTTCCGCCTCAACTGGACTGAAACTGGATGGCGAGCTTTGGAACGCGCCTGGTCGTCATCAGCTCCAGGGCGAAGAATGTTCCTGGGGACAAAGCAGGAGGTAGCTTGAAGACTGCCGTCGCTCATGAGACCTGAATTTGTAGACTCTTGACGTTCGTGGCTGGGTCTGAGGAGAGCGTCTGGTTCGAACCAACTGTGAGTTGGCCCTCTTAGCACGGGAGTCTCAGGTGACTCGGGTCTTGTTCGGGTAGAGTGTAATGTGGTTTGCAACTTCGGCGTACGGTCATCCTCATCCTCTCCTCCGGGGTGAATGTCTTCGTCCTGGTCACCGTCCAAATCAAAGTCCTCGGGATCCCAGCACAATGAACAACGTCCATTCCAACACCGCTTCAAGTCGCGCAACAGCTTGAGATCACTAAACCCATGCTTCGGGCTCGCGTGAACGTCGGCGTACAACCTATTGACCTCTCGACAGAAGCGCGTCCTCAAGTGCCGATCGAGAAAGAAGTCGTCCATAAAGTAATTGAGAATCCAATGCCGAAGAGCGGCGAAGGTGCGGACACGAATGATCCGCCCGTCGTCTTCTAATCGACCAATAGCCCACCTCAGTCGCGCAAGCAGAAGATCGAGCACTTGGTAAGTGGACATATAAGACCGGAATGTGAGAAAAAAGTCCGAGACGAGCTCGTAGTCCATGAACGAGTCGGACGATATCTGGGCAATGATGCGAGCGGGAGTAGCAGCTGTGATCTCTCTCACGTTCTGGCAATACCGAACAACGGAGGGATCATCATATATTTCGGTCAGTTCGTCAAACACCTCCGGTCGGACCATGTTGGGCAGGCTGGAAGTTGTTGCAGATGTTGCATTGGACAGAAATGGCATGGGCGGTTGGAGTGAGTTAACGTCTATGGCGCCCATCTCCCCTTGTTCGAGTCTCGCGAATGCTTTGAGGCTGGCAGGCGGAGGCCCGCTAAAGTAACCTTCTGCCTGCATGATGGCCGTGGTAGGCGTGACATCGGATGGCGTGACAGAGGTTCGTGTGAAGGAAGAACCCCGTAGCATGGGCGTCCCATTGGAACTCAAACGGAAAGTACCGATGCGGTAATGTGGGATAGGGACTTCTAGAGTTGGTTGAAGCTCCTGTACATGCTCACTGGCAGAATCTTGCGACGTGCTTGGTCTCGCTGTTTCTGGGCGATTGATGACGATTCTCACGGTCCGAGTTTGTGGCCCAAGCAGAGACTGCCGGTGCTCTTCAATTGTTGAGAACGACTGCGACCGACCATGATTTAGAACGACTGTCGGCTTTTGCGAGGGCCTAGCTAACCGCTTCGAGGCTGTCTGTTGAGATTGGGAAGAAGACACCGACCGGTTGGTGGACGGCCTTTCTTTCGGCGGCGTGCGATGTTCGCTATTGGTAAGAAGAGCTGGTGCTGTCGATGGCGATTGTGCCGGCGAGAAGACGGAGTAGGGGCTCGCGTTGGGGTTCTGATGCATCGAGGGAGTTAAATAGAGGACACCTCCGGTCCCTACATTGCCGACGGTAAAATTACGCCCGTGAACGTTGTCGGGCACCGGCTCCAGAGACTGCTTTGCTTTCCTGCGCGAGGACTTCATAGAGCGCTGTCTCAAGACCTCTGTACTATCTTTCACGCGCCGTAGCGAAGTCGGGCCCTTCTTCTCCGAGACGCTGGGAGCAGAATTGTTCCTAACATGCTTGCGGGACACCTCCGTATCGGGCGTCTTTGTGCTTTTTCTCGGGCTCGAGCCATATTGTGAGGCGGAAGGGGCGGTTGTAGTTCGAGTGGTGCCAGTGATGTGGCTGGCAATGGCCGGGTCAAGAGAAATCAGGGAAACTCGACTACTTAGTGAAGACTCTGATGCGACCATCGCAGCTGCCATAGCATCAGCGGCGGTATCGACGTCTGCTATCGAGACTCATGGTCATGCACGGTTGGACCGAAGGAAGATGGTGGGTTTGTTGGTGGCAGAGATTGCATTCATGGCATCAGCCGCGATCAAGGGAAGTGGCCTGCGTATGTGTGACGGTAAACGGCGGTACTGGGCAAAAGCAGTGTTGACTCGAGTACCTGTGAGTTGACTCGGTTGCGACGCGACAGATGCTCGTTTATGTTGATGCGTTCGGGAGCTTCTCCGTCCGTCAGTTGGCAGATGGCATCATGCGACGAAGGATTGACAACTTTTCGCAATGAAAGAGTGACGATCGCGGTGGCTAGAGAGTATGAGAAGAGAGGGAGCGGCACGGTGGTAACGGATAGGGAAGCGAGTGGACTGGGGACTTTGGTGTGGTGTGAAAGAGAGTACAGCACGGAAAAGCAGTGGAGGGCGGCAATGTGGTTGGTACCTTCCAGGCGACAGCCACCACCTTTTCCACCTGCTTTAAGCTTAGAACGCCTCTAGGGCAGCTTATTTTGCGGAAGGCTCAGCTGCCACGCGAGAGGAGGATCATCTCAATGCAGCCACGGGACCGCCATGATAGGCGCGGAAGGTGCGAATTCATCCATTCCGTCGGGACCTGCAGCTAACTGCCAAATGCGAAGTTTGTCAAGGACTAACCCTGTCTCGCTTCCGAGTCTCAGAAGAAATTGCCTGCCGCGCCCAGTGAAAAAGATGACGACGTGATGGAGACGGTGGAGGGGATCGTCCTGATAGCGAAATCAAGGTGACCAGCACAGATTAGTCGGCAGTACATCAGGAGCACAGCACGAAGAATGCTTCGTGGTGGAATTGATACAGTGCTCAGGCTGTTATTGCTACTGTATCCGCTCTGGCAAAGTCGGCATTGATCTGGATCTTGTTCTCGTCCCCTCCGAATCGAGGTTTGGCCTAAGGAAAGTTTGGCATCTTTTTGCCCCGCGGCCCGCCTGCGCCTGAAGGTCCTTCTCCAATCAAGGTCACTTTGCTCTCCTGCAGCTCACCTTGGTTTTATTCGGTCTCGGCCAATGACGCAGTTCAAGCAGACCTCCTCCGATGCCCTGGCAGCTGTCACTAGGCTGGAGACAGATTCCTTCGCTTCTAGACCACGACCAGTCATTTTTTCGTATAGGTCAGGACGCAACATCCCATCCGAGGGTTCAAGTCCTCACTTGTTCATCGCTAATCTACAGGGTGATGGCAACTCGTGCCGCGATCATACCTCTGGCCTAATATCCGAGAATACAACCACAGATGTTCGTGACAAACTCCCGAAAACGAAGTAGACAAAGGTCTCTCCAGACACCGACAAGAGTACGAGTTGAACGAGGAGGCCAAAACGATGTCTTAGTAAGACGATAGGGGCGAATGTGTTCGTCAGTGATGACCGTGATGTGAAGAAGAGCTCATGGAATGGCACACATGTCGATCAAAATACTTCTGTGTCCAACTCATCGGGCCAGAATTACACAATTGAGAAAATACTGGAAATACCAAGTAGGCCAGGCTACAATGATGGAGTCTGTCCAGGGTTTCCTCGAGCCTTCAAGCTGGAAGAATTCATTCTCGCAGCCAAGACAGACTTCTGATGGACTCTTCTTCCGATAGTGTGAGCTGACACCCACCAATACCCTATGCTCAAAATGGTGAGGCAAGTCGCGACCAACAATGGTGCGGCAAGCAGTAAGTCGGTTCCAGGTTTCCTTGTCTCCCTTTCAGTCATTCCTCTACATTGCTCCTACTTCTTCATGCTATAGATGCCCAGGTAATTACCCTCTGTGTCCTCAAAGTGCTGCATGACGGCTCTATCACCTTCTGGCATAATCTCTGTCATTTTTTTGCCGCCTGCTCCCACGATTTTCTATGCCACCCAGCGTCAATCAGTTCACCAGCAACTACACGATTCTTGAGCAGATAGGACGATTGCTTACCTTTTCATAAGGATTGATGTCATCGACGTACAGATACAGAACCACTCCACCTTTACCGTGCGAACTGGCCCACTCAGACTCGCTCACGCGTGTTATACCGCCATTAAGAGAAGGCTGCCCCGGGACTTCGAACATGGCGATCTCTGCTGGATCGAGAGGTTGCCCTTCAGATGTTGTTGTCCTGTTGAAGGACCAGTTGAAGACAGTGCTATAGAATGCCTTGGCTACGAGCAGAAGCTATTCGTTAGTTCTGGTCATACATGCGATCGGCATTTGGCGATGCTTACCTCGCTCAACATCGGTTGCGAGGACATTGATCCAGCATGGGGTGCCGTCCTTGGGTGGGGTCCAGCTTTCTGCCATGTTTTGGTTATGGTTGCCTCACACAGTGTAAGCAGTGGCAATTGAGCAAGCAGAGAAGAGGCTGCTCGAGGAGAGATGTTTGGAGATGCGGGAAATATATGGCATTCGAGAAACCAAGCTGCCACGCTCCTTTGAATGTTTCGTATGCGATACGATGAGCAGCCCCTTTCGCCGCGACCTTCTCGGCGTTAATTGGTCAATACGCCGTTGCTGCCTGCTCTGCCTGGCGCCCAGTCCAAAGCAGTCTGGTTCTCCACAGCGGTCAATTTATATGTGGCTACGACAATGAGTTCATAGGGTTAGTCAATCCAGCATCTTGAGAGCAAAGTGTACAATGAGACGAAGTCACTGAGCCAACGCAGAGAAGCACATGACCTTCGTCCGCTGAGAGAAAAGATGAAACCATGAGAGCCAGGAGGATTCATGCAGCCGAGGCCTTCTTCAGCTGCAATTGAGGCGATCAACGGTGTCCCATAGAGCACAGCGTCTGTGCTGTTCGATGGTCGTGTGCGCAGTAGGCTCATCCTCCTAGGGCGGCTCGCAACCCTCAGGAGCCTGAATCCAGAAATTTCGCTTCCGAGGAGCAGAGTTTTTCCGTTCCGAAAGCCGCCGTTTCTCTGTCGCAGCCTCACCTTGGCACGCATTTGAATTTTTTCCTTCGGCTGCATAGGTGGCTGCGCAAGAATTCGCTCATCTTTCGCCGACGTTCAGCTTTGCGGTGCACAGCTCGACGAGGATCTCACCCATCCAATATGTTGTCGTTAGCGAATTGGCACGTTGTCCCTCCGGAGTGTCCTTACAGTACGTCGCGTACTTGATCAACATTACATTACGCCGATCCGTTGCAACCTCCCGCCCTTTCGCCAACAATCTGCAGCTCCACCTCGGCCAGTTCGACCATGAGGCTGACGGCAAAGACGGGTTACCCCCCCTTCAATTTATACTTGCCACAGCCAAGTAGGCATAGTGTTTGCGCTTATCTAAGGTTGGGTACCCTCAAGGTAGCAGTTCCCAGGGAGAAGGTAGCCTCGTGTGACAACCCCCGGTATTCCTTCATGCGTCTTTTACCAGTTCAGAGATTTTTTTTTAACATCCTCCGCTATGATTGATCGATGTCAAGTCCCGCATTCGTTGTTCGCCGCTTACGGACCATCGCGTCTTGCCGACGCCCACACTCGAAGCCCCACTGCTAGACATGTATTTCAGAACTATGCCTGCCCTGCTGTTGCATGCTTGTCCTCAACTCTCAGATTTCTTGCTCTAGGAACGTGTCTCTTTCGTCGTTTAGACAAACATCCGTAATGGAAAAGGACCTTGAAGCGAGGGCGGGTAGCCCTAGTGGGAGCTCCGACGTATCCCAGGGCAAGGTTGAATTCCCTCGAGCTTCTACCGCTGTCGGTCGTTTCCTGGACGGCTTCAAACGGAATCCCAATGCTCGCGTTACAGCTCAAGCCATCGACGCAAATGGCCGGATCCTAAAGGATCAACCTCCCGCCGAGCCAGCCCTGGCCATGAAGCTGAAGCAACGACATCTGCAAATGATTGCCATTGGCGGTTCAATTGGAACTGGTCTATTCGTTGGTTCTGGCTCTGCCCTCGCCAATGGTGGCCCCGCATCGCTGGTCATTGCATATGGCCTGATCGGCTTGACCTTGTACTGCACCACTCATGCTCTCGGCGAGCTCGCAGTGCAATATCCCGTCGCTGGAGCGTTCTCTGTCTATGCCAGTCGATTCGTGGATGAGGCTTGGGGGTTTGCCATGGGCTGGAAGTGAGTATCCGAGTTCTGGCATGCAAAGGGGGAGATTGACCATTTCTTTAGCTACGCGCTGCAATGGCTCGTTACACTCCCGCTTGAAATCGTTGCAGCCTCGCTCACTCTCGAATTTTGGCCTGGTAGTCGAGACACTAACGGAGCCGCTTGGGTCACCATTTTCCTGGTGGCTATCATTCTCATTAACTTCTTCGGCGTCAGAGGCTATGGCGAGGCTGAATTCATCTTCTCGATCATCAAAGTCCTCGCGGTGATCGGCTTCATCATCCTCGGAATCATTATCAACACTGGTGGAGTTGGGAGCCACGGATATATTGGGGCACATTACTGGTACGACCCGGGGGCATTCGTGAGTTCTTATAGCCTTCTCATTGTGCTTCTGGCCGCTGACAATGTTTCAGAACCATGGGTTCAAAGGCCTCTGCTCAGTCTTTGTGACCGCCGCGTTCTCATTCAGTGGGACCGAGTTGGTTGGTCTTGCCGCTGCCGAGACCGAGAACCCGCGGCTGGCGCTCCCAACCGCGGTAAAGCAGGTCTTCTGGCGAATCGCTCTGTTCTACATGGTGTCACTTACCGTTGTCGGCGTCCTCGTCCCCTACAACGATCCACTGTTGCTCAACGGCAACTCTTCAGCCGATGCCAATGCCTCCCCGTTCGTCATTGCGGTACGCAATGCTGGCATTGATGCCGTTCCCTCGATCATGAATGTCGTTATCCTGATTGCCGTCCTCTCAGTCGGAAATTCGTCGGTTTACGGTGCAAGCCGTACACTAGCCGCACTCGCGGATATGGGTCAGGCTCCGAGGATTTTAGGCTACGTTGACCGCGAGGGGCGTCCCCTGGTTGCTATCATTGTCTCGTCCCTTCTTGGATTTTTGTGTTACATTGTTGCCGCTGGACCGGACACATCCACTGAAGCCTTCAACTGGATGATCGCAATCAGTGGTCTGGCTGCCATCTTCACCTGGGGAACGATCTGTCTATGCCACATTCGCTTCCGCAGTGCCTGGCGAATGGCCGGCCACACCTTGGACGAACTCGCTTTCAAATCACAAGCTACAGTCTATGGCTCATGGATTGGCCTGATCATGAATTGCCTGATTCTTGTCGCGCAGTTTTGGACCGGCTTCGCCCCTGTCGGCTATGCCGAGATGTCTGCCTCCGAGCTGGTCAAGGGGTTCTTTGAAGTCTACCTTGCTGCCCCGATTGTTATTGCCATGTACTTCGGGTACAAATTGTGGTATAGGACCAAGATACGGAGGACCGGAGAGATTGATATCACAAGCGGCCGGAGAGAGATCGAGAATCTCCAGGAGATCCTGGAGGAGGAGCGCAGGATCCAGAAGGCCTGGCCATGGTGGAAGAAGATTTGGAGGACCGTGTGCTAGGTATCCTTGTGTTTTGCACTTATCATAGGTAATAGTAATCGAGTTACCCTCTCGTCTCGCAGCACGGCCAACGCCAGAGGCCAGCCCGACTTCCCACGCCTCCCACTTCTGTCTTGGCGAGCGTTCTTGGGGCCTTGACTCTGTCACAAGCCACTCCGCGTATCAAAGCCATAGTATTCATCCGGACCCACCATGCGGCGTGCATTTCTCTCGTCGAGGATGGAACGATGCGCTCTTGCTACGTGGGCAAGACAACTCCACAACGGGAAGCTTCCAAAGGCATATGACGGAGAAAAGGAGGGCATCACTCCTTGCCTGATTATTAGGTCCAGACAGGAAGCCTTTCTCCAGGGAGCGAGCAAAGGTCGTGTTAAACGGCGCGTTGCATCGGGGGATGCGTGCGACCGTAAATGAAAGTCTCGAACAAAGGTCCCAGTATGCTCTCACCCGCCTGTTGATGTGTTGTTAACTTGGCTTCAGGTTCAGAATTGACGCCAGCAAACATTGATCTGCCGCACCCCATGTTGAGTAGACAATGTCGCTCTCCCAAACTTCACGCATCTTTCAATTTCTCTCCAGCTTACTGCTTCAACACCCACTATGGAAGAACCGCAGTCTCCCAAAATGCCTCAGCCCAGCTTCCAGACTGCTGAACACGAGGAGGTCCTCAACATCATCGACACCCTCCGGTCTCATGGAATCAGCAGCTACGTCGATCTGCCTCAGATCATAGTCTGCGGCGACCAAAGTTCGGGCAAATCCTCTGTACTCGAGGCAATATCCGGACTGCGCTTCCCGACGAAGGACAACCTTTGCACGCGGTTTGCAACCGAACTCATCCTCCGACGAGGTCCTGCTCCGAGCGTGGTGGTCACAATCAACCCGAGTCCAGACCGCAGCGAAGATGAAGCAGCAGAACTCGCCAAGTTCGTTCCACCATCCACCTCCGTTTCCGAGTTCTCTGCCATTGTCAGATCTGCCGAGAAAGCCATGGGCCTGGATAATCACAGCGCCGTCTTCTCCAAAGACATATTGAGAGTCGAACTTTGCGGCCCGACCCAGGCGAACCTCACTCTCGTTGATCTCCCGGGCATCTTCTGGGCTAGTGATCAGTCGCAGTCTGATGACGATGCTTCCCTGGTACAGTCACTGGTAAAGTCGTACATGGAGAGCAAGAGAAGCATCATTCTGGCAGTCGTATCAGCGAAGAGTGACCTGGTCATGCAGGTTATTACAAAGTTGGCGCGGGAGACTGATCCTGAAGGCCAGCGAACACTTGGAATCATCACAAAGCCAGACACATTGCATGCGGGCTCTGACAGCGAGACGCTCTTCGTGAAGCTAGCAAAGAACGAGAACATCCGTTTCAAGCTGGGCTGGCATGTGCTTAAGAATCGGGACTTCGACACAAAAGACACGACCTCAGAAGAACGGGATGCTGCAGAGAGACATTTCTTCCAGTCTCGTGTCTGGTCCTCGGCACTTCCCAGCAACCAACTTGGCATTGAAACCCTGCGACCACGCCTTAGCCGTGTCCTTCTTGGTCAAATCCTCGCCGAGCTCCCAAGTCTGGTGCGAGATGTCGAAATGGAATTGCAGACCTGTCAAGAACGTCTGCGTGCTCTTGGAGCTTCTCGGGGGACCATTTCTGACCAGCGCATGTATCTGCTAAAGGTCAGCCAGAGTTTTCTGAGCTTGATGACGGCAGCGGTCGAAGGCGTGTACGTCGACGGCTTTTTCAGCGATCCGGACACGAGAGATGGCTACTCCAAACGACTTCGTGCGGTCGTTTCATGCGCCATGGATAGGTTTGCCGAGAAGATGCGGCGCGAAGGCCATGCTCAGCAGATTGTGTCTGCTCAGCATCAGGAGAGACAACAGTCCCAGGGGCCGCAAATGGTGTTGAGAGAAGACTTCATTGACTCTGTCAGGTTGCGAATGCGTCGGAACCGTGGCCGCGAACTCCCTGGTATCTTCAACCCATCAATCATCGGGGACCTCTTCTTCGACCAGTCGAAGCCATGGCAACAGATTTTCCACGACACCGAGAAGGTGCTCAATCAGGCAGCCAGAGCGACCGTCAACCTCGTCCTCGAGCACGTTTCCGACTCCGTAACAAGAGAGCGAATTCTTCGTCATGTCGTTGGGCCAAATTTGGAGCCCATCTCGACGGCCTTGCACATCAAGGTCAATGAAGTGCTCCGGCCACATACACGCGGTCATCCTCTGACATTCAATCACTACTTCACGGAAAATCTCCAAAAGAAGCGACAAGATCAAGCTCGAACCGCGATGGGCGAAAAGCTCCTGAAATTCTTCCACGGCAACAGCGCGAAGGACGGAAATCTCGACCTCAAGGTCACCGCCAATGTGACTCCTCGCCAAATCCTTGATGTTCTGGCACCTAAAACAGAGGCGGACATGGAAAAGTTCGCTTGTATTGACGCCATCAATGCCATGGAAGCTTACTACAAGGTGAGATCACCAAGATTCATGAAGAGAAAGAGTACTGACTGTTCCAGGTTGCGCTCAAATCTGTCGTTGACGCTTTCGGCATGTACGCTATCGAGGCCTGTCTTCTTGAACCTTTACCGAAGATCCTCATGCCGGAGAATGTGATGGGCCTGGACGACGCGACTATTACCAAGATCGCGGGCGAATCTGCCGAGTCCCTGACCGAACGCGCAGAACTGGGCAAGAAACTGAAGGTGCTCCAAGAGACTACGACCACCTTGCAACGCCTGGAAACCTTCACGAGCGCGGGTGAGCAAGTGACCTAAACGTCCTGAAGTGTGTACCTTGGAGGATCGGACTAACGACATTTAGACTTTGAATCAAATGACACTGCTCAAGGCGAGGTTGCGGCGGACAGTGCTCTAGATGGCGTCGATTTCGACCTCGGGCCAACAGACGGCTCTGCTGACTGGGACGGGCGTCTGACATGATTCCGTCACAGTCACATACAGTCCCTGACAACTTCGGTGGAAACCCACTCAGACAGAAGAAGATAGACCTGAAGAAGAGGTTATGGGAATCCCGGATTGTTGATTCTTGGATGGTCCAATCACTCCTGGGAGGAGTGTCTCGGCAGTACGATGCTCATTGTCCGGGACAATCAGCACTGCCAATACGCTTGTGAGCCTGTACATCGATCCAGGATAGCCGAATTCGTGATTTCATACTCAACGGATGCTCAGACAATCTCTAACTCGTCCTCACTGTCACTAGCGTGCGTCGCTGTCTGACCCTGACCTGGTGCGCCCAGACTTTCCCGTCCAGCCTCCCTGATGCCCTTCGCGGTAACAAAACGTGTTTTCTTGACCGGGGACAGACGGACATCTGCTGCGGTGCGCTTTCGATTCTCATTCATGGTACTCCCACCGGAGAGGATGGCGTTTGCAATGCCAGCAGAGCCTCGACCCGAGTCGTCGTCCACACCCTCCCCTATTTCTTTATCCCTGAGTTTCGCTTTGCGACGTAGATACTCGGCGCCAGCACTGTCGAACCCGAACCCGGCATGTTCTCTCGAGCCCAGCTTCTCGGCAATCTCCCTCTCTTTGGCTTGGGCGGCCAGATGCTTCCTCAGTCGGGCATCTCGGTCGCTTGGGCGGGACATTTCTCCCTCGACAGCGTGGATAAACGGATCGTCGGCACGGGCTGCACCACCAGCTCCACGCGTCGCACCAGCGGGACCCGTACTGGCGATGTAATAATGCGCGCCTGTCTCGCGGTCATACTTTCTCCCATCTCTGGCCAGCAAGCCCTTGCGGGCGGTGCCATCTTCATTCCTCGTCTTCGGCCGATTCTCCCATTTTCCAAACCCGTTCGCCCCAGTGTTGACGCCCATCCTGCTCGCCTTGGTTCGTTGAATCTCCGCATTCAAATGCCACTCACAGATCTCCGTCTTCGCGGCATTGACCCAGCTGCCGCATTCTTTGCCGTCCTTCTTCAGAGTTTTGCAATAGCCCAGGTCTCGTGCATGTCCGATCTCGAGAACAGTGTCGCTGTCGTCGGACAGCGTCAGTGAGAATGCCCCCGTGTCGGATTTACCAGGCTTAGGCGGCATCAGGCCCGGGTTGAGGATCGCTACCACTGTGCCGGGCGTGAGGCGGTGGTAGCGCGGCAGCGCGGTCCCGAACAAGTACAAGTCAATTGTCCAGGTCAAGTCTGTGAGAGTGATGGCCATGAAACGGCGGCTGTTGTGCGAGCCGTCGTCCCATTGCTTCTCCCAGTCTTTCGTGCCGACGGTGGATTTGTCGCTATTGTTTTGATTGCGGTTCGTCCTGTGGTCCATTGGGGAGGATTTGGAGGCGATAACACCGAAAATCACATAGTCGCCTACCGTTTCGGGGAGTTCGTAGTCGGGGGATTTTACGTTCTTGAGGAGGTCAGGGATACGGTAGATAGTGAATGTCTCGGTGGGAAGGGTACGTCTGAGGAAAGAATGCGGAAGGACTCGTGAGGTCAGGTGCAAGCCGGAGAAGCCTTCGTACAGGTTTGCGTCCCCTTCGTTTATTTGGGGCTGTCCCGTGTCCTTTGAAGGAGAAGCTCGAAGGTCGGGCATGGTTCGACTCTTCTTAAGGTGTCGAGTGCCGCTGTGGGCTTCCGCTGCGGCGTTGAGAACTTCATCGCGGCTGTATTCAAAGTATTGTCGCGTGGGTGATTTCAAAGCCTCCTGCCCACGAGTCTCTGCTGCCGCTTTCTGATATCCGGCGAGCTCGTTCTGGTCCAAAGCGAAACCTTTGCTGCGGTTCTGGATTGTTGCTGCGCGGCGCTGTTCAATGGTGGCTTCTCGTTCTCGGGCCTCGGTCATACGTTCACTAAAAGTCTTTCTGCTACCGACGCTGGTGGTTGTTCTGGAAGAAGTTGCGGAGCGAGCCGAGTTGAATGCTGATGACCGGGAGGTAGGTAGGTCGCCGTTTGTGGTCGATGACTTGATCCTCGCACGGCTTCCCGTGACGGTACTGGCTCGTTTGAGGGATATGTCGGCGCCTCGTACTCCTTTGTCAATGCCCAGTAAGACACGGGATGGCGACTTCGGCAGTGTGGCCTGTATTCGTTTTGTAGGCGAGGCGTTGACCTCAACTTGAGGGGCAGGCGGTCCGTGGACTAAACTCGGCGTGGAGGAGTCCCTGCCTGGTGTTGCGGCGCGGGCTTTGTCTTTTTGCAGCTTCTTCAACTTCAACTTCGCCTCGATCGCCGCCAGTTTCAGCTGTAGCGTCTCTTCATCCTCTTCATCCTCGGGACTATCGTGTTGCGCGGGGAAGTCATTGTTCGTCCGTGCGGCACGCAGTCTGTCCACCAGGCTAGGTGTCGTTGCCGACCGCGGCATCAGCGATTTGCCATTCTTGTAGGCTTCGTACTTCTTGCGACCGCTTGGAGAACTCAGCAGCGCAGCATGAGGTGAAACTGGAGGCCATTGTCCGTCAGAGGACATTGTGGGAGGCCTCGATTCGACGGTGGAATTGATGATATTGTTCAAGTAAGCAGGGCCACCAGCCGAGGCCAATGCGACTGTTTATTGAGTCGTAAGGACTGCACAATGGCCCAGACGACAGTCTTACGGTTGAGATCATAAAGCTACCGGTTGGTCCAGCGGTTTTCAATCCACAGTCCCCAGTGAACACAAACGTTGGTCTGCGGAGGAGCCTGGACTCCGATTGGCTCGTGGTGACGCGCTCGGCACGCGTGTCGCGAGGCTGCCAGGGCGTCGAATTGTCGACCGGCGGCGGCGCAAGAGTCTCTGCATCCTTCTGAGTACTACTTTTCTCGTGGTCTGCACAGAGGACGTCTTACGGTCGCGATGGCAATAGCAACACGCTCGGGCTCCAGGAGTCCTGTCAAGAAATCTGCCTCCAAGACGCACGCCGCCACCGAAAGCCCACAGCAGCACCCGTTAAAGCACTTTATTCTGCCAAAAGACATATCAACTGGATCTCGCTTCGTCCTCTTGCGACACCCCCGCGACTCGACCATCCAGCGGTTCCTGTTTTGCCCGGATAAGGGGCTATATCAGTTCGCAAAAATCAGCCCGCCCTCCGCAGACCCCCGCAGTCTACTGTTTACACCGCTCGAGCCTGAGGGCGCAGAGGGTGACGCAGCAGATTACAAAGACGAGTCTCTAGATGCGACCGAAGCGAAGCCGTCTTCTCACGAGGGCTATGTCAGCAAGAATGCCGACTTCTTCGTGGCAACGCCGTTTGACCTGGCATTCATCCTCATCCCCCTTGTTACAGCCGCAAAAGCCCCAAGCGGCAAACTCCTGTTCCAGCCGATAGACGACCTGCTTGAGGACCACGTGCGCGAGAACCAACACTTGAGATACTTGTTCGAACATGGCAGACGTATGGTCGAGGAGGCAATGTCCAGGTTTTGCGATACCATGGAGGCAGGAGATGAGCACATGTTCAGATCCAATGAGGACAAAATACTGCGTATGCTGCTAGAGAAGGTCGATACTGTCATGGTCCGGGGTTTGCCCTCTACCCTGGAAGACAAGTTCGTGACAAGAGCATTGGAAGCACCTATACTCAGCGTCAAGCGGGAAGACACGACCGTGTCCGCGGTTAGAATCAGGTCGAACGCAAGAGCCCCAGACGAAGGGGAAGACGATGAAGATGCGTCCGATGTACTTGATTCTCAGTCTTCTGCTGCAAGCATCGCGCCATCTACGGTGTTTTCAGAAGTCTCAACGACCACTTCGGTCAGCACAGTCGTCCCGGAGAGGATATCTCCAGATATACTCGAGCTGCAAAAGAAACGGACAGTTTTAGACTTTATCCTCGACTCTTACGTCCCAGATACGATAGCAGACAGGCTAAGAGCTCGACTTGCTGCCACGGACTCGTCTATCAATTTCGCTCCGCTCGAAGATCACCTCAGATCGTTATCGGCGCTCCGAGCCGAAGCATTGTCATCAAGGTCTCTCGGCGATTTCAGCCGGAAGAGAGGATTGGAGGATGTTGAGACTGCTGAGTTGAGAGCCGAAAAGAAGAGGAGACAAGAGGAAGAAGACAAAAAGAAAAGGTTGGGAGAATCCCACGGGGTCCGCGCATTAAAGAAAGTCGATGTTTCCGGGATGAAGAAAATGAGCCACTTTTTTGGTAAGAAGCCTGCCGCCAAAGTCGGTTGAGGCACCTGCAACCACGGATCCTACAGCGCACATCAGACGACCTGGCAGCCGGCGTCTTTGACTGGAAGCCTTCTGACTTCGGATCGGGCGTGGCCGTGGGCTTGAAGACAGGCTTCGTAGCTCATGCACCGGTGACGGGTGGATAGTGAGAGAAGGCTGCGGCGGTCAAAGTCCAGGCCACGTCCGTTATGAAGGCCACCGAGTTGATGGGCAGCGGTCACTGGACACGGCGGAAGACAGCGGCGCATATCGAAGTCGTCATGCCACCCACGCATCTCCGTCTTCCGCCTTGGCGAATGGGCCGGGATCGGGGTGTTGGAGATCCGAGCGACAGGAACTCGTCGTCATAGACACGGCTTAGCCATATCACACAAGGCAGTTGATCCAACCATGTTCCTCCACTCGGGCCAGATGGGAAGCGATCAAACACGATCCGTGCGCCATGGGCTGCCCTCGCCAACGCCGCTGCCGGTCCCACCTGGAGCATGTCGGTCCTTACGTCGACCCATCCATGCATGCATGCAGTAATGGCAGCTACAGCCCGGGACTTGCCCAAAGATTTCTTTCTTCTCTTAAACGACCTGGTTGTCAGGTAGGCTGCCTCCATATCACCCAATCATCCGTACGGACTCGCATGTTATTCCAGCAGTGTTTATCCCCAATGGCCGTCTGTTCGTCCAGGCTCTCGTGATGGCGTTGTGTCAGTCTGATTGACCCAGCGGAGATTCGGCCGCCGTGTTCACAAACGTGCAACGACTTATAGCTCTGTGTCTCTCAATTCTCCATGGATCGACCGACTCCAGCAGATACGGATGTCCCTGGTGGCTTCCCTCTGACACCTTCGACGGAACAGGCATCTGTTCCAAACCAACGGCCTGCTCAGAAAGACCCGCCAAATAATAGTTCTATCCCGGATATGTCGGGTTTCTCCACAGTGACCGACAACCAACCTCAACCTCCGCCTCAATCGCGTTTGGGGGCGACTTCATCGACGACTTTCCCAGACACAGGGACGCCTTCTTTCAGCAAGGACGCCACCGCTGTCAACTCTCCGTCCAATGCTTCCCGCCAGGCCACCGACGACTCCCCTCCCCGACCTTTGTCCTCGCACTCATTCCTGACAGACACCTCAGATGACTCTCCGATAGAAAGGCGCGGCTCCAACTTCGAACCGCTAAAGACGGCGCCATCGGCTCGAGAAAAGCGACCCGGTCTTGGTCAGCGAAAGAGCATACAGACTGAGGATGACCTGTTCACCGTCTTATCACGCCGGCGGACCAGCGCTTCCGGCAAATCTCGTGATGAGCTCCAAGAGGAGAATGATGAAATAGAAAGACTCATGTCCCGCATGTTTGGCCAAGCTCGACAGGAACATAGCGAAGAGGAGAAGACGCGTCACAGTGGGGTCGTTTTCCGCGATCTGACGGTCAAGGGCGTCGGACTCGGTGCCAGTCTGCAACCAACAGTGGGCGACATCTTCCTAGGCCTACCTCGGGCGCTGAGGACACTTTTCACGAAGGGGGCTAAAGCTGCGGGCGGCAAGCCACCGGTTCGCGAACTTCTCAGTCATTTCGATGGTTGCGTCAGACCCGGCGAGATGCTGCTGGTTCTTGGCAGACCGGGGTCTGGTTGTTCGACATTCCTCAAGACGTTTTGCAATCAGCGTGAGGGCTACGAAGCAGTTGAGGGCGAAGTCACGTATGGTGGCACTGATTCGAAGGCCATGAAGAAGGACTTCCGAGGAGAAGTCATCTACAACCCCGAAGACGATCTGCATTACCCGACCCTGACGGTCGAGAGCACCTTGAGGTTTGCTCTTCAGACTCGAACACCAGGTAAAGAATCGAGGTTGGAAGGTGAATCTCGGGCGGACTATATGAAAGAATTCTTGCGGGTGGTGACAAAGTTGTTCTGGATCGAGCACACCCTCGGCACCAAAGTTGGTGACCAGTTCGTCCGGGGCGTATCTGGCGGGGAAAAGAAGCGCGTGAGCATAGCAGAAGGTAGCCTATAAGTTCAAGGGGGTGATCACCTGCTGACATCGCTACAGCCATGATTACCAGGGCCTCGGTTCAGGGCTGGGACAACTCGAGTCGGGGTCTCGACGCCAGTACTGCTCTGGAATATGTCCAGTCTATCCGAGCTCTCACAAATATGGCACACACGTCTACTGCTGTCTCTCTGTATCAAGCCGGGGAATCTCTATATGAATTGGTTGACAAAGTCCTGCTCATTCACGAGGGGAAGTGCCTGTACTTCGGACCAGCGGATCAGGCGAAGCAATACTTTACGGATCTCGGTTTCGAGTGCAAGCCACGGTGGACGACTGCTGACTTCCTCACATCAGTAACCGATGCACACGAAAGGGCTGTCAGGACCGGGTGGGAAAATCGCATCCCGCGAACCGCCAACGAATTTGCGTCCTTGTACCGGAAGTCAGATGCCTACCAACGCAACCTGGAAGATATCAAGGCTTTCGAAGGCCAGCTGGAGGACCAGCGGACAGTCCGTCACGAAAACAGGACCAAGAAGAACAAGAAGAAAAACTATTCAATTTCCTTCCACAAGCAGGTGCTTGCGTGCACCCACCGACAATTCCTCGTCATGCTGGGCGATCGAGCCTCGTTGATTGGCAAATGGGGCGGCATTGTGTTCCAGGTATGAGGTCGCATTCTCTATGGCATCCGACGCACGACTGACAGATTCACAGGGATTAATCGTCGGCAGCTTGTTCTTCCAGATGCCAAAGACGACCGCTGGTGCCTTTCCCAGAGGTGGCGCCATCTTCCTGATCCTGCTCTTCAACGCCCTTCTGGCTCTGGCAGAAATGACAGCCGCCTTCACATCGAAACCCATTCTGCTGAAACACAAGTCATTCTCCTTCTACCGCCCGGCAGCGTATGCTATCGCGCAAACGGTGGTCGACGTACCCCTGGTTGCCATTCAAGTCTTGTTATTCAACATCATCATATACTGGATGGGGGGGCTGGCTGCCTCTGCTTCCCAGTTCTTTATCTCCTGTCTGGTCATTTGGATCGTCACGATGGTCACCTACGCCTTTTTCCGTGCCATTTCCGCGCTGTGCAAAACCCTCGACGATGCAACCCGGTTTACGGGCGTTTCGATCCAGATTTTGGTAGTGTATACCGGATATCTTATCCCTCCAGAACAAATGCGAGTCTGGTTCAGCTGGCTTCGAAGGATCAATTGGATCCAGTACGGCTTCGAGTGTCTCGTGTCGAACGAGTTCACCGGTTTGACGATGGACTGCGTGCCTCCAAGCCTCGTGCCACAAGGCCCGGATGTACTGCCCCAGTATCAATCGTGCACATTGGCCGGCAGCGAGCCTGGGCAGAGCTCTGTTGATGGCGCTCGTTACATCCAACAAGCTTTTGGGTACAGCCGCACTCATCTGTGGCGCAATTTTGGCATTCTCTGGGCCTTCTTCGCTTTTTTCCTCGCAGTCACCGCCTTCGGTATGGAAATAATGAAACCAAATGCCGGAGGCGGGGCCATCACCGTCTTCAAACGTGGTCAGGTTCCGAAAAAGATGGAAGAAGTGATCCAGACCGGGGGAAGAGAGAAGAATGCAGAAGGTGATGTCGAACATCGCGGCTCTACACAAGAGACTGCGGTGGGAAACATGATGAGTCCGGAAAGTGAAAGCAAGGAGTCAACAAGCACAAAGCAGGATAGCGGCCCAGTTGACCGGGTTGCAGAGAACAAGACAGTCTACACTTTTCGGGACATCAATTATGTTATCCCGTACGAGAAGGGCGAGCGGAAGCTTCTGCAGAATGTGCAGGGCTATGTCCGTCCTGGCAAGCTCACTGCGTTGATGGGCGCGAGTGGTGCGGGAAAGACGACTCTGCTCAATGCACTGGCCCAACGCCTCAATTTTGGCACCGTGACAGGCGAGTTTCTTGTGGACGGCCGGCCGCCGCCCAGATCGTTTCAGCGAGCCACGGGGTTTGCCGAGCAGATGGATATCCATGAGCCCACCTCGACGGTCAGGGAAGCGCTTCAATTCTCGGCCCTACTTCGCCAGCCGCGAGAGGTGCCGGTTGAGGAAAAATACAGCTACTGCGAGACTATTCTTGACCTGCTAGAGATGCAGGACATCGCCGGCGCCACCATCGGACAGATTGGCGAGGGACTGAATCAAGAGCAGAGAAAGCGACTGACCATCGGCGTTGAGCTGGCCAGCAAGCCCGAGCTGCTCATGTTCTTGGATGAACCGACTTCTGGTCTCGATTCCGGAGCTGCCTTCAACATCGTCCGGTTTCTACGGAAATTGGCGGATGCCGGTCAGGCGATTCTCTGCACCATCCACCAGCCATCGGCCGTCTTGTTCGAGCATTTCGACGAGCTCATCTTGCTCAAGTCCGGTGGTCGAGTCGTCTATCATGGTCCGCTTGGTCATGATTCACAAGATCTCATCCACTACTTCGAAGAGAACGGTGGGCGTAAATGTCCGGCAGACGCCAACCCAGCCGAGTACATGCTGGAGGCCATAGGCGCTGGCGATCCCAACTACAAGGGCAAAGACTGGGGCGATGTTTGGGAGCAAAGCAAGAACTATCAAGACCGATCCAAGGAGATCGCCGACATGATTGAACGCCGAAAGCATATCGAGCATAGCAAGAACGTGACAGACGACCGAGAGTACGCGATGCCGCTTCCGACGCAGACTCTGGCTGTGGTCAAGAGATCATTTGTGGCATACTGGGTGAGTACCAGATCCCCTGCCCGTCCAGCTCCATTGTGCTTCGTGGCTGATATCGTGTAGCGCACGCCTAACTATATTGTCGGCAAGTTCTTACTCCACATCATGACGGGCCTTTTCATCTGCTTTACCTTCTACCACCTTGGCTTCGCCTCCATCGACATGCAATCCCGCCTGTTTGCTGTCTTTCTGGTGCTCACCATTTCCCCGCCGCTGATTCAACAGCTGCAACCGGTCTTCATCGGGTCTCGGAACATCTTCCAGTCGAGAGAGAACAACGCCAAAATCTACAGCTGGTTCGCCTGGACCACCGGCTCCGTATTAGTCGAGATCCCTTACTCTTTGCTCGCTGGAGCCATCTTTTATTGTTGCTGGTGGTGGGGAATTGCCGGGTATCGATCATCGACCTCGAGCTTCACCTCCGGCTTCCTGTTGCTGAACATCCTCCTCTTCGAGCTGTACTATGTCAGTTTCGGACAGGCCATCGCCGCACTCTCGCCCAACGAACTCCTCGCCAGCCTTCTGGTGCCGCTGTTCTTTCTGTTCGTTGTCAGCTTCTGTGGTGTGGTCGTACCGCCCGCACAGTTACCCTACTTTTGGCGAAGCTGGATGTACTGGCTCACACCCTTCCACTATCTCCTCGAAGCGATGCTCGCAGCTATAATCCACAACCAACCTGTTCGATGCAACCAAGGGGAATTTGCGCGATTCAGAGCACCCCCGGGCCAGACCTGCCAAACGTACACGCAACAATACATCAGCCAAGCCGGGGGCTACGTCCAGGTGGGATCTGATGGGCTATGCGAATTCTGCCAATATGCGACCGGCGACCAATTCGGACGTGGTTTTTCCGTGTCCTACTCCCATATCTGGCGGGACTTCGGCATCTTCCTCGCTTTCATCATGTTCAACTATGCTGTCGTCTACACGTGTACTTTCTTAAGGTTCAAGGCGAAAAATCCGTTCAAGGCTGTGATGATGAAGAGGAAGCAGAAGAGTTGAGGACGGGGCTGAGTTCTACAGGAGCAGCTGGAAGGACGAGTGCAGAGTGGCTTTGGACTTGCATGCGACGGGGATAGTACAGTTATCATTACTGGTTTTGTTACATACATTCGTATCAGGGGCACAAGACCAAGGCGCTGCAGTGTTTGGATAGGCTTGCGGAATTTGGGCATTGATGTGTAGCTTCTCACGCATTACCAGCTTCGATTCTCGCCGGTCCAAGCAGCCTTGAGGCTCGGAAGCAGAGCGCAGAACACGATGAGCCTTGCGTTCTAACACTCGAGTACAATGATTCGCACACGAACACGAATAAGGTGAGTATGAGCCAGCGATATCTCCAGCAATACAAGGGTTTTTTGGTCCCTGATCACGTCTTCTAGAGAATTCGGGCCAAGTTCCGTATCTTCAAGCATATCTCGAAGTTTGATACGACCATGTGATGCCGAGAAGAAGATGGCAATTATCAGACGCAAGATCCGCTAAACGCCGACAGCAAAAGTCCCTCGACCACCTCATCCAGTTGCCAGGTTGGCGGGTCGTTAGCTGACGCCGACCAAGGGCTTTGCCATATTGTATGTCCTCGCGGCGCCATGCCCCCGAACGATCGGCTCCTGACGTGGCCTATCGCTACAGGCTGACTTGACTAAAGTCTTGACCGGTTCGGGATGGGCGGCGCCCGTGATGCTTCGCCGTCATCACGTCAAGGTCGCCATAGACGCCGTCGTTGGACTTCAGACGTTCAGCTCGGTTGCTCGCGAGACACGCCCTCGCAGTCATCGTGCAGTTCGAGCAGGCTGACTGGCCTGAAGAAGGGATGCATTGACTCAAATACGGAGCCTCCAGCGGCCCTATCAGCTTATTGGTAAGCCTGGCTACGATTCGAGCGGTTATCTACTTGAAGACCCGTGCTCGACGTCCACGGTAAACCACCCAACCGTCCCAAGGCTACTGGAGCCTCTCTGGATTTACCGAGTGGCACGTTAGACAGACTCAAGCCATGGTTGGGATGGATCCGCCACAGTTAAAGCTACCGGACCTTGACTTTTTGAACCCTACGAAAGGCATCCAATGCTATACTTACAACTGTGTCCCTGGCTGCTCAATCGAGCTCAGCGTGCCTGGGAAATCGCCGCTTGTCAAATCCGGATTGAAGCAATTCACGATCGACCATCTTGAACTCGAGCGCAAATACACGACTCCACCCTTATTCAATGGGATCTTTCGCTGTCGGGTTCTGCAAAATGGCCGGGAAGTCGTCAACCAGTGGGTTGAGATCAACGCCATCACTGGGAACCTGGGACAGGGGAACATGAAGACCCTGGTCGACCAGACCTCGTTGATCAGCCAGGACCTTTGTGTGACGCACTGTTTCTACGATGCGCCTCCCAAGGGCAACATAGCTGGCCTTCCAGACTGGGATCAGTTCTATGTGACAGTCAGTCCCAACAATTCCGCGTGGATGTCCACGATTGCACCATTGGGATCCGTAGCTGCTGCAAAACCCTTCAGGCGCCTTGTTTTGCCTGCCGCACACGATGTCGGTATGAACAGTTTGCACACGTCGGATATATTACTGCAGAGAGTCGGAGGAGCATTCACAAAGGTAAAGCTCTCCCACTGCGTTTCGAGGTTGCTACGGGGCATTTGCCATCCCTTGCAACATCGCGGAGCCTAACACAATTGCCTGGCTTCAATATGCACAAGGATTGCAGCTGATCTCACTGGCAGGTAGTCGACTCGATTGTGCCGGCAAGCAAAGACCTGCAGATAGCGGATGTTCTCAAGGGGCCTTTGATACCCAACGTGATCCAGAGCTCTTCGATCACGCAAAAGGACGAGCTATCGTCCATTCTGGCCATCGGTGCCCGCTACTTCGAATTCAGACCGGCCTACCTTCACAATGCGTTTCGCGGCCTGCCGCAGCTTCAGGACATAAAGGACAAATTGTTCTTCATGCATGGCCCCATCCCAGGGATGGGCTACGACGACTTCTTGGGCGACTGTGTCAACTTCCTCGTGCGCAACCCGGGAGAGATCGTCGTGGTCCAACTCCGCTGGGACGGCGTCCCCGCCGAGTGCGCCCGTCCCACGCCCGAGGATCTGAACCGCCACCTAAATGAAGCCCTGAAGGGGGCTCAAGGCACGCTTCAAGCCGGCCACCTGCCAGAAATGACATCCCAGACGATCGACGATCTCCGGAAAACTCGAAAGCGGCTCCTGATGCTGCAGAACGTGGACACCTATAACATCTACTCGGACCAGGCCAACGCGACCTTGACCGGGGACTCGATCATCGCGCAATTCAACGGCATCTCCCCCGCCCAGCAGGACGGCAAGGCGTTGACAAACATCCAATGTCAGGCCACGGCCACGAATCTCGGCTTGAAGATCTGGTTCTCGGCCGTGGCCGCGACGGCGTCGAATTCGTGGCTGCTCGCCACCAAGGCCATCTGTGACAGCAAGACCATGCCCTGGGTCCGGGATAACGCGCTGGCAAAGCTGACGCGCGATCAACTGCTCGTGGTGATGGACGATTTCGTCGACGGGGGCATGGCTGATGTGGCGAGAGACCTGAGCGTGCAGCGCTTGAAGAAGCCTTGACAATACTACTCCCCACCTCGTATGGCTGGAAAGAATGGATACCTGCAAGCTTAAGACTGATATTGCCCGAACGTTGTTTTGGTGGATACATAACTGACCGTCAGTCTGGAATAATGGGTCTGCGAGCGTCTATAATGGTCCGTTTGCGATCAATCTACGGACCAAGTACCAGTAATCTAACGGAATTGATCGGAACGATGGTCGGTATGAAGCGTCTAGGGCTTCCCTCTGCATATTTACTATGACAATAACCTATAATGCAAACCTCGTGCCGTGCTATTAATTCGACTGGATTCAATATCCACGCCTTCCTTCCGTTGCCCAAGTCCAAGTCTTTAAAACTAAGTCTTCCTAGGCGGCAGCGGCGGTGGCGTGCCACTCGCACTCACAATACTCGTGGGAACAACACTTGTTCCAACCGCAGTCATGGTGCCCGCGAAAGTGCGACTTGCGCTCTTCCCAACAGTCACGACCTTGGTGCTGGTGATCGGGGGAGGTGTTGACGCCGGTGGTGGCCGCGGCGGTGTCGCCGTGACGGTCACGTAGTTTGTATGCGTGCTGACGCCGGGGTGTGTGGTTGGAGTTGTAGCTGTAGCTCGAGTTCGAGTTGAACCGTCCACGCCGTTCAACATCGAGTACAGCACGTCGAAGAATCCCGCTGTGGTTGGAGACGCCGGCGGCGGGGTTGTTGTTGGGCCCGGGTCGCCTGTCCCGGAACTCCGGCATCGCGCGTCACCCGGTGCTAGATGTTGGATTGTGCCGGTCAGGCTGGCGTCGCATATTGCAAAGGTGGTGGCTGAAACGCAGATAAATTGCCCGGCCGAGGTACACTGTCCGGGGGAGGTGGATGTTTGCAGGGGATCGGGGTTGGGATAGGGATGGGGCATGGCCGCAACGAGCGACATCAGAGGGAGAAATATTGAGAGGATCATTCTGATCTTGCTTGTGTTGATTGGTACAACTAAATTGGTGGGTGTGCGGTTTGATATGATAGTGCTGCGTGATGCAATGGTGTCAAGATCGTCCTGTGACTGACAGTCGAGCCGCTCGGTCCAGCTCCAGATGTTGTGGGACGAGGTCAGCATTATTTCCCCATGGCCAAAGGCAAAGTCAAAGGTCTTTGAGCAATGTCCCCCTGTTGTGAAAGTCCGTTTGTTCTTGACCACCGCCTCATTGTCTCTGCTTCGTCGAGGTCGTTCCTAACTTGCATTGAGCAATTCTATGAGAAGACAAAGCGGCTTTGTTTGACACGACCACTGTCCTAGATAGCCTTGATTTCGGTCTCAGCCGCGAGAGAGAGAGGGGGGGGGGGGAGAGGGAGAGAGGAGAAATTTAATAATCGTGCGTTGGAAAGATTTGCACAAATTCGTTCGATGCACACATGGGCAATTTCAGAGAGCGGCACCAGAGGGCGGTTGCTGCTACAGTACGAACGAGAAAGGGGTATTCCCTACCTGGACGCATGCTCGGTACCTATTATGGTACCGCCAAACACACGAATAACAATGCACCTACGGTAATGAGCCCCAGGCCAGGCGTGTTAGCAGGCCATTCCCGTCTCTTCGCAGTTGGCGGGTGTGAACTGCATCCTCTTGTGTCCAGTGTCGAGAATTTTCCTTTCATAATAGAAAACTCTCCTCAGACTTCGACTCACGATCACCCTTCTCACTGAACTGCACGAGGGTCTCGGGGCGGCTCTTCTGGTGGCTTGCCTGCAGAAGCCCGCGATTCTTTCACCGAACCCAGGTTCGTCACGTCAGTATTGACACGGGTGGATTCTTCCTCTTTCTCCACTCCATTGTCCTTGACGGCTCCAAAATCCTTCTCACGTTGCGCCAAGGCTTTCATCTTCTCTCCCGCGATCTGGTTCACCAGCGGATTCTTGAGCGCATCTGCTGCAGCAAACAGCCCAGCCTCGACCCTACTCAAACCTCGGCCACTTCCCAGGTACTGATTCTCCCAGTCAAACCCAGTGAAATAGACCCCGACGAAGTATTCCTCCTTGCCTTGACCATAATGGACCACGGGGGGCTTCTCATCGACGTAGTTGATCTTGGTACCCTTCATCAAAATCTTCTTGGCTAGTTCTTCCTTGGTCTTCTTTGGCACAGGAGGAGTGCTAGCGGCTGCTGCTTGGACTTTTGGTTCCCACAACTGATGGAGCCAGCGTTTGACTGTGTCCGCACCGTTCGGGCTGGACAACACGACCGCTGCGACGTAAGCTTCAAACACATCGCCTTTGATCTTGAGCCAAAGGTGGGCGGGGCTGTTTTGGAATTGCTTGTAGTTTTTGAGCTGTTTGTCGAGACCGTAGAGGCTGGCATATTGGCCGATGGTCTCATTTCTGACCAGTGTCTCTCGGAGTTGAGACATCTTCCCCACTTCAAGATCTGGAAAGCGATCAAATATTAACTGTGTAGCGTATAGTTCAAGGTAGGCGTCACCAAGGAACTCGAGTCTGTCGTAGCTGGCTTGCGGATCCGAATGCGCCTGACTGGGATGGGTGAAGACAACGTTCTGGTACTCGTCACTGATTTTTGGCAGTTGTGGAAGTCCATCACTGGGAGGTCTCTGTGTGTTTTGAGGTTTCCGAGGGGAGGACTCGTCTCTGTGGAACTTCTTCGAGGGCTGAGAGTGAAAACTTCCGGATTTGCGCTTCCTATCGAATTCGGCCATAGTGATACGAGATACCACGTCGAAGTAGTGGTTGAGGTGAGACTCACTGAGAAGTGTTGCCTGGGTAAAGACGGCGTCATGTTGAGGTGGACGAGACACTGGAGTTTGGAGAAATCTTCCACTTCTCCCGAAATACAGCCGGCCGCCGACTGAACTGAGCACGGCGCGATTTCTGGGATGTGCTTTGGTCTGAACTCATCCATCCACCCAGATCCAACACCATCGTCCCTTGAGACGACATTGCAATGGCTTCTCCTCCCAGAGGCCGGCTATTACAGCTCACGAAGGTGAGGCTCCGCTCCCCGGACTGTTCCAACAATTCATTCGACATGATTGACTGAGGAGCGATGGACCGCTTCTCTCTTTTCCTGCAATGCGCTGATTCATTTCTCGCCCTATAGCTCCAATGTTCTATCTTCTCCACCACATTCAATCCCATGCAGCAGCGACTAGGCAACAAGGTGCTGCGCCAGAGATTAAGAGGGCCTGCGCTGGCCGCCTACTATCCCAGACGATCAGCAACCGTTGAAGACGTTCTAAAAGAGTTTAAGAGATTCGACCTCGAAGGTTTCAACGAAGAGGAAGATGACAGGTTAGAGAACGTGGCTTTTGCCAAGTTGAGAGGAAAGGGCGCGCCCAAGAAAAAGAGAACAGCAGCAGGTATGATCTATCTGGTGTCGAGGCCGATCAAGGTACTGACCGTGTCTACAGAGAGTCGGGCGAACAAGAAAAGGAAATGATCAAGACTCAGACGGCTTCGAGTTGCTGTATAACATCGCAAGATACCCATGAGGGATAGAATTGAGGAATTTGGCCCAAAACTGGTTCATGATTCGGGTTTGTCTTGCCGGCTCAGACAAAGGCATTTGTCCTGGCATTTTTCTTCACGGGCCCCGTTCGCGTGCGCCCAGCATTACTGGAATCTTGTTTGCTTCAAGCTTGCCCCTTGTCCAAGGTACATCTTTCTGGAAGACGCACTCTATCCCACCAGCGACCGAATCGGCATGGTCGGAGTCGAACACGAGGTCATTCCAGCCTCGTACGGACGCTTGAACTACTGCAGACGCCCTCGGAGGGGTGACAAACTGCGCGTTTATCCAATACGATGGACACGCTCACACGGTGGAATGCCGGCATCTCGAAAACGAGCTGCGTTGAGCAGCTTCATTCCATTCGCCCTCGAAGCCGCCATCTCCGCATCACTCTCTGCATTTCTTTCCCCGCAAACTTCTCGCGCATTTCGCCTGTCCTCACTTGATCCATTACCCCTCTGCTGGACTCCCGAGTCCGCGAGAACACATCATCGTCGCGTCTTCTGCTGAGAACATGGTGATCGCTGCGGGGAAGGAAGGCGTCCCAGTACCTTATATCTCCCTCCGGCCATTGTCCTCCACGAAGTAGCAGTTACCCATAACATTCCTGCTTGCTTGTTACCAATTCGCAGTGTGCTGACTGATCCTCTTTTCACTGCATATCCTATAAATTAGTGTTGATTAATTGGATACTTACCATGTCAGGCCTTCACGAAGTACAAACGGGCACGGGCAGATTGGCCAATAAAGTAGCCATAGTGACAGGTAGGACTCCGGTCTTCTGATTTCGCCTGAGAATGCACATCAAATGCTTCCATGGGGCTTGTCAAGCCCAGCGCACGTTCCCATGGTTTTGAAGCACACACTCCAGCTCAGCTGCTGTCACTAGAAAAGCACCATGGTGACGAATAGCTCCTCGCTAACAGTCCCTCCACAGGAGCCGCCTCCGGCTTCGGCCTTGCCACTGTCCGCAAATTCATTGAAGAGGGAGCGAAAGTCGTGGCGGCCGACTTGAACGAACAAGGCCTACAGAAAGCCTTCACCGACGCCGCGGACACGCACGTCGCACTGGTCACGGCGAATGTCACATCCAGTGCTGACTGGCAAAAGATCGTCGACCTGGCCGTCTCGAAGTTCGGGGGCCTGGATATACTGGTCAACAACGCCGGTACAAGCTACAAGAATAAGCCCACACTGGAAGTTACAGAGGACGAATACGACAGGGTCTTCGCGGTGAATGTCAAGAGTATCTTCCTGAGTGTGGCAGCTGCGATCCCTGCGTTGAAGAATCGGGGTGGTGGCGCCATCATCAACGTTGCCAGTATCGGCGCGATGAGGCCGCGGCCCGGGCTGGTGTGGTATAATGCTAGTAAAGGCGCGGTCGCGAATGTATGTTTCAGTCGACACACCCTGCCGTCTCCAAGCACAAGAGTAGTACTGACAATTCCTCGACAGGCAACAAAGGGCCTCGCCGCCGAGTTCGGCAAAGACCAAATCCGCATCAATGCACTCTGCCCCCTCCTTTCCGGAACCGGCCTCTTCGAGACCTTCGTCGGTGTGCCCTACAGCGAGGAAAACATGAAGAAGTTTCTGTTCAATGTGCCGCTGGGCAGACTGACGGATCCGAAGGATGTGGCGAATGTGGCCGCTTTCCTGGCGAGTGACGAGGGAAAGTTTGTTACCGGCGTGAATTTGGAGGTTGATGGCGGCCGAGCGGTTGGCTCATAGAAGTGTGTATGAATTGGACGGTGATGGATCCGGGCACGGGACAGAGGTGATATCGTCAAGAGGTGGACCGGCTAGGGAGCCGACGAGCTAATTTCAAATATCGAACGAGGCGCCGCCGACATGTCCTCTAGTGACGGCTCTGTAGCAGGTCTGTCCATTCTGACGAATCGCAAAGAAAATCAGACCGTATCGGATTGCAATCGTTCATTCACATTGCGCAAAGTGAAGTGCGCTGTTTAGCCCAATGCTCGCTTGCTATGTCCGATCAATCCCAGCGCAGCCAGTGACGCTGCAAATAATGGTGAACTTTTTTGGTTCTTTTCGATCCAAGCTCCTTGCTTTTTTACCCAAATCAGCCGCGCCTATCCTTCCGACCTCATATCGCTATGCCAGCAAAGTAGTGGAGTGGAACGCCTGATATTTCATTCTGATCTTCACGTGGAGTCTCATTTCCAGCCCGCTCTTGAGTCACCGTTTGGTCCGAGCCAGCCGCTTTCGACCTTCAATAACACTCCGGTTTAGAGACACTGACTTGACGGTCCTCCCAGATAGGGAGCTAAGGCGAGAAGAAACTGGATGCCATAGTCGGCTCAATCAGCCGCCTCCCCAGCTCGTCTTTGTTTCGTTTGCACAGGCTTGTCTGGCAAAAGGAGTAAATCAACCAGTCCGAGCAGCCGCTGCTAGAACGCAGCTCTTCCAATTCCATCATCGCTCTCCATCAGTTGCTGGAGATGCTGCTCAGCAAGGTCACTTCGCAGGGCCTCCCTTTCGCTCTCTCTTTCTCTCACTTCCCATTCATTGAGGACTTCTCTCTTGAATTTCTGTTTCTCTGAGATCTCGGCTCGCATGCGCTCAGTCTCTGCTTCGAGCATCTTGATCCGCTTCTCTTGATCAGGTGGGAGACCTGAAGGCAGTAATTTGCCGCCCGGGACGATCTTCTCGTTTGTGGCCAGGTGTTGTTGAACAGTGCTGAAGCGCTGTGTGCGAGGATAAGTCGTGCTTGAGCTGTTATTACCGCGGAATGGGAACGAGGAATCACCGCCTCCAACGGGACCGCCTCCACGCCCAAAGCCGCCGCCACGATAGGTGTTTCCTCCATAGTCTCCTCGGCTACTGGGTCCACCGAAGTCGCCGCGCCCGTAGCCTCCACCCCTGGGTCCGTAGGGCGCCGGGCCTCGATAGGGCAGGCCGCCTCGACCACGTGGACCTGGGAAATCGCGAGGCGGAGGACCATCGAATCTACCGACTACCCCGCGAGGTCCCGAGGGAGCTCTTAGTGTGGGCGCGCCTCCACCCCTATTATGGGCAGACATTGACATTGACGCTGCGGGACCGGTTGGTGGTGACTGAATAGGCTGGCTAAAACTCCGCGACGGGCCAGTAGGTGGCGGTCTCTCGTAGTTCCCATTCCGATAACTGCTGGGACCCGACGGCGGTTGCCGGGGCTCGTTGGTGCCGTTCATGTGGACGTCGTCGCGTGGCGTGCTCAGATCTTGATCCCGAATGGGATCGGCAGGTGCGGGCGGCGGCGGAGATCTGTCACGATAACTGCCAGCCGCTGATTCTGCTCTGTCATATTGGCTTCGGTTGGCTGGTGGTGCTGGTGATCTTGTTACGGAACCTGCCAGACTTGCTCTGTCTGGATGTAGGGGAGGAGATGATCGTCGTGAGGTATCGTGTGATGCTGGACCGGAGTCTCTTGGTGATGGAGACCGTCTCACCCAGGTATCATTCTGAGTTCTCCTTCGCGGTGGGCTTCTGGATCTCGGTCTGTAACTTTCGCCTCCTCTTCCGGGGTCTCTCAGAGGCGATCTGTCGCGTGGATCCCGGCTTCGGTCTGGCGAGAATCGTCGTTCGCGCTTTGGCGAGCGTCGGCTGGGCTCGGGTGAGAAGTCTCGAAGTCTCTTGGGATCAGGCGGACTGCGAGCCCTGCCGCCAGGTGGCGATCTGGACCTTCTTCTGGGTGGTGACCTTCTTGGAGAGTAGCGTCGTGGTGGTGATCTCCTGATGGCAAACAAGTCCTCTCTTCGGTTTGGAGGAGTTCGTGATCGTCGACGAAAGGCTGGAGAGCGACTACGTGGGCGTGTGGCTCGTGAGCTCGTGAGTGGAACGTAGGAGTCAATATCTTCTCTTCTATCATCTCTTCTATCATCCCGCCGTACATCTCTTCTGTCAGCTGTCCATGAGTCTGCACCGAAACGGTCTCGATCGCGAGGTGAAGGTCTGTATGAATTCTCGCCTCCAGGTCTGTAGCTTTCGCCGGACCCAATGGTGAAGACTTCAGGATCACGGGTAGGTCTGTCTCGAGGCGCAGGCGATCGCCGGGAACTACTATATGTCAGTCATTTGAGAGAGATCCAATTGTAGGGCGGAGGGTGTTACCCCCGGTAGCGATCCATGAGGGCGCGTCGATACAGACGCGGTCAGGGATTTAATTCAGTGCCATGCAGGAAGTTTCTTTGGGTTCAGAGAGGCGAGGCCATTTCAGCATTACCGAAGCGCAACGAAGAAATTGTATACCTTACTTCTCCGCTTGGATCCTTGGTCCTGAGATTTTTTTTGAGAGTCAAACCCAAGAGCCTCGTCACAGATGAGGCTGAAAAGCTTGGCGGAGAACGTCCATCAGGTGCCTACTTGGTACGTAGTATGCACAAAGACATACCTCAGCATATTGTTTCTAACTAATGTGCTTAGTGCAATGAAGCCAGACTTTACGATATAGGCGTAAGCCTCAAAGCACATATTGCAGCCCAGCGCAGCAGATGACCCTGATCTCCATCTGTGTCATCCGAACTCGCGGCGGGAAGAGAGTGTAACAAGGGAACGTTGAATTGGTGCCGGCAGTATTTGTTGCAAGTATAGAGTCAACAACGTATGCGCTCCATCCGTATCCAAGCACTGTACAATCCAGCTATTTCGCCAGTAGTTGTTCGGTTCATCCATTGACGCCGCCCGCATCCCGCAATGTATCCACCCATGGTATGTATGTCTAGCTGTATTTATCCAACCACCTCATCAGCAATCCAAGCGAAACTGCGCCCTTCTTTGCATAGTCATATACCTGCGCAAGGAACTCCGGGGCCGTGGACGGTGAAAAGGTCCTTAACCACCCACCAAGCGGAAATTCTCCACACCCATTGTCGGCGTCTCAACAAGGCTGTCCCGCGGGACACCTTCCTGCTTACGTCTGCTGTAGAAGCTGCGGCATTCGTGCAATACCTGGGCCCATTCAGCCAGGGATCGCCCGCTGTACCGTGCTGTACCCATCTCCTGCTCCTTAGGCTTGAGCGGCTTCACTTCTCTTGCTCTAGCTTTCCCGCGGGAAATGCTACTACCACTCACCCCGCTCCCGCCGCTGTTGCTAGTTTCGCTGACACCACTACCACTGCCTCCACTCACACCGCTGTCTGAGCTCTGCCGCGATCTGAGTATGGCCTGCGCATTAGGAGGAAGTAGTGGCGCTGCCACCATCCGATTCTTGTTCTCCAGGTTTGGTCGAGACGTAAAGTATTCAAGAGAGAATTTGAACGAAAACGCCTGGTGTGGTGGAGTAGCTGGCCTCTTTGGCGCGGTGATAGCGCTGTTTGGACCAGGACTGTCGCTGGAGGTTGAGAGGCCATTATCGTTAGGACTTCCGGGTGGTGTTACTTCTCCTGGCCGATGATTGCCTGGCGTACCGAACACATTGAAGCCGCGTAACAGGCTCCATCTTTTCCTGTTACTATGGTTTGGCAGGTCGGCGGCTGGGATAGTGTTGAGGATGGATGAATGGTTCGGAAAGGGCGAATTCTGAGTGACAACGGAGGCTGGTAGATATTTTTCGAAATGTGTCTTGGAGGTCGTCACAATTGGTTGACTGTCAGTCCGAACAATAACGAGGACACGGCTGGGTGCAGGTGAACAAGGGGCCGATGATGGCGGTACGAGACCTCGCATCTCCGCTTCTGCACTCAAATATTGATAATTTGCCCAGCATTTGTTCAACCGATCAGCCAATGTCTGCAAGATTTCCCTACAAGGGTGTAAGTAACCACTCAGAAAATTGATGGCCTTCAAACTTACAAATCCACGTCCGAAACCTCACCATCGTATCGCGCAACTTTCCAGCACAACAGCCGGTAAAAGTAATGTCGCACCATGGGCGACCAATGACAAAAGTGCTTCTCGAAGATGTCGGCGTTCAACAGCCACTCCAGGACCAGCTGACGCTTCCGCCCTTCATTATGTATTAGGATGGACCAATTAGTGTACAAGAAAGTAATCGCTCGTATCTGGGTAAGCGTGGTCTGGCTTCGGAGCATCTGCTTGCAGACTTCCAGCCAGAACGGCCAGTCGAGAACTGGGGTATCAATGTATGTCTGATGGTGTCGGAACATGATGGGGAGAACTTCCTCCATAAAATCACAAATCACAAAACATGCGTCGTTATTGTACAGTGAGATTTTGACGGCCGCCGCTTTAGTGACGCTGTCAAAGGAAACTGAGAAAAGGTTCCTCAAATTGGTGCGGTCTGGGTCCAGGTCGCCCATGACGTCTCGCAGCAACATGATCAGCCGATTCTCAGCAATTGATCGAGTTGCGTTCGCGATCGTCATAGGGAGAGGGGCTAAAGCGTCTGGGTTGTCCATAATAGATCCGGTGCCGGGAGCGTAGCTTTCGCCTCCAATCTGGCCAGCTTGTCGGTATATGGTTGTTTCCAGGATAACCAACATTTGAGCACATATTGGTACCATACCAGGAATGCCCGTGCGATCTTTCAGCGGCACGTCTTCCGGAAGAAATTCAGATACTAGCATATGGTACTGTTTCGTGAAGACGAAGAACAAATCACTGTTGTGCCCGGACCATCTTGCAACCCAGGGTTGATACCAATCGATTTTCTCTGAGCCTGGCGGTATTGACCCTCGCTGCTGAAGGTGGCGCATGAAAGCTGCTTGAGATCCAACACAGAGGCTGCGAACAGGTGGAGGGAAATTCCTCCCTAGAGCGCTGGAGATCAGGTCCAGTCTCTCTCCATTCTCAACGCCAAACTGCCTGAACACGCGTCTCAGAACAGCGGGGGGGAGGCACCATAACCTGATGAGCATGTCGGCCACTCCAGGACAGAAAAAGAATGCGTAAGCACAGGCTTTCCCGGCAAAGGTGACTAAGCTTTGAGGTGCAGTCCTCAGTGACAGTACACCGGTGACAAACTCCATTTGGGAGAGGAGGTTTTGGACAAAAGTGTTGCGCACATTCTGATAAACAGAATCGACCAGGAAATCTGCCTCCTCCGATTCAAGCGAATTGGTCGACTTCGACTTCGGGATTGAATGACGCCGAGGGCTCTCTCCTGGAGTTGAAGCGAAGCCAGGTATTCTCCATTCCGGCCGACTCATGATTCGATTCGCAGCCTCGAGGAATGCTGGTCTGTCCGTGCCAGATATCGATTGATTGTTGGCTCCATGCAAAATTTCGAGCAACCCTGTCCACCATTTATTCAAGATCACAACTCGTCTGTCCAAATCCTCGGCTCGGAGGGACCTGTTTGATGGATGATTCTCATGCTTGACCAAGAAGGGAATGAGGGTCGTTCGTAGCACCTTGGCTTTCTGAAGGCTGGTCTTGGACTGGAAGCCACTGTACTCTCCATCGATGTTGCGAAATGCAGCCCACAGTGGATCTTTTCTTCTGGGGACTTCAGCGTTGAGAGCCGCGAGTCGGTCGGACGAAAGAGAGGAAGGTAGGGGAGGGATCTTCTGGAGCGATAGCCTTGAATGTGATCGGTCGGTGGACACAAAACTCCGGAGCGACGTCGCACTAGAATTTCTCGACATTCGCATGAGATTGATGTCACTCTTGTTCTTGGGTAGAACGGCCGAGAGCGGTCTTTGGACTGGTGTGGGAGTGGTAGAACGTCGTTTGTCGGGGTCCCGGATCGGCTGTGCTGGAGCCTCCGGTAGCAGGTCAATCTCCTCAGGGGATGTTCGTAGCGGGGGACTCGAGGCCGTTGGTTCGGGAACAGCGACCGAGTTTGCAGCAACAACAACCTTCCTCTTGCTAGGCGACCAGCTCCGCTTTCTTTCTGGAGTTCCCTCATCTTTCTGGGCCGGGGAGGACGACCTCGATGAGGACGGAGCCGCCCATGATTTCCGGGCAAGGGTACGAAGTGTTCCGGCGACGGAGCGGCCCAAGCTCCTCGTTTGTTCCTCCTTCTCGCTGTTCCCGTTGTTTGCCTCTCTTGATTGTGGCTCATCGTCCTCGGCCGACAAGGAAAATCGGGCGCTTGCCAACATCTTTCTCTTCGCTTTCCTCGAGACCCGGCGGAAAAGTTCCATGTTTGCCGAGTGCACACTCTCGTTGACCTTGACCTTAGTCTCGGAGGGCAGAGAGATGACATGTTCGGAAAAGGTGCGTTTGATCGTCGTGGGATCCGAGTTCTCCGGGAGGTAGGTGAAGCTAGCAGATCGGACCAGGCCCGTTGAACCAGGTTCAAACGCGGCTGAAGAAGAGATCGTAGCAGACAGAGGATGGATGGGCAAAACGGGCAGAACCTGCCCTTCCATCTGTGCAGTCAAGGCCATGATGAGGTCGTCCGGTCGGGTGGAATAGCGTGTACTCGTAAAGCAAACCGTCCCGCGTATCGCTACGGTTACGCCGATGCGAGAGATATCGACCTTTCCTTATTTCTCGCCATTAGGGCAAGACACGGGGGCGGGCAAAGATCGATACGCAAGGATAATAAATGGTGGGCTGAGCCTGGCCCGAGTACGTGGACAGGTCGACGCAGCGAAAGGCTGCAAATCCGAGGGGTGAATTGAAAGGGCGTTGTATTCAATGTTCAGGGCAGGAAGACCCCGAATCTCACGTTAACGACAGAAGATATGCGGAATGTAAAGCCCAGCATGAACAGTAACGAAGGACCGAGGAATAAAGACAGTGTGAACGGGCAAATATTGACAACAAATCAAACAGGAAGCCAATACTCGGTAGTGGTCGAAGCATTATCTCAGTTTAGCTGCGTGGAAATCAGAGTTGCTAGTTGCTGCAAGTTGAGCCTGAACGACGCACGTTTCAGGTGGCAGGCGGATGCAGGATCGCTGGATGGGGTGCTCTGAGTGCCTGTTGGCGGCTACGACTGGTTTACGGAGGTGCCCAGACAGAGACATCGGCGTCATCAAACACCGACGCGGCCTGGACGGGGCCACTCGGGTAAAGGGCTTTTTACTTGCTTTAAAGGTTGTTTTTCGCTTGATCCTCAGAAGCCGCATGAAACTGTCACTCTGCGTTATCTTTACAGGGGTGCCCATCGATAGCGCAGATCGTATCATCCCGCTGGACACCACTGTTTGGCCCATATCTCTTTTTCCGTCTTATGGATACCCACGGTGTTTGAAGATCGCAGATTATATATACTTTTACGCTTCATCAAGTCCGGACTTTTGCTACTTGCGGTCAAAGAATCATCCTCGGCCGATCGTAACACCTCCTCGAGGTTTCGGTACCTGGGGTTTCCCCCCGCTCTATGCACAGATATTGTTTGCCAATTGGTTCGGATCTCAACAACCTGCTTACACTGGAAGTTTGTCATTGCCGGTCAGTGGGGAGGCCTCTTTCAAGGCTGTGTCACCTCGGACTACTTACGTAGACAACAAGCACATGTTCCGGCCACTACTGCAATCACGGTCTTCTGCGACTGGGTTCCATCGGATCCTTTTTGAGTGCACTCGGTATGGGCGCCCGAGGATGTATTCTACTGAAATGAAGTGACACAACTCAGGGTACAGCGGCAGTACAGATGAGAGTCGGGAGACACGCTTTTCACTGCTTGACCTTGCGCACTGCGGACCCTGGCATGATATTGTATCCATAATTCTGCATAGCTTGGGGAACGTGTGCTGTCAATGCCGGGGATCAAGGAGAAGACACGGGCCAATCCTCGGATGCAGCGGGAGTCTAGAGCAAGAGGATGAGGTCGGCTTCAGCGAGCTGCATTGATCAATCCCAGTAAAGTGTCAAAGCTCGACGGACTTCGATCAGCCGAGCTTTCAACAGATGCTCCGCAATGGAATGGAATGGAATTCTCACAATAGTGTCTGAACTCGGTTTGCAGCGAATTGAATTGCCCGCTCCGTCGATGCAGGAGGGGTTCATGCCATGTTCGATTGATTGTACAGAAGAGTTTATCCAGTTCAATGGTGTGCAGTTTCCTTATCTTCGGCGTCAATCGCATCGATGTCTTCGAAAAAGTTCTCCTCGGGTTGTGACTCCCCCGGTTCAGAAGAAGACCCTTCTATCTCTACAGTCTGGTCCTCGTAGTCCTTCATCTCGCTAGCTAGATTTGTCTCTTCTGGCGATTTGGGCGCAGCAGGCGGTGAGAATTTCTGAACATGTCCCTCTGCGTCGGAGGCTTTCTGAGTTGGAGGCTTGTATGCTCGTAGTTCTTTCAAATAGAGGTCTTGAATCAAATCCGCTGCAACACATCAGTCACGGTTTTTTATTTTGTTCCTCAGGGTGACTGACCTCTTGAGATTGATGCAGCTGCAAAGCTTCGGCGTGAAGTTGGTAGCGTTCTGGAGCTCACCCGAGCGAGGAGACGGCTCTGGATGTCATGTCAGTGGTTGAATATGCCTCCAAGTGAGAGACTCACGCTGGCCCTGAGTGATTGTGCCATTTTGAAGTTGAGGAGAAGGGTGCAACGGATCGCTTCAGTCAGTCAAGGAGCTCTCATTCAGGTCTTGCTAAGTGAACTGGAAAGTGAAATGCAGCTCTGACACTAGACCTGTTCCGGCAGTCACGTGTAGGGCGGCTCAACTTAACACCTCGCGGCCTCACGCAGCCGAATTTCCTTTCCATCACCTTCTCTCCACCCTCTCGCCATCACATAATCGCAGCACTCGTCAAGGAGTTGTCTCTGCTTTCTTCTCTACCACAGAGAGCTTTATTGATGCTCTTGCGCACGTTCGAACGGCATCGCTGACGACGACATATCGTGTTCAGAAAATCTCAGCTTTTCCTTGACTCACGAGACCTTCACTGGTTGAACGGTCGCAGTCAGAATTCTCGTCTCGTTCGCGCCTGCGCTTCACTCAAAACGCTGCGATCGCCTCTTCCCGCTCTCACTTGCGCGAGAAAAAGGTACTGGACATTAGATAGTTGCCTCGAGCGTGGTTCAGCACCATCTTTTGGGTTGTCTCATTCACTTGTTGATGACCTGACTGACACTTGCCTTGGTCCAGTGTACGACGATTTACGACCCTCAAGTCTACGTCTACACTCCGAAGCTGTTAACTGCGCTCAAATACAATACGATCTGCACAATCACTGGCCTCGATTTCTCTGATTGTCTCGATTTTCCTTGCGCGTGACGCACTGGCCAGGCGAAGCCTCACAGCTTCTGCCGCGAACAGAACCCAGCCTTCAGGCCTTTATCTCAATACCGCCAAACTGTATTCCCCATTGTTCGTCAAGACCTTTGCAAACAACCATAACCTACGGACAACCTATAAAGGGATCAAGAGACGCCAGACCCAGCGACTGCAGGGAACATTGAGCGGTCGAGTTACCAAGCCAAAATCAGGGCATCTTGCACCTAGGAAATCTAAGATGGCCACTCCCGGAGCTGAAAATCAACCTCCGGACGCGCCAGTCTGGCGAGAGAATCTCAATACCCACCTCGTATGCCCCGAATGCAACCAGTATCCACCCGATCTCATTGAGGAGAACGCCGACACCATTTGTGCCAACTGTGGAATGGTCTTGGCCGAGCGTCTCGTCAGCTACGAGTCTGAGTGGCGTACATTCAACTCCGACGAGGGCAAAGGCGATGATCCCAACCGTGTCGGCGAAGCCGATAACGATCTCCTCAACGCCAGCAATTCCGGCACAATGATCGGTGGTGGCGGGGCCAACGTGTCGAAAGAGACGCGCAAGCTCAAAAAAGCCCAGGCACTGCAACAAGAGAACAAGGCCGACAAGGTCCTCCAGACTGCATATGCCCAAATCGAGGCTTGGGGGGAGAGAGCACAGCTTACTTTTCCCATCAAGAATAGCGCCAAAGGTTATTACAAGCGTGTCTACGAAGCAAATGCCCTCCGCGGTAAGCCAGTCGATGTCATTCTGGCCGGCTGCCTTTTCATCGCATGCCGTCAACAAAAGGCACCTCGATCGTTCAGTGAAATCTTCGGCTTGACATCAGTTCCCAAGAAAGATATCGGCCGAGTCTACAAGCACCTGGAGAAATTCTTGATGAAATGGTCCAACGATAGCATCCAGGCAATCGAGGAAAGTGGTGGCATCGCTAACCAGTCGATCGCTTACAATGCAACCGAATCAACGAAACCGGAACAACTCTGCGAACGGTACAACAACATGCTCGGAGGTCCCTTTAGGGTGGGGAAGATCGCAGCGGAACTCGCACAGAAGATCCCGGAGATCAAAGAACTCGCTGGTCGAAGCCCTCTATCCAACGCTGCTGCTTGTGTCTATTTCGCTAGTCATCTCGTTGGTCTGGGAAAATCCACCAAACAGATCAGTGAAGTTGCAAGCGTCAGCGATGCCACCATCAAGCACGCCTACAAGTACCTGTATCTCGCGAGAAAAGACCTCATCGAACCGAGCTGGCTCGGGAAGCAGGACAAAGGTTTCGGCGACGAGAAGAATCTACCCAGTGCTTGATATGACCAACAGGTGACAGATACACACTGGGCTGTATGCCCACAAATCCGCGCTAGAGACGACTGATTGACCTGGTACTTCTCTGATCGACAGGCGGTGATGTGCTCCAGGCAAAGACGTGAAGGTTGAACGTCTCTTGATGATGGCAGGGATAGTATGGGAAGGGTGGCTTGAGTCCTTTTATGATCATGTTATTGCTGCGTTTCTCACCTTTTATCACAGGGCATTCAAATGCCGAAATCGACATAGCATTGGCGTTGGCTCCGGAGAACGATACCCATTCAGAATCAGACCAGGGAAGGGAAGGCAAAAGCCATTTCTTGTAATGATAGAGCAGATTGCCATACTCAAGCAAGGGGAATAGGAAAAGCTATCTTTCCATCTGTTCTGCTCGTCCTTTTGAACCCCGTCTGGTCAGTTGTTCGGGCGTGCTCATCACCATCATAGTATCGCCGTCGCATGGGAGAAATACGCTACAACCAATCACGCTCCCGCCCTTCGAAAGCGCGTTTCTCCAACTTGAAGAGCCCCACAGACAAGACTCGAGTGACCATCTAGTAGGTGAAGATCGGAGGCGTATAGCAAACCTCTATTGGTAAACCAAGTTCTGAATTATCTCTTCTTCATGATATTGCTGAACATGCGTCCAGCTTAACTACGGAGCTCTTCGACTCCAGGAAGTAATCTCCTACAACAGACTGGTAGCAGAAAGGACTCTGGGAGGTCAGGTCATCCTTACGTTTATCAGTACGAACGACCATGGCAACACCATCACACCTGACTTGCCTGTGTGGTTCCATTAAAGAACCCGGTACGCTCCTGGCCAGCCAGTCTCCTCCAATGGAGAACTATATCTGTCACTGCAACACATGCCGCCGTACCACAGGCTCTCTGGGTGCATGGTACCTAAGTCTTAAGGGCTCGCCGAGTGAGGAGTCCCTGAGCAATGCTACCGCTTTCAAGACATCGGAGAAGTACACCCGCTTCTTCTGTAAGCAATGCGGGTGCAATGCTTTTGTAAAGTCTGAGAGGGATGGTACGTGGGACGCTTGCGCCGGGATTGTGGAGATGAAGCAGACCGAAGGGATGACAGGGCAACCCGACACGCAAAAGAACGTATCAAAGGTCGTGTTCCACGAGTATGTCGGGGACGGAAAGGATGGTGGAATCGCACCGTTTCTCACGAAGCTTGGTGGTCGTGATGTGCCATGTCACAATACCGAGCCAGGGGAGCAAGGTGCCGAAGTTTTGAAGGAAAGCGAACTCCAGCAACTACGCAAGACATCGCTTCATCAACCAGCCGTGGCAACGAGAGATCGAGGTGAGGCACTCGAAGTATCCTGCTCCTGTGGCGCCTGTCAGCTGCGCATTGCACCGCCGTCGTACGAGGTGTCTAGCGAGGGATGGTATGTCCCCAAGAGCGACCGCAACAAATACTATGCCCGACTTTGCTGCTGCCGCTCGTGCCGGCTAACACTGGGGTTCACACTACAACCATGGGCGTATATTCCTCCGTCCCAGATCCGCACAGTCAATGACGAACCGGTGGTTTTCGGTCCGCAAGCTAAGGAAACACACCAAATCGAGAAGCTGGGACATTATCAGTCTTCGGAGTTCGTGCTAAGAAGTTTCTGCACGGTCTGTGGTGCGACTATGTACTATCAAAGCTTTGAGAGGCCGTACATCATTGATGTGAGTGTTGGCGTTTTGAGGTCGACGTTTTGTAATGTGATGGTGGGAGAGTGGTTGGAATGGGATAGGGAAATTGTCAGTAAGAGGAATGAAGCTGTCGACGAGGAATTGGTGGAGGCCTGGTTGAGCAAGCCAACAGCTTGATGAGGATGCCAGTCGACCGGACAGAAGTCTGTTGCAGAACGCCCCGATATCAGTGGGACATGCCTTTCATGCCTTGGTTTCGTCCCTGAGACACCAGTATTGGGAATAACGGTGCTTTCGTATGCAGTGCTTTGTCTTCGCTATTGAGGGCTACATTCGTCGGTCTTCCTTCCCTTAATTGTGCATAGCGATATTCGAAAGACGAGTAGAGTGCTTGTTCCCTTTTGGTTCCCACAGCCTCGCCGGTAAATCGCTGCCGAGGCTTGGCGCTAGAGGACCAGGCTGCGACTTCTGCTGTTGGACGACGCCGTACAATAATCTCACAATTTTCATTGCCTCGAATCGCCTGAGTCTTCCCACGCACGCGCCCGATTTATCGAGATACTACAAGGACTCTAGCTACAGACTTGGCACTCGCTGGCGAAGAGGTGCCCTTCCAGGTAAAGCCTTTCAGCTATGGCTGCCGCTGCGAAGCCGAGCAAGAACCAACTGAGGCGAGCGAAGAAGAAGGCTGAGAAGCATCAGAAAGATAAGGTGCGATCGGTTTTAGCAACGACTCTTTCCGACACTAATAGCGTCCAGGGAAGCGATGCAGCAGCTGCCGATGCCACCGCGAAAGAGGAGATACCAGCACCAGACCCCCAAACGGTACCGCAACCGCCTGCCAAATCCAATGGCAAAAAAATCAAGCAAGAAGACGACGCCGCCGATAGTGACCCTCTCATGGATCCTCTCATTGTCGACGAGGAAAACCCGCTATTCGACATGTACAAGGATATCATGGGCAGATTCGAGGAAGCGGACAAGGAAGATCCCACACTGAAAGAACCAGAGAAGCCAGAAGTGTACTATGACGACGATGATGATATCCCGGACGAAGAAGAAGAAAATTCCGCGCCCAAAATCTCCAAAAAGAAGCGGAAAGAGATGACCAAGTTGTCCGTTGCTGAGTTGAAGGCCATTGTGAAGAAGCCGGAGATGGTCGAGTGGACAGACACATCTGCACCAGACCCGAGGCTACTTGTCCACATGAAGTCATATCGAAATGTTGTGCCGGTGCCGACTCATTGGTCGCTCAAACGAGAGTACTTGTCGTCCAAGCGAGGTATTGAGAAGCCGCCTTTTGCGCTGCCGAAGTTCATACAAGAGACCGGTATCGCGGAAATGCGTGATGCTGTGCTGGAGAAGCAAGCAGAAGCCACTTTGAAGCAGCGACAACGAGAACGAGTCCAGGGCAAGACGGGCAAGCTGGATATCGACTATCAGAAGCTCTATGATGCGTTCTTTAAGTTCCAGACAAAGCCAGAATTGACGAGATACGGGGAGGTCTACTATGAAGGTAAAGAATTTGAAACAAATCTACGACACCTGAGACCTGGCGAGTTATCAGACGAATTGAAGGAAGCTCTGAACATGCCCCCGGGCGCCCCCCCTCCATGGCTGATCAACATGCAAAGATACGGGCCACCACCCTCATATCCAGCTTTGAAAGTACCTGGTGTGAATGCTCCTCCTCCGCCAGGTGCAAGTTGGGGTTTCGCACCAGGGCAGTGGGGGAAGCCGCCGGTGGATGAAGCGACAAATAGACCGCTATACGGGGGCGATATCTTCGGCGTACTACAGCAGCAACAGAACACACAGCAAGGAGAGCCGATTGAAAAGGAACTTTGGGGTGAGTTGCAACCAGAAGAAGAATCTGAAGAGGAAGACGAGGAAGAAGACGAGGAGGAAGACGAAGAGGATGGTGGAGCTGGCATTGAAACCTCAGCGGGCCTGGAAACTCCCAGTGGCCTGACTTCGGCTGTGCCGACGGAGATCGGTGGTACGGAGACCGTGTCTGAATTCGACCTGAGAAAGCGCCGAGGTACAGAGACGGAGGTTTCGTCGCATCCTAGATCGGCATACCAAGTTATTCCCGAACGCCAAACACGCGTCGAGGGCTTCTTTGGTGGCGATCGTGTCTACGATATCAAGGCCGCACAACAGCAAGGTGCGGGCCACCTGCCGGTTCTAGGACAGGACGACACCCGCAAACGCAAGAAGCCGGGCGATGTGGATGTATCGATGGACCCAGACGCGCTGGCTGCACGTGACGGTATGGATAAAGACGATCTGCGACGCGCCTACGATCAAGGTCGGCGAGCCGAGCAGAATCCAAATTGGGACTTCCAGGAAGATCTGTCAGAAATGATCGCCACCGAGTCGAGAAAGAGACAAAAGAGGGACGAGGAGAGAAGGAGTAAGAGGTGATCGCGGCTCCAGTTAGAGGATTGCATAACTTTGCCCCCAAAGCTCTAAATGATACCCAGGTGTATTTGTAAGGGGACTTTCGGTGACCGGCGGCTATGTGCACGAGACTCAATCACTATTGACAGCGAGCAGTCGCCAAGTGTTTCAACTATCGGATGTCGCATGACAGGGTCCCAGACAATGTTGCTTTGGGGGTTTCTTCCCTTCGCCTGTGTGTGCTTGCTTTGACCTTGAGCAGAGCATTATCCTGGAAGAACTCCAACGTGTTCATCATGACACGGGCGGCCAACTCCACATCCATCAGAGTCGCCTGGCATCTTGCATTCTCGAGTCACGGCGACTCCCTGGCCAGTGGTTCTGTGGAGCTCTTGTGCTAAGATCAGATCATAATTCGCTTACTCGACTTGTCACCGACACTCAAGCTTGCTCAGCTCGGGCATGCTAAGGCAACCAAATCATCAGACTATCTTGGATGGACTTGACGATGTCGCACGAGGGCTCAGTTGTGATGCTTCCATGGTACCAAAGTACGTGTGCACTGGCAGATGCAACCCGAAAGTTCCGTTCTGTCCCTCAACTCAGATGTTTGGGCTGCAGCCTGGTGGTCCTAACGGCGTGGAAAAGCAAGCAAACGTCCGCGAATAGAGAAACCCCGATCCCCATCTGACTATTCGGGAGGTGGCGCTTCATTATGTCTCCAGGAGCTCCGATGCCCCCGAGTCGCGAGTATGCAGCACGTCGGGCGCTTCACGAGCGATATATTAAGCAATCTTCAGGCATACAGCCAACGACGCAACGACAATGAGGTCCATAAGCACCATCGAAGCCTCCCAGGCCGGCACTTTGGTGCGTGGCAATGCAGCTAGACTCGCAGGACTTCGGGGTTCGAAGACACTGACCGCATCAGCATGTGGGTGACTGCATCCTTGGCACTCGAGCAGGATAAGCGATTCGCGAAACTTGGAGCTGTTTGATATACAATGCTTTACCGGAAACCGGCGGGTTTAGATCATCCCATCATTGGACCTCGACGTGGGAGAGGTACTACTTGGTTGATATGTTCGTGTCAGACGGGGAGAATTGGTCCAGAACCGGTAACGCCCACAAGATTGCGAGGAGACATCTCAACCGGATACGAGGGACCCTTCGAGCCGGCGATGGTTTGTTTACTGGAGTCCCGAGTAGTGTAAGGACTATTTCTGATATTGCCGAGTGGCGGGTCAACACGGACTCCAGAAACGTGGCAGGCGTGGTTCCGTGTCTCTCGTCCCAGGCTTCTATATCAAGGAGAGGTGCAACATCCAGCCTTCTTCCAAGCCATCCTTCATCTTCCAGTTAGATCACCCCACAATCAGCCAAAGATTCATCAGTCCAGCACGCCGTCGAGGAACAGACAATCCAAACCTCTCAATCCAGAAGTTTTCCGAAATGTCTGCCATTGATTCAACCCAGTTCGCGGACGAGGTGTACTACATGTCGACGGACATTAACACGGGGATTGATGACACAATGTACGAAAACCTGATCATGTTCCTGCAACGTCTCTCCGGTGCGAATGACTCTGCCATCCCTCAAGACGAGCAGGATATGCACACCGCCATGGATGCTCTTGATGCAGCAGTGAAAGACATCCGAGACACTGGCAACGACTACAACGGTGGCGTCTGGAGCGATCCTCAAGTCACCAGCTGTGTGAGACAGCTGCGCGGGGAGGGGCACTGCTTGAACCTCTTCACATTCATTGACGCCCTCGTCAATAAAGTGGATGCGGAGTCTGGGCAAACGTTTGTCGACAACCTTAACGACATACAGCTGAAGACTACCCTGATCAATGTTGGGGTGCAGACTTCGGGCCTGTTTCAAGCAAGTACACCTTGGCTTCCCTCTCAAAGCCTGTGCCTCTAACATCTCATCGGAGCAGTGAGCACCCAGTCTGTTATGCGACTTCGACTAGAATTTGGCGATCGGGACCGGCAAGGCAGTGCCTGTTTTGGAGACCTGTGCGGCCTCTAACAGTCTTCCGAAATAAGAAGCGTGGCTGTGAGGCAGCCGCCAAGCTGGAAGCGAGCGGAGAGGCATATCTCCCAAATCGGTATATGGTGATGGCGACGTGCAGGGGAACATGATTATTACCTTCCAATGAGCACGGAGCTGTGAAGGGTCATTGTGTTTAGATCTTATCAACGTCTCTCCCTGAAACTTCTCCTTCTTGTCCTCAACCTGGAAAACGTAGCATTTGCATGGCAAGGTCACTGTCGAAGACATCATAGCGGGCATCAGTAGCGCAGAAGGTTGTACTGTCCGCCAAGTATTTCTCAGCCTCCTCTCGTCAGATTGTCGGACGCGGAGCAGGCAACGGTAAGTCAGCGGTCTCACTGGTTGACCGTGCAAACTTCCCAACTACGAACTCCAGTACCACATCCGGCATCATTTTCCCCAAAGGGACAATTTCTCAGAGGCTCCAGCACAGAATAGCAAACGGCGGTGTTCCCGTAGACCCCCTAGGACGTGTTACAGTCTCCTGGCTGACTTTTATTAACATTATACGCACAACACCTCCGGATCTACGAAGGGCCGGAGATCAAAAGTGATTCCTGCTGACAGATCGACGTTGGCTGGAAGGTCGGCCGAGCGAACTAGTCGTCGCCCACGTGATTGCCCCCCCACGCCCACCCCGCCCACCTGCTCGCCTCATATTCCGCCGGCTCACCGCGTCTTTGTCGTGTTCCGTCTTCTCCGCATTTCGACAATAGCCGAGGATTTCCTCTGGCCAGAAGGATGGGAACGGCCCTGGCCCGGTGTTGGTCCACCCGAGGCTGGATGCTGCAACTGAAGCTTGTAGCTCGAGTCGTAAGTTCCTGACATACCCTCTGCGCCCGAGATCCGCTGGGCAGGGTCTTCGACTCGTCGTGTTGACTCGAGCCTCTTCTGCCGGTGTCTCTCCCCTGCTTCCACGTCCTGTCCATTCCTCAGGGTAAGTCACGCTGGTTCCTGAAGCTTCCCCAAGACGCACCAAGTCAGTCAAGATGCCCATCTTCAAGTCCCTGCAACCGCCCATTGAGATGCCATGGCATCTCCCGGTGTGGACGTGGCTCTTCGATTCCGAGTACAGCCCCATGAGACATAACAAGCCAGAGGACATCAAAGGCTTCACAAACGCTCTTACCAAAGAACACCTCAGCTACGTCGACCTGAAAGCGCACTCGACACACCTCTCCACCGCGCTTGTCAAGAACTACGGCCTCCTGCAGGGTCAAACGGTCGCCCTCTTCTCTCCGAATACAGTATGGTACCCATGCGCCATGTTCGGCATTCTACGTGCCGGGGGCGTCGTCAGCGGTGCGAGCCCAGCATACAATGTCGAGGAAATGACCTACGCGTTGAAGACTGCTGAGGCAAAGTTTCTCTTCACGGTCCCGAGTAGCATGGAGATTGCCGCGGCAGCGGCGAAGAATGCAGGGATACCGCAAAGCAATGTGTTCCTGCTGGAGGGCACTATGGAAGGCTTCACAACGATGAGTCAACTGCTCGAGTTGGGCAAGAAACACGGGGAGAGCGGCCAGATCGAACAGTTCCGCCTCCCTTATGGCAAGAAGAACAAGGACATCTGCGGTTTCCTCTCGTTCAGCTCAGGAACGACTGGTCTGCCCAAAGCGGTCATGATCGCACACTCAAATGTCATCGCCCAATGTCTCCAAATCAAACAAATCTCGCCAGACACGTTACGACGCATTCTCGCCGTGCTGCCTCTGTTCCACATTACAGGGCTCGTACATCAGATGCACCTGCCGGTCTTGCTCAATGCCAATGTCTACATGCTCCCATCCTTCACGATGGAAAGCATGCTGCAAACGGTCCAGGACTACAAATTGGAAGAAATGCTCCTCGTGCCCCCGATACTAATCCGACTGGTGCGCGACGAGGAGACGCTGAATAAGTACGACCTTTCTTCCCTGAAGCGGTTCTCCTCCGGTGCAGCACCCCTTTCCGCCGAAATCCTCGAACTCCTCAAGAGACGCTTCCCGGGGACGGGGTTCAAACAAGGATACGGCATGACAGAGTCCTGCTCCTGCATCACGGCTCACCCGCCCGAGAAGTACGACTACAAGTATGCCTTCCGCGTCGGCACGATAGTCGCATCTACCGAAGTCAAGATTGTCGACCCGGATACCGGACGCGAATGTGGACTCAATGAGCCTGGCGAGATCTGGGCACGTGGCCCACAGGTGGTGATGGGATACCTGAACAACCCCAAAGCCACACGCGAGACTTTCGACCAAGACGGATTCCTGCACACGGGCGATATCGGCAGTATCGACGAAGAAGGCCTCATCACCATCACCGACCGCCTGAAGGAAATGATCAAGGTCAAGGGCATCGGTGTCGCGCCCGCGGAACTGGAAGACCTCCTCTTAGGGCATGATGACGTCGAGGACGTTGCCGTCCTAGGCATTTCCGATGATTATGCCGGCGAACGGCCCAAGGCCTACGTCGTGCTGAAACCTTCTCAACGCTCAGGTGACCTTCAGGCCGCGGGGAAGAAACTCATCAAGTACGTGCAGGAAAAGAAGGTGAGGCATAAATGGATCACGGAAATTGAGTTTGTCGACGAAATCCCCAAGTCCCCAAGCGGCAAGATTTTGCGGCGAGTGTTGAGGGACATGGCGAGGAGTGGGAACAAAGGTGTCGTTGTCAAGGATGACAGGGAGAGGGCGAGACTGTAAACGCCTGGCACTAGCCTGGCTTGTTCAGGGCAGAGAGGGAAACAAAGCCAGTTACTCCATGGTGAAGACAAGTCGTGACAGCTACGGCGCAGGTGGAGTTTGAATGCACGAGAAGGTGGTTGAACGTAATGCATACGCCATGGGATGAACCCCCGAGATGTCACGAAGTTCGAGCACAGAAGAGTAGGCAAAGCAACTGTGGTCCGCCAAAAGAGAGACTTCCCCGAGGATCGGTAGAGCTCAGGCGGAGCCGCGGTAGATGATGGCGGAGGAGAAGTTCCAAGACCGCATGTAGAGTGCGAGGGTCACACGAGGATACCGTAATTTTCTCAAATTGACGCCGGCAAGCTCTGATACTGTATCTTGCGGGGCCCAGTGAAGTGCTGGCCTCGACTCATCCCATCACATCGCGGGCAATATACTCGAGCTTAAAGTCTAGAGAGCCACAGTCTCCAGTCCTCAGCTCCCTGGTGACATCGAATCGTACAGGTGTCTCGTCATGCCTCTTTCCTCGATCGTTGCGCGTGTGAAGAAGGTTATCCGCTGGCACGATTCCTCGCTGAAGTGAAGACGACGACCGTCGCATTTAGTGCAGAGATAGTCTCCGGTGCCCGGGACCGCCCCAGCTTTTCGACTTGCCGGGAGCCTGAAGACAACTAGAAGTCTCACGACCATAACCAGAGAAACCTACTAATCGAGAAGCATGCTTGTTTTGGGCTACCGGTCCAATATCATACTTCTTTCTATCATACAGTACAAGAGTCTCGAGACGCCAATCATCGTCAATTTCCTGTCGCCCCTAGGTTGGCGTGCACACAATCTCGTACCATCAACCCCGAAAAGGATCGTCAGTTCTCGAAGTGTCCATGCTATCAGGTGTTGTTTCATAAGAGCACAAAGTTAAGTTGGAAGAACTTCACTCGTGCTCGTTGCTGTCTCGTTTCACACTTCGTTGACTTCTGCTCAAACCCCCAGTCTCCACCATACACTCGCCACAAAAACCATGGCTTACAGCATTAAGCAATCGGAACGTCATGCAGCTGCTTTCTGCCGGCGATTTAGGAAGCAGCAATGGGTTCGGTCTCGTGTTGGAGAACACCAGCTTTGGTTTCGGGAAGATCGGTCTTCGGCGCAGAAGGAAAGTCATTTTCCTTGATTGGAGCCTTGCCGATGGTAGGAGACGGGATCTTCTGGCGGGCGGTTCCCACAAAATCTTGAGCCTTTGCCGCAGCGGTTCCAGTGTATTGCTTCATAGACTCAAGTCCCTTGCTCGTGTGCTGTGCGGTGAGATCTTTGATCTGGCTGGTCTGTTGGCCAATGACGTGGCCGGCATGCTCGAGTTGAGCGTCGATGAACTCTTTGTTCTCAAGATAGATCAATGGGGCGAGGAACATAACAGAGGTGGCAATCAAGGCCATACCCCAGAAAGGAACAATCTTGATGAGGTAGTAGGTAATGAATGCAGTCAAGAAAGCCTGCGCATTGTCAGCAACGCACTGGGGCGGTCTAGAAACATCTACTTACAGCCGCGGTTACGGGGATGTTCTCGGCAAACACAATGCGCTGGATCTCAATGACGAAGAAGTTGATGAGGTTCTCCAGATCGTCGAGGGAAGCTTCGAGAGTTTCTTTTGGAATTTTGTAGTACCTTCGAGGTCGGAGCGAGCTGGCCACACTAGAGCCCATGAGAGCTTTGCTCGAGGCTTCTGCGATAGTGACAACTGGACGCGCGTTAATTGGCATCCCGCAGTGAACATCTTATCCACGTACCACCGAGACTCATCCAGGTAAGCTTGATCACATAACGGACGATTGGAAGGTATCGGACGGCGAAGATGAAGGTGATCGCAGAAACAAAGGTGATGCCGGTGGCGCGTTTGTTTTTCCACTGTCGCATATTAGGAGAGCTCATGCGAGGCAAATGGGCTGACATACGCTGAGAAGGGTGTAGAAGCTGATGGTGGTTAGCAGGGGGTTCTAGTTGGACTGGTGTAAGCCTTGGAAGTGTACTCACAATGAATGATAGTGGGTGAGCTCGGTGTCCTGTATCTCTGTTAGCTTGTCTCGAAATGCACAGACAAGACCGATAACTATTTCAGCATTGGGGCAGTCTTCTCGTGGCGGGGAGGCTTGCATTGCTGGCAGTGTAACCAGGCTTTTGACGAGAGCTGGCCAAATCACTGAACTCAGACTTCGTGGCAGCAGCTTCGCTTTTTGCGGATTGTGCGACAGGGCTGGTAAAAGTGTCAGCATCGTGCATGTCCCGTTCTCTTGTCCTTGAAAGCGTACCCATTCACCAGATTTTGTGTGATGGGATGTTGCTGAATTGTCTGGGCGGCGGCGGAAGCGTCTGGGGCTCGTTAGTGGAGGCAGAAGGGGATGAAGCTCTAGAGTCTGTTGTCTTTGTTAGCCATAGATCTGGAGGAGAATGCAAGGGTGACAATTGTGCATTACTCGCCTTACTGTTGGCCAAGGACTGCTGGAAGTTCGCCGGCTCAACGCCATTGGTTTGCTTCGTCTCAGGACTCAGGCCGCCCTGGGGAGCATAGTCGGAATCACCGTCGAAGGCAGACATTTCGATATGGTTATCTGTTGGGGGATTGAAGAGATCAGCAACCAACTTTGACGTGATCGTACGAGAGACGTTCGGAAGAAACACTTGATATCGGAAAAGGAGTAGCAGTCCAAGAGACGGGGGATGGCACCACCTTTTCTAGAGTGGACGAATGCGATGGAGGTTTGCACAGGAGGTAAAGCCCGATAGAGGAAATGATGTATTTAGTTGAGGGAGGACGTCTTGACGCAGGCACGATGAGATTTTGAAGGGGACGAAGTCCGTTGGGTAATGGTGACGGAGCAGGGTCTCGTCACTTTTGTGTGATCTCAAACCTGCTACGCGTGCGGAGCTGGTCTTGTTTGGAGCAAGCATTAGGCTCCTCTGATTGATCGGCCGCCTTCCCTCACCTGCATCACTGGTCCCGCAGGAATGAATCTCGCACTGCTTTCGCTCTGACGCCATTGCTCCTCCTGACGGAGTTTTGTTTCCTGGCCCTTGGTTGTACCGAAACTGCTCGCGTGCTCCAAATGCCAATCATCACACCATTCCAAGACCGGATGCCTCTACATGCAGTACCGAGTACAGACACTCTGGCCTCTTTTCCCTACCCCTTGCCGTGTCTTCGATCGACGTTTCTGCCTGTTCCCTAGATTGGGTCTATGATCTTTCTGATTGTTCCGACCTTGAGACTTTTGTGAATAATTCAACCGATCCAGTGGAAGACCAGTGTTCTGGAACCACCTCCTGCTGATGATACGCTTTCTGACATGTGAAAGTGAAATAAAGTTCTTGGCGGGCATCACCACATATCTCAGCCTTGCTAATTGGGTAAGGCTGGTGCATACCAAACCAAATTTCTAACTCCCGCGCGAGTCTGAATGGCCCTCGTATGTTGAGGTCTGTGCTGTCCTGGTTTCTACAAATGCTCGGTGGTCTCTTACGACGCCCTCGTCTACTGCAAAGTCATTCACAGCCTTGATCTAATGTTGTCACTCTCCGGAGCTTCTTCACCTTCGCTCATGCCGTCGTCTTCAGCACTCATGGCATCCGCAGTTATGGGAGCTCCTTCTTCGCCCTTGTTCTTTGTGCCCTTCGAGCCATAGGAAATAACTTTCCAACCATTCGCTTTGGAAGAGTCTTTCAGGTATTCGGACATGGGGAACTGTCTTTGTCAGCAAACCTGTAGTTCCTCTTTCCACGGTGACTTACGTAGTGGTCATTCTTCTTCATCGTCACCACCCACGGCACGTTATCAAACGTCATTGCTCGAAGGCGGAAGTACGTGTTGTCCTCAATCTTACTCACTTCCTGCACGAATGCATCCAGATCGGGGGTCTTAATTCCATTGACATGAGTCACGAAATTGGTCGGTGCTAATCCATACTGATACGCGGGGGATCCTCGACTTCTGGCACTGACGTAGATCTCTGAATGGAGCTTGCTGATCTGCTGGCGAACAGCGTGATGAGGCTTCTGCAAAACAGCGCCGCAGAAGACCACGGCTCTTGACGTCTCCAGGTCTTCCGTTGGTACCGTTGGGACACGGAGTCGGATCTCTTCGCCCTTCCGAACAACCAAAGCATCCAGCCATTCCTTGTCGTACATTATATCGAAGTCACTGACTCGTGTGATGAGTTGGTCATTCAGTGTGAGGATGATATCACCCTCCTGAAGCAGTTGTCCATCGTTAGGTCCGTTGGCTGGACCGCAATCCACTTTCCTGACAATGAACAACTGGTGCCGGGCTGGGTTAGCTTTGGCCACCTTGGAGATCCATTCTTCCGAGACTCCCATAATCCGACACTGTGCCATCTGTACAACATACGACTCCATGTTCAAGATTCGAAGCTTGGGTATAGAGCCAGATCGTATCTGGTCTACCACTGGCTTGATCATGCTCGTGGCAAGACCCAGGTGGTACTCCGTATCTCTGTGACTGCCTTGGCTTCGCTCGCCCATGTATGTCAACCACAAAGCTTGCACCACGCCGTCGGCGCCAATTAGGACGCCGGACGAACACTGGGAAGACAACCCTGTGTCAACAGTGATGGCATCGAGGTTGACGGCACGGTATCGAGGAGCTGCTGCATTAGCAGGTATGCCCACTGCCGTGATGTCCGTGACTGTGGTCTTGGCCACTACAATCCGGTGATTCTGATTAAAGCCCACGAAAATTGTGTCTGCACCTTGCTTGATCATCTCAGTTGACAACTTAGCGGTCTGCACCGGTGCGTGGACCAAGGACGGATCGTACTGTATGACAGTGTAATTCGTCAGTGGGTGGAGGAATATAACCTTGCCCTCCGTTTGTATCGAATCGGCGACAGTCACGGTAATGTCACAAAGGTCGTACGGGACTGTAGCTCGGGAAACCACCACTAGGCCTTTTTCCGCATCGATCACCAGTCCAAAGCCTGTCCTACGAGCTTGCGGATACCCATCGATCTTGACAGGCATATAACATGAGACCTTGACAAACGAGCGGACGATGTCAGCCGCCGCTGGCAGGTTGACGCCATCAAGTTGGATAAAGTCTGCGGACTTTGCAACCTGGGGAACTGCAGGCAGTGCCTTTCCAAGGTTTGTGAAGTCCCAAAGTCCTGTCTGGTCATTCCTCGTTGATAACCTCATCTTTGGATGCCAATGCCGATCGATGTGAACGATGGTAGTGGCTCGTGTGTGAAGATCTCTGATATGCCGATAGGAGATGACAATACGAGACCGATCGGGAATAGTTTTCATGACCTCGATGAAGGTGTCGAGATCTGGTGTAGGCTTCTGGTCGACGGTATCGATGATCCATCCTGACAGGGCGTTGTCCATCTTGAAGGAACCTGCAGCTTCGCATACATACAACCCTTTACAGGCAATGGCGTATAGCCGAGCTTGTTGATAGGACAAGTTGTGGAAGCTACCACCAGCCACAGTGACAAATCGATCCGGGGTAATTGCATGCAAATCACCCACATCCAGGGTGACTTCGTGATCCTCTCCACCACGCTGAAATAGAAGGTCGACTTTCCCACCAACACTGGAGTCGAGAATGGCATCGAGTTCAACGAAGGATGTCAACAGTTCTCCGTTGACCTTGATCAAAACATCTCCTTCTTGGATCTTGTTGTCCGCAGGACCTTCCGGTAGCACAATCTCGGCAACAAGCATACTATTCTCATTTGGATGGGCTTTTCGAACAGCTGATTCCCAATTTGGTGTAAGGCCTAATCTCCGGCAATCGTCGAAAGGCTTCAACATCCACTGAGTCTGGATCGTTCCCCGAGTGATGGGTTGACCCTGTTGAAGACATCGTAAAGCACGCGATGGTCGGTCAAGAGGTAGGAAGTAGTCGGTAGCAGCCCCGTCAACACGGCCACCCGCCTGCAGAGCAACCGCATGTCCACTCAGGTTGACGACGGGGCTTCCCGAGCTTCCACCGGTCGCTGCTGCTGCTGCTTGGATATAGTTTGTGTTGAAATCACTGTAACCTTCGCCGTACTCCGGGGCGTTGCGGTCCAGTCGACTGATCACTCCCGACAAGATACTGAGCTTTTCTCCGGCATCGTTGCCGACTACTCTGACTTCCACGCCAACTCTTGCGGATTCCGGCTGCAGCTTCAATGCCTGAACTTGCATGTACTTGATGGCTTTCGGGTCAAACTGGAGTATACCAAAATCATGAACAGGGTCGCGGTAGACAGGTCTTACGTCGCACTACATCAATGTCAGCAAAATGTCCGCAAAATGTCACAACGACACTGTCTGCGGATGAGAGCAACCCACTTCCTCGTGGTTGTCAAAAACACAATAACCCCAGAATGGACCCGCGCAAACGACGTGACGATTGGTCATGATGTAGCCGTTCTCGGCATCCACCACAAACCCGGTAGCTTGAGACGACAGGGAGAGGTCGGTGTCAAACGAACATGTCTGGCAGAAGTGTATCGACACCACACTCTTGATCACTCGTTCGATCGTAGCCTGCCACTCCGGAGAGTCTCCCGCAGTTGATACGGTGTTGATGATTGGAATCGAGTTGGAGTCGGCCTCAATGTCGTACACAGACCCGTTCTGAGGAGTAGCGTCCCCAGGCGTAGGCACTCCATTTTCTTGTTTCAACTGCTTCTTGGGCCTTTCTAGAGCTGATCCTGGGCTCGTTCTTCGCTTAAGTCGAAGCTCACCATTCGCCGACATCGTGGAGGAAGAAGAAATGGTCGCGGACCAACGAGGCTTAGACAGGCTGGCTGGGGCCTGATGGAGACGATGGGACGGAAGGGAGGATGCAGATCGGAAGCTTGCAGCTCTATTTAGAGGTAGCGACGCGGTGCGAAAAAGCTGAAAGCGACCAAGGAGTTGTGACCGTCCCGAGAAATCTCTTGGGCGAGCGGCTCGTAGAAGGAATCTGAAACCAGGAGGTTCGAAAATTGAACGATTACAAGAATATGTACGAGTGAAAGATGCCCTGCTGAAGTTGGGGCAGATGCTGAGTATCATCCAGAAAAAACCCAATTGCAACAAAGGAGGAGATTTGACTGAAGGCAACAATCACTTGCGCTTTGCTTGCAGAACTGATCTCGACAAGGCTGAACTGCGCTTCGCTGGACGGCGGAAAAGCCTTAGCTATGATCTCCATCCCCTCGGCTTGGCAGCCTTCTGATGCATTTGCACCCTATTTCCACTTGCAGTGTTTTCATTAACTCGTGCTTTCTCCCTAAATGAACTGCCAAAGTGCTTGCCGTGGAGATAAGCCCTGGTCGGTGCTAGTATAGAAGTAGGTGCCGCCGCCGCAAATGGAAAACTTCTAGTACTTTACAATGTCGGCCGTTCCAGCCCACAAACTTTTTCGACGCCAGCATCGAGTTCAAACCGAGCCATTTCCAGGCCCCAAATTTAGTGAATTCCGACTTCATGATCTTTCCGACGTCCAGAGTTGCAGTTTTCACCACGCTGAGTGCCTTTTCATCCACTGTCCAGATTCCACAGCCCTCCAATACTGCGATCGCCCAATCTCATAGACAAGTCTGACCAGACTAGGCGTCACGATGTTACCATCTGGCATGCGTCCTTCTCCAAGTCCACTGTTTGGAAACAGTCCAATATGAGGAGACTGCCGTAAGACTCGTCGTTACGTATAGGCTGACCGTTGTGCAATTGGCTCGTGCCGTATCGTTTCGCCCCCTGTGTATGTCCGAGGCATTGCCATCCCACTGCAAGGTGGGGTTTTATGTGCGGTGACCGTCCTGGTTGCAGGGCCCTGACCTACCTGATCAATTCATCACGGGGTCGCCCAAGGTTTGTGGTAGTCATTCGACAATGCTACTTGGACTAGAGATTTGGGTGCACCCGACCCTCGATAAATCGCAGTGCATCTCCTGCATCCTGTCCAAATATATGCCCACTTCTCAGCCCTGAGTCGGAGCTGGGATCGAAGCCGGGTGATGCGGTTTTGGAGTCGCATTTTGACTCTGAGCAGCCACTTGGGCCATAGCTTTGTTAATGCTCGACTGGGCAGCTTCGGGGAACAAGGAATTCAACTTTTTATACAGCTCGGTCACCTGTGGCAGATGGGGTGGTGGTATCATTATCGCTGGTCCTGCAGGTAAAGCACCGTTGGCCTTTTTCTTTGCATCAGCAATCGCGGCCAAGTACGACAAGTTGGCTTGCAGCCGTCGCATGCATTCCGCATACTCCTGAGATGGCGGCTTGGCAGTTTGAGGTGTCCCGCCGGCGGATTTTGGCGGCTCTCCTGGGCTGTTCGTGACTGTGTTCGCCGGGTCCGTCGCAGACGTAGGAGACGTCGGACTCTGTTGTCCTTGGTTCGGTGTACTGCCAGCCTTGCCTTGTGCTTGTAACGAGACCACCTCTTGCAGCAGATGCGTGTTGATTTCTAGCAACACGGTGACCCGCGCTCTCTCTCTTGCGGCCGATAGCGGCGAGGCTGCCCCATTCGTTCCTGCTTGTTGTGTTGATTGTTGGGGTTGCAGGCCAGCTCGGTTTGCCTGCGCCGCATTCTGTATCTGAGCCTGTTGCGCCAGAGTAGGATTCGACTGGCTTTGCAACGCCATATTGGTCGCCATGTTCATCTCTGATAGCGCCGACATGGGCGGCTGCGTTTGAGCTGAGGCCAGCGCGGTTTGTAGCTGGCTGTGATTGGAGTTTGGAGGAGTTCCTTGACTTAGCGGAGCGGGTGTTGGCCCATTGGATGGACGGCCTGCCAGATGGTGAGCATTCTGACAACTTTACAATATACTTATCATGGAAACAGCATCAACATGCTTAATCATGTATGCAACCTGACTAACCTTGAGCTTGCGGGCTATAGCTGGACCGACCTTGCGGATGTGAGCCTGCGCCGACCTGGCCCGTCTGTTGCTGGTACAGATGTTGTAGGGGAGGTTGCTGCGCTTGCTGGTGGTGGGACATGGGCCTCTGAATATGGCTCGGGAGCATGCCCGGCTGGAATGGAGCCTGGGCATGGTCAAAGGCAGACCCGGGAGGGATAGTATTGGGTTGCGAACCGCTGAAAACGTACGGATTTGCGTTCTGCGAAGCGTACAAGTGCGGGGCGGGGTTGTTCATGACTCTTCTGAAATTGTTCCCACAGGTTTGATTGGGTGGTGTGAAGCCAGCTAAAAGGACTTTCGTGAAGATGGGAAGCGTAGCGTAGCCTTGAAGCAAACTTGGGGTGATGCGGTGTGCTGCGTTTTGACTAGGATGAGTGGCGCTGGTGCATGAAGCGGTCCGCCGACAGACGCCAATCTCGAGCCAAAACAAAGCTAAAATTTGAACACCAGGGATCAGTCGGCTCGTGGCAAAGAGGGGCGCTGGCAGGGGTCAACTGTTGGAAATATGACAAGAGGCTGGCGCACACAGTTGACGGGATGATGCCGTGTGGATTGCGTGCGTGTGACAGGACCGAGGAGGAAGGAAAAGCAAATTCAGGTGAGGAATCGGCTCTTGCCTTGGGGCCCAGCATTGCATGACTTGAGAAACCCAGATTAAGTTGCGATTGGGTCCCTGAGCGCTTGCTGCGTCACAGCCCCCAAACAGAACACCCATTACTAACTACGTAACGCCCTTCCGGACTTCTGATTAAGCTTGGCCTATTTGCCTTTCTTCTTCTTCACCTCCTCTATCCATCGAGGTGCTTGCGAGGACGGCACCACATATATTCTAACCAGGCCGTCCACAACCTCAGTCTTCCCATTTGACAGTACATCCAGCAATGTCAATTTCTTGCCGACCTTCATCAGGCCGCCGCTGATCGTATCCATGTAGCAGTCCACGGTTGACAGTTTATATTCATTCTTGGTGTCCCATGGTAGAGGTAGAATGTAGCTGAGATGATGAGTGATGGCGTCCTTCTCGGCCCAGGCCTTAATGAAGTCGGTCTGGTTATGCATGGGATAGAGCAACATAACTGGAAACTCCAACAAACTAGTCGGAGACAAGGGATCTGGGGAAAGTCGAATAGTCGCATCTTCCAGGTTTGGAGGCTGTTTTGACCCGCGAACGGTGACCTTTCGGGCTGTGAGAGCTGTTTCCAACACCTGCATTTCTTGTCGTTTCCTCTTCAGTTCCGTGAAGCGACGGCGGTCTTGTGCTTCTTTCACCTGTGCTCGTGCTCTGATCTGGTCCAGCAGCCTTTTCAGTGCCACGTTCCCAGGGTCGAGCTTACTGCCTCGTGAAGCCACATCCAGTGCTTCAAGCACCTTGTCCAGGGCAAAGAGCGCAGAGGCCGACCGGTAATATGCCTTGATATTGGAGGGGTTAACGCGTAGAGCAGCTGCGCAGTCCAGCGTTGTAGAACGGTAGTTTTCTACGAGGTCAGCACAGAATCCATCTAGGACGGATCAGTCGGCATACTCAACTCTAGATTGCAACGGGCTCGATTAACGTGAAGTTGCTCGATAAGCAGAGTTCGCTGACTTTCTTCAGTAGCCTGATCTTCAGCCTTGTCCCATTTGTCCTCGTCTTTGTCCGATAGTACGGCGATTCCTTTGGTGTAGAACTCTTTGGCGTCGCTCCATTTCTTCTCAGCGACCATCTCATTTCCACGCTCTTTGAACCCTTGTGCAACTTCCGCTTTGGTGCCCTCGTGCTGCAGCGCTTTGATAGCTTCCAGCATGATATTCTCTCCATCTGCACACCCTTGCTCAGCCAAGTACCTGAGCGGTCGAAGTTTCTGGCGTACCCTCAGTAGCTTCGTCGAGACTGTTCATGAAAAGGGGTGTTTTGCTCATGTCCTGCACTATTTCCTCGAAGCTTTTGGAGGAGATCTGGGTTGGTTCAGGTCCGGTTCCCGAGATGTGCCGGTTGTACAGCTCTTCAATCGAGGGCGCTTTCGGCGCATTGTTGAGATCCATGCTCTCGTCAAAGTCATCGGGAAGCTCTTCTATCCGTGACATGGTGGAATATAAGTACGGACCGGTCTGCTCGAAGCGTATGCAAAAACGTAACGAGTGAAAGGTATCTGCTTCAAAATCGAACTTTGGATGCGGGGAAAGTGACAATGCAGGAAATTTCTACGGGACCGAAATTCCGCCCACATATGCACCAGTATCTCCATTAAATGCCCTTCTGACAGCCCTGACATCAATTATTTTGAGTGAAACAATCTCCGAAGAGGATAGAGCCAGCTCAAGACACGCATTTCTATCAATAACTCCTGGGAAGCTCCAATACCTTTTCGCTCACAAAGTTCAATATCATCTCGCGGCTGACTGGTGCAATTCTTGGGACAAAGCACTCTCTCAGAAACCGCTCGACATCATACTCCATTGCATAACCCATTCCGCCGTGGGTCATTACTGCCCTTTCGCACGCCTTGAATGCAGCCTCGGCGGCCACATATTTGGCACTGTTGCATGCCACCCCCACCGCATGCTGAGTGATGCTGGCATCCGTCTTGCTTCGATCATAAAGCCTTGCCGCATGGTAAGCTGCCAACTTCGCTGCTTCCAAACCCATGTATGCATCAGCCAGAGGGTGCGCAATAGCTTGGTTCTTCCCGATCGGTCTGCCAAAGACCACTCTTTCCCTGGCATATTGCGCTGCCTTCTCGACTGCGGCATATCCGAGCCCGAGGGCTTCTCCTGCGAGTAAACACCTCTCGGCATTCATACCATGGAGAATTATCTTGAAGCCTTGGCCTTCTTCCCCGATCAAGGCATTCTCTGGCACCTCGTAGTGGTCGAAGAATACTTCATTAGCGTCAACAGCCCTGCCGCCCATCTTCTTGATTCTCTTGAGTTCGAGGGCAGGATTGGATCGATCAATGTCTATGCAGAACATAGAAAGACCTTCGCTCGGTTTCTTTACCTCTTCCAATGGAGTTGTCCGAGCGAGCAAGATCATTTTTGACGCAACCTGAGCGCATGTTATCCATATCTTTTGTCCTGTGTATTCCAGTAAGCATGACTGCGCTGCAAGGGTCGTGTCCTAATATACCGGTGATGACATATTTGCCAGCCTTGCAAGTGGCAGTGGTTTTCAGCCTCAAGGTGTCGAGACCAGTGTTAGGCTCAGTTACGCCGAAGCAGACTCTCCATGTACCGTCAATAATCTTTGGTATGGTTGATTCCAACTGTTCTTTGTTTCCGAACTTAGCCAACGGTTGCGTCTGATCGGCGTTAGCAAGACGAGTTCAAAAACCAGCGTCATATTTGGAACTAACCGCATAGACATTGGCATGGATGGACTGAGCGCCAGCCATTCCTGCCCCGGACTGCGATATTGTTTGGAGCATCATGGTCGCTTCAGATATACCCAGACCTGAACCTCCAAACTCCTCCGGAAGGGCAATTCCAAGCCATCCATCGGCTGCGAGAGCAGCATGCAACTCTTTCGGATCCGTCTCGCTTTGATCATGCTGTCGCCAATATTCGTTCGGAAACTGAGCGCAGATCTTCTGAATAGCATTCCGTACAGTCAATTGCTCTTCAGTGAAGCCACTCATCTCCATTAGCCTCAGCCTTTGGCCGGCGGAAAAGTGTCTCTGCTCATGGATGTTGGAAGCTAGTTGACATAGCCGAGGTCGAGAGGGGATGCATGACCACGGTTTCAATCTGAGGCGGCCTGGGAGCATGGATAAACAAGATTTGGACGGCATACCACCGTTATGCCAGGGTGATCCGTTGGGGCGAGGGCACAGAAAGCAACAATGACGAGATTATTCTGACTTTGAAGCGTCGACCACGACTTGTCACAATATATGCGAAATCCCCCAGGATCGGCAGTTCTCCGAGATCGCTGTCTTCTCCAACTTGTGGGTCGCGATATTTCGAGTCCAACCAGTCGCTAGCGTCTCGGAAAGCCGAGGGGGAATTCGAGACAGATCATCTCGGAAACCATCTCGGAAACCGAGCACAAATGCCAGCTCTCTTTGTACAGTAAAGCAAGTTTACCCCCTCTTGAATCCAGAAACAGCAACGCCGAGTGTTATAGAAGATGTTCCAGAATTTGCTTTTCGATATTTTTCAATCCCGGAGTTGGAGCTGGTGTATTCTCGATGAGGCCTCTTTGGGCCAAGACATCGCTGGATACCCATCAAGCCAACCCATCACGTGATCTCGCATCCGACGCTAATTCCGATTTAGCCACAACCAAAACATGCCAATGGTTTCAATCCCAAAACCAGCTTCGATAGTACAACTTCCTGGCATAACAATGCGCCTCCCCCGATCCATCGCTGCAGACAAAGACACGCCTTGAACCCTCATTCCTCGACTAGATGCGAACACTGTCCTCCACAACGTATCAACACCAATGGCTGCTAGAACTACCGCGGTCGGGACGCCTTCCTGGATAGCTGCAGAGAAGGAAAACGCCCTTCACGTATTTCAAAATGAGAAAGAAGAAGTGATATATCCCGCTCAGCATCAGCTGGAGTGGCTGAACGAGCACATGGCTGAGATCTTTAGCAAAAGCCGTCTGTACGTCAAGCTTGAGAATATTGTGTTTAGAAGCCGACTGACCCAAACAGCGATGTCGCGAATGTGTTCAAGACTCCTGGAAAGATGCGAGGTAAGACTCCTCGCACCGGCAGAAAACGGAACGCCCACGATGCAAGAATAGTAAGTTTATTCTCATGCTGGAGCGAGCCTGTACTGATCTGCTGTTTTGCAGCCGCTGAGCGACGTCTTCTCCTCCAAACCCCTACTACGCCAGAGCCCTCAAAGACAGACCAGTCCGACCAAGCTCCGATTCCAAATCTCCGCCGATCAAACTCGCCAAACATATAAATCGGCTACTGATTCCGGTTATCACACTGCAACTCAGGATGATGTAGACCCGGATACTAGTCCCCATGTACAACCCGTACAACCAGAATCTGCAGCGACTGCAGCACCATCTGAAAACACCGATACAATCCCTACCCATCACATGGAGGACGTCATAGATGAAGGTCACCGGACTACGGAAGGATCATTCCACTCTGCAAAGGAAGACCAGACAACGAAAATCACAGGTCCAATCGCTGCCTCGCTGGAAGGCGCTGCTCCGGCTGAACCTGAGTTCAGCCAGCAACCCCCCCAGAACATGCCACTGGATGCAGTGCAATCGCAGGACCCTCATGAGCTTGACGAGCTCGGCTCGCCCTCCGATGAATCTACCCCTGAAAGACCGTTGGTGAGGAAGAGCAGCCTGACCTTTGCTTCTTTACCCCCACGAGATCCCCTGAAGTCAAGTATTGGCACCAGGATCTCGCGCACGAGCCATATCGATCAAGGAAGACAACATGGGTCAATCGTTCATGGTGCACGGCAAACCCTGCCTCCTCATCCAGCTCCACCAAAGCCAACTCGAAACTTCGACGACGATATCCCAATGCACGACGTCAATGATGAGGATGATGACTCGAACGTCCAGATCTTGGGCCATGATTCAGATGCGGAGAGCCAGACCACCAGAAATCATTCCAAAGCTTCCACGAAGAGATTACACGAAAAGATCGATATGCTTGGAAAGGCTGCAGCGCCCCGGCCTTCTAAGTCGATACCCTCGGCCGTCTCCATGCCTGATTTAAAGCCAACAAGTGAGCAAGAGCAGGCGATGCAAGCTGCAAATCAGGTACAAGCCATGCAAGACGATGAAGACGACTGGATCAAACCGTTGACATCTACTAATGCTGCCCAGTCGTCCCCTGCAAGAACTACAGATCCGGAGGAGTCAGACGGAGAGTTTGATTGTCGTGCACCAGAACTGATTGCGCATGAGGAACGCATGAAGACACCAGTCCCCATGTCGCCAAGGCCTGGTAAAATCATGCCTGGCTTTGGGCACACAAAATCTGCTTCGACAGCCACACTGGTGTCGCCCGCGAAGGCAGCAATGGCACCTCCAGCAAGTCCTGCCAAGTCGGTATCGGTATCTAATCCTGCTCAAGCAACAACCACTCCCCAGGGCTCGCCGAGACGATATATTGACCTCAGCGCCTCAAAGTCAAAGTTACAGTCTATAATGAAGACTGCGAAAGGTCTCTTCACCAGCAGCGCAAGTGTCTCTGCAGCTGCCAAGCTGGAAACTTTATCACCAAATGCCATAAAGGTAGCATCAAGTGCAATGCCTGGGATGTATCCCAGCCTTTACTCCACGATTGAGGACAAACCCCTGCCTTCAAGCCCACCGAAAGAGACCAGGAAAACTCGCAGTTCGACTGAAAGAGACAAGGAGGAGAAACGAAAAGAGAAAGAAGCTCAGATGAAGCAAGCCATGGATGACCGGCTTGAGAAAGCCCGCGCTGAAGAAAGAAAGAAAGCTGTAGACCAGAAGCTCGCACGCGAACGAACGGCCAGCAAGGATGCGCAGCAGCCACGGTCTTTGAGCCCGAAGCCGCAAGCCGAAGAACCACAACACGGGCCGGCTGAGCCTCCAGCAAGACCAACTCGACCTGTGCGCCTCGGCAGAGAGCATCCTGTCAATAAGGCCAAACCGGCCCCAGTCTCGATTCGCGTTGGCACACTTTCACAACGAGTGCCTGTCAACGCTGGCCCCAACGCCCAAGACAGCTTGACTGCCGAGCCCAAGCGCCCTGGCCTGAGCAAGAAGACCAGCTCAGCCTCACTGCAGTCAACATCAACTGCGTTGAAATCATCAGTGACCGGTCCGCCTCCCAAGCCGAGGGCACTTCTTGCGGCGGAACGCAAGAAGGAACAAGACGAGCGTGAAGCTCAACGAAAACTCGAGCAAAAGCGGGAACTCGAACGGAAGCGGGTGGCCCAGCAGGAAGAGGCGCGAAAGCAAGAACAGAAACAGCGTGTCGAAGCTGAGAAGCGTGAAAGAGAGCGGGTGGCTGCTGAACAAGCCAAGCGACAGGCCCAGCAGCAAGCCATTGAGCGTAAACGTCAAGAAGCGGCCCGAAAGGCAGAACAACAACGGCACGATCGAGCTGTGAATGAGGCAGCCCAAGCAAGACCTCCTTCCCGTGTTGCTGCTCAGAATGCTGGTCGGTCTCTGGTAAACCATCCGCTACCTACGAATCCTGCAAAGCCGGCAAAGAGACCATTGGAGGAGGAAGCCAACAGTTCTCGCCCACAGAACTCTAAATATGGAAATGCAGTGCTTCAAGGGGACGCCAAGCGACGGAAGACTGATGAAGAGAGCTTGATGGAATCGGCTCCGCGTCCAGTTGTCTCAGGTGCTCCCATCAGACAATCGCAGCTGGGGAAGAAAGCGTCACTGTTTACCCACCCAACTTATGCACAGGCACAGCCGTCCGCACACGCCGCCCAATTTCCTCAACCGCCTTCCCGAGTAGCGCCACCTCAGATGCAGCAGTACGCAACTGGTGGGAAGATTCCGTTTGCCGATGCCTCGCTCCCACCGAACCACGCGAAGACTCCAGTCTCAATCATGCAACAGAAGACCATTCAGACGGTGAAGTCTTCGCCCCAATATCCGAATGGCGAAACCATCCATCTACCGGAGATTCCCACTGATTCCGAGGATGACGACTCAGACGATGAAGGCAATGGTTTTGCAGTTCCTGACTGGGCTACTCCGGGACACCTAACAGAACAGCTGATCCGCCAAGAAGGTATGGACGGAGATGCTGTGTTTGGGCCGATTGCGCCACTGAAGATCGAGGAAATATTCTCCAAAGGCAACAAAGACAGACTGAAGCGACTGCGAGACCGGACGAGCAGTGCCAATTGGGCGCTTAGCGGAGATGGTTTGACGCTCGAAGAGGTTAGGGCAGATCGGGAGCAACGTGAGCGGATGCGTCTCCAGGGGGGATGGAGGTATGGCAAATAATCCGAAGTTCTGTGCGGAATGCGCTCTTGTTATTGATTGATGCGTCACGAATGGTGGCAATTGAGATTAGGAAGTAGGCGAAAGCAGATGGCAGGTTGGGTATTGCCATGCGGCCAGGAAAAGGAGAGTGCGAACTGTATGAGGATTGTACCGTTGGCTGGCAGCTCAGATTTGGGGGTTACAGAATCTCATAGTTGGCCGGCAGAACGATGCGCTTCAGCAACCACCTGTTCTAAGTCCAAATAACAGTTCCTCTTCACATCTGCCCGGACCGGAAGTGGAATTCACCGCTGGGTACTCGGTGACAGTCGGAAATGATTCTAGATGACGCCATATCTAGATGGCCAAAATCGGTTCGAATCTAGTCGCTGATCGTCATATGGTAGGAGGACACTTGCCAGCACTCATCTTCTTCTTGCTTACTACTTAATGGTCAAATATTTGGGATTCCAGCCCAACGCAACCCAACGCAATGGCATCTTCAATTGGTCGGATAATGTTGCGTTCATCCAAAGCAGCGTCATGGACTCAAGCAACTCGTACCTTGACAATGAGGCCGACTTCGTTCAGGCAATGGACAAAGGGCTATGCTACAGCTGCCAGAGAACAGCCTCGCCTTCGTCTAGGCGTGACCGCGCCAAATTTTAAAGCCAAAACCACCTGTGGTGATATAGACTTCCACACGTTCATCGACAATTCCTGGGCTATTTTATTCAGCCATCCTGCCGACTTCACCCCAGTATGTACGACTGAACTGGGCGCTTTCGCAAGGCTGAAGGATGAATTTGAGAAGCGAGGTGTGCGGATGATCGGCCTCAGCGCCAACGACCTCCAAAGTCATGACGAGTGGATCAAAGACATCAATGAGATCTCCAAGACGAACCTGCAATTTCCGATTATAGCGGACGCTGATCGTAAAGTGGCCTTCCTGTACGACATGGTGGATCAACAAGACTTAGAGAACATCGACCAAAGGGGCATTGCTTTCACCATTCGATCTGTCTTCATCATAGACCCGATGAAGAAGATTCGGTTGATCATGCTATACCCTGCTTCCACGGGTCGGAACTCGGCCGAAGTCCTGCGGGTTATCGATGCCCTTCAGCTCGGCGACAAGAAAGGAGTAACCACACCTATCGACTGGATCGCCGGGCAAGATGTTATCGTACCACCAAGCGTATCGACGGAGGATGCGAAGAAGAAATTCGCGGATGTCAAGGAGGTCAAGCCCTATCTCAGGTTTACCTCGGGAGATTCGAAATAGATTTCCATGGTTTTTGAGATGCCACAATATAGCCCGCATAATACTGCGAGAAGCTGGGGGGCAAAAAGACGGACTCAAATCCACATTCCGTACATTATTCACATCATGACTACCACTTGAACTGCGAACTAGTCTTGAGGACAATAGGTAGGAGCCTCATGCTGATGGCTTTCTATTCTACGAGTACGAAGCGAGTGGGTTCGATCAAGATCCGAGGCGAATCGGAGCGCGAGCGGCGATGACCACACTGCACGTTATGTATGTTACGAGGATGCGCGGGGGCCAGGATTCCTTCGGTTCCCCAACTGCGTTACTCATCTGCTTCTCTCGATTCACCGACATTGGGTGATATAGCACTTTCCACCCTCATCTCTTGCACCTGAAGCCAGGTTTCCACCCAGCAGATACGCAATTACCACTGGGACCGACACTTTCCGCACTTGAGTCCTGCCTTCTCACACCGTGGCGCTATTCCCCCACTTACGCCACACCAAGTTGTCTCATACGGTCACCCGATACCTATGGCTTCGTCGGCAGCAGTGTTGCTGGGCAGGCAGTTAAAGCAGATGCAGTCAGACAAGGACCTGCCGGGGATCAGCTGTGGACTAGTGGACAACAATGTCTTTCAATGGGAAGTTATGCTCATGATGAATGATGACTGCAAATATTATGGAGGTATAGTGCTATCTTCAGAGCACTTGATAGACAACTGACACCGCTTTAGGAGGATTCTTCCGCGCTCGCCTGTCCTTCCCGCCGGAGTATCCGCTGATGCCACCGAAGATGAAGTTCGAGACACCTATCTTCCATCCCAACATATACCCAAACGGGGATGTTTGCATCTCAATATTACATCCTCCTGTGCGCGATTCCATTTGCTTTTGACATGAGTAGAAGTTGACAACCTGGCAGGAGGACGATCAGTATGGGTATGAGAAGGCATCAGAGCGGTGGAGTCCAGTTCAGAGTCCCGAGACAATATTGATATCAGTCATCAGCATGCTGAATTCACCGAACGACGAATCTCCTGCAAACGTGGACGCAGCCAAGATGTGGAGGGAAGATCCCAAGGGATTCAGGCGAAAATGCCAACGGCTGGTAAGGGAGAGTCTTGGGGACTAGTAATTGTTGGGTGATGGGTAATACAATTAGTATGACAATATCGTAGAGCGTTGGATGTGTTGGCGGAAACCCCTTCGGAACGGCGCAATCTTGGGAGTCCGGTGAAGTCTCAGGAATCGAGGTCTGGAATATCGAATTCGGGCCTACACAAGTACAAAGCACGGAGTCGGATACGGAGTACATGAGCATCTTGCGCATTAGGAGGTCAAGGTCTTTGCGGTTGAGGAGACCCGGTGGCATGGTGTGGGGCTGATGCAGTTTAGGACTGTCGTGTGTACACGTATGGTGAATTTGGTCGCGGACAGGAATGCCATATCTCTACAGCTCGAAGGATTGGGCGGTTGACGGCTACTGGCATCAGAACCGAGCTGGCGCGCTGGCCATCCGTTGGTTGAAACACCGCAGCCACGAGCCATCCAAGCGGAGTAATCGATAATGGTCAGCGAACTGTTTCACATCACGTTGGTTTCACTAGACGTCCCCTGACTTCTGCCCCACGACTTTCGGTGAAGAAGGTATCTCTGACTGGAATTTGAGAACCCGGTCAAAAGTAGATGTAGGCTGGAAGAGTCGCATACGGAAGATGGTGTGGAATGTACGAGCACGAGGTATATTCAAACCAGCTCCGCTATGATGGCAAGCGGCTTTACGCTCGTAAACTTGTGGCAGTGCAGGCTGGAAGATGGCAGCCTGCCGGCTGATTCGGCGATGGCGGAACCTTTGACCCATCGATTGTTTCACAATCAACATTAGGTACCCAAATAAAGACCATCTTACCGGGCAAAGCTCTTCTCTCCCTTTTAAAGCCTTCCCTCTTCCCTCGTTACTTGAATCCCATTCATTATCCCACCGAGGACTCGCCCATCATGACGCTCTCTACCCATATTGTCCGCAGAGGCATGGAGTATGCTCACCACGGCATGCTCTCAGCCTCTGCAATCGAGCAGCCAAACGATGGCGACAGTACTAAAGTCTCTCCTATTGCAGCCTTAGTATTCCTCCTCACGGGCCTTGCATTGGTCTTGACCTTGTTCTCCGTAAGTTTCTGCTATGTGCTATTGACGAAAATCGCTGACTTATTTGTAGGTTGGTTACACTTACGGCCATCTTCTCCCTGTCCTATGCATGGTCGAAAGCCCGGAGACTGAAGCCTACGTCCCAGTTGGGACGTTCGAGCCTACGGAGCCTCCAGCATACTCTGCCACTACTCCTGCACCCAAACCTACGAATGGACAACCTGAGGATCCTGACCTTGACGCCGAAGGTGACGCCGAGATCCTCCTTGTCCGAAACAAGCCAATCACCGCCTCCATCCGCGCGACCGTGCAACACCTCAGGGCTCGAGCTGGCTTCTTATCTCGCTTCCGCGGCCTTTCCATGTTCCTCGCGTGGAACATGCTCTGCGGCTTCCTCATCTCCCTTATTGCAAACGTATTCCTTGGAAATCGATTGGGGGTTGCATTTGCCGCCATCGTCGCAGAGACTGCCCTCGCAACCTGGCACATGGCTTGGGTGCACATTGTTATTTCAGAGCCTAGCGAGAAGAGATGGTACAAGCGTATTCCCTCGATTCGAACTTGGCCAAAGATTGCCCCAGCGGTTGCTCTGTGGGCAACCACCAACCAGGTCGTGTCCATCCTGCCCATGTTGGTTTGCGGCTCCTTTGGCTCCTTGAACCGTATGAGAGACCCAGAATACGAGCCGGGTAGGAAGGATTTATACGCGGTGGGTGGTCAGGGTATGCTCGGATTTACTCTGATGGTGATTCTGTTTGTCCTACTTCAGATCCCGGCAACAGTCACTCTTGTCCGTGTTGCTGCATCAATGTTGCCGGAAGAGGACGAGACCATTGTGCCATTCGACCGTACATTTGGTGGAAAGACTACACCCGCCATTGTTGGCGGTCAAGGCAAGATTGGACTAGTCGAGGCATGGAGAAGCTTCCCGTGGGCGAGCCGCATGCGGTTGATCAAGCTGATGATCAAGGTTGTGTTGATCTTCATGGCTTGCTGGCTGCTTGTCACAATTGTCTTGGTTGCTGAAGCTCACCTGTTGTTCGGCGACAGTCTGGGTCATATGATGAAGACAATGCACGGCATTGCTGGTGCTGGCCAGTGATGGCCGCACGGATCTCATCCTCGGCTGCAATCTGCGGTCTGGCCTCACTTATGACACTGGTGCATTGCGTGTTGTGTATACTACGAAAGTCAAATTTGCATGGGAGTCGGATGGTAGGATAAGATAGTACAAAGTATCAAATATACTTTGGAATTGTGCACAAGGTGAAGCGCCCAGGTGAAGAGTGCGTCTCCATGCTCCCGAGATTCTTCCTGACTATCAGGTACTATCACCTAGCTAGCGCAGCCCTACTGGGCAAAGGACGAAAACATCCCGGGCTATCGGGATTGGCCACAGGTGTCCACAACGGGTCAAAGGGACCTTAACAGGCCGATGCCTCGGCTGTTGATCGCCCAGCAATAGCCAGGAACGCAGCTTTACAAGCCCGTGAAATTCGGCGAATCCATATGCAGGCGATGCTTCCCACGTCCAGAAAATTTTAAATGAGAGGAACCTGGGTCCTGATATAGAAGAGAGCTTTGAAATTATCGTTGTCATTGGAATTGAGCACCATGATATCACTCTGCTAAGAGAGTCGCCTCGACCTCACGCGACCGCATCTGCCCCTCCGACAAGCCTCTGGGCTCGCCGTTGATCCCTTTCGCTCCATCTGCCCGTGTCGTCACCAGACAGCCACGCTCTGGGAACAGAGATATCGTCTTGTCACTTTAGTGGGAGACCAACCTCGCACAGCACTAAATCGCCGTCCTCCGCCCTCATTTCTATACCTCTACAATGGCGCCCACGACGACTTCAATACCGACCTCGATAGACGACCTCCCTTCCTCCGAAGAAGTTAAGGAACAAGTCAAAGAAAAGGCAAAGGGAGCCGTCTCAGGCCTTCGCTCTCTCGCAGCCGGCGGTGTTGGAGGCATCTGCGCCGTCATAGTCGGTCATCCATTCGACTTGGTGAAAGTCCGGCTACAGACCGCTGAAAAGGGAGTCTACTCAGGCGCGATCGATGTCGTCAAGAAAACAATTGCTCGGGAAGGTCTTGCGCGGGGTCTCTATGCCGGCGTCTCTGCACCGCTTGTGGGCGTGACGCCCATGTTCGCAGTCAGTTTCTGGGGGTATGATATGGGCAAGCGGCTGGTTGATTCGTTCACCACCGTGCCAGTGAAGAACAACACCCCACAGTATAGCATCGGTCAGATCTCAGCAGCAGGGTTCTTCTCGGCCATTCCAATGACGCTTATTACTGCACCGTTTGAGCGTGTGAAGGTACTGCTCCAGATTCAGGGCCAGAAAGAACTCGCGCCGGGTGAGAAGCCGAAATATGCTGGCGGGGTTGATGTCGTGAGACAGCTTTACAAAGAAGGTGGAATTCGCTCTGTGTTCAGAGGGAGCGCCATGACGCTGGCAAGAGACGGACCTGGCTCTGCGGCCTACTTTGCTGTGTATGAGTACGTCAAGCGCAATTTGTCGCCCAAGGACGCCGAGGGTAACGCGACAGGCGAATTGAGCCTGCCGGCTGTCATGACTGCCGGCGCTTGTGCTGGCGTGGCAATGTGGATCCCTGTCTTCCCTGTCGATACCATCAAAAGCAGGATACAGACCGCTGAGGGACGACCGACTATCTCGGGCGTTGTTTCGCAGGTGTACAGATCCGGTGGTCTCAAGGCTTTCTTCCCCGGGTTTGGACCTGCATTGGCGAGAGCCATCCCAGCGAATGCGGCAACGTTCGTCGGCGTGGAATTGGCGCACAAGGCCATGAACTCCCTCCTTGGTTGAACGGTCAGGCTCGGTGTGCACCTGTTGGACGATGTTTGTGGTTGTTGAAGCTTTCTAATAGGTCAAGCACAGAAGCATGCATTGGGCGTCTGGCTAGATCTATCTTCAATGATATCGTGAATAAAGATACCTGTACGGCGGTACGCACCCCAACATTGCTCATTATCTCATTCTCCAGCTTTATCTTGCAGTTCGCTCTTTCATCTTACTGCAAAACTCGAAAGCAACACGCCAGAAGCCCCAAATTCCTAGTGCTGCTGATCACGCAGAATCACAGCGATTGTCAGCCTCATGTTCGTCGTTTCGAGCTCTGCACGGTCGTCAACGTAAATCTGGCTGCGGGAACAGCAGCAACGACACTCCCACCCAATTTCGTGACGTTCTCCCCCACGAAACAGCATTTGACAATGCCACACCTTCCAGAATTTGGAAAACTCTGGTGTTACATGATGGCACAGCATCTACACCATCCTTCGTCGCGTGTCCAGCCCTCGATAGGGCGTCCGCCTCGCAAATGCCCTTCAGTCTCACTTTGTCCTCTTGTTGCGGAAGGTCGTGAAGATGGAACGGGTCCAGTAGCGATTGTGTACTCAGAGGAGGGCTGGGCAGAATTAACGCGGCTTGGGAAATGGCCCCGGACGCGCGACCGAGCCTCGCCGAGCTCCAGGACTTCGTGCAGAACCGCACGAATGGAGTTGAACATTTTTTGCAGAAGATGAGTTATAAACGGTGTATTCCAATACGGGGATATCTTCCGGTCGCTTAAAAAGGGAACCCTGGTCGGTCAACCTGATGGGCATGCGATTTTATGAAGAGGACGAGGAAATGTATTCCCTCAACAGGCGCATCCTGCGGCATTATCACCCAGACGAACCGAGAGATGACAGGAGACAAGTTTCATGGAAGGTGAAGCAAACAACAAGGGAAGTACTACGTTGTCTTCTTGTGGGTTGTCCCATTTGGCCTTATCAGAATCGTTTGGATTGCTGAATGCTATCTAGCTTCTGTTACGTGAACTGTCGAGGGCCCAAGGTGAACATCCTATCTCAGGGACTCTGACCGTAAGTTTTCTGGCATGCTGTTGGATCACTTTATCATCCCTGCCATGTTGCTATCACCTAGCTATGCCATCTCATACTTCCCAAAGCAAGATGGTGCGGAGGACCATGATCCCGGCAAAATCCTGGCGGAAGTCCAAGCTGATGTACTCATAGTCTTTCTCATGCTAACCAAGCAGTCACTGCTGCTCATTATCGCCTCATTGGAAGCATTTGGCAGTGCGAGAGCCAGCAGAAGTACCATACCATTCTGTCACATGACGGTACAGCACTTACACTCGCACTCATCTCGTTCGTATCTGACCACCTCCCAAGGCATTCCGCCCCGCAGTCGAAGCTCAGGTTTAGGTCTTGGTATTGGCGTGGTACCTGACATTGATAAAAGCGCTTCGACGTGACGCCGGCGGGCTCGCCGCCCGAGCTGGCTATCCGCACCGACATCGGCAGTTTCGTTATAACTGACCTGCTGCGAGGAGGACATGATGGAGGCGCCTTGGCAGTCTTGTTTTATTGCGTGCCGATTCGGAGGTACGAGTAAAAAGGTTTCGAGGGTCGGACTTGATGTTCGGTGGTTTCTGCGATAGGTTCGATGACTTTGATGATCACCGGAATTCTGCATCGGAGAGCCACCTAAAGGGCGAACCTTGCGGCTCCAAACCAACGAAGCCTTGTCACTTCACAACAGCGTGACTTGACTGGGTAAAGGCCAAGTGATGCTCGAGGGGTAGCGGCAGTATCGATCGTGTGATAGGATCGACTCATTTCGGAAATGTCACTCGTATGGCAAATTAGCAGGTTCTTGCGGGACACCCATCTGCTTGAGGCAAACGCAGGGCACCTGGAGACGACGGCACATACCACGAAGGCGTGCCTTGAGTAAGTAATCTTCCTCATATGGGAGTCGACATATGCCGGTTTGCGGCACATCCGAAAGGAGAGATGCTATGGGAGCCAACCTCGTGAATATAAGAAGCCTAACGCCGCCGTGGAGTCGTACGCCTTCTAGCTCCCATCGTTGTTCCGTCTATGGTCGAATTCAAAGGATCCAATGCAATCTAGGCTTAAGCACTCACGACCCGTGTCTCACAGGTAGGGTAAGGTGTAGATGCCTCGGATGTTACAGTTGATTGTGTCGAACTCATCAGTAGAACACGTTGGGACTGCCCGAGATGGTCGGAAGCGGTTTCTTCACGCCCACACGCCCTTGAACATGAACATGAAAAATAGATCTCCATCTTCCGCGAATGGTGATGCTAACGTGTTCTGACCTTCTTTCGTAGCAACAAAACGCCTTCCCAATGCCATGCTGGCCGACGTAGATATGTATTAGGAAGCGTTCTTTGGTCGTGGCTGCTGGGGCGTGTGGATTTCCTACTTATGTAAGTGGATCGGCGGAGTCGCTGGCCGATTGGTAGCGGCTGAGGCATGGGTGAGGCGGGCATGAACATTACTTCGGCGTCGTCTCCGCGCTGACAACTTGGATCGTTACCTCTTGAACGTCTGACCATCGAGCCTTGCCGCAAAGCTTCGTGCCGAGCTCTTCGTCATGGTTCTTTCATTCATCCTCGTCCAGAACCGGCAGGGTAAGACAAGGCTGGCCAAGTGGTGAGTCAAATCCTCCAGTCCGGTCGAGGTTCATACTTGATGGCCGTGACGGGCATATACGAGGAGCGGCACTAACCTGGCTTATGGTGAAGGTACGCGCCGTATACAGACGAAGAGAAAGTCAAGCTGAAGGGCGAGGTCCATCGCCTCATTGCGCCCCGCGACCAGAAATACCAATCCAACTTCGTCGAGTTTCGCTCCGCACCCTCTTCCTCGACCTCATCATCTCACTCTCAACCCCTTGTCCGCCAGAACCTGTCCTCTACAAAGATTGTCTATCGGAGGTATGCAGGGCTCTTCTTCTGCGTCTGTGTAGATGCCAACGACAATGAACTTGCCTACCTGGAGGCAATACACTTCTTTGTCGAAGTCCTCGACCAGTTTTTCGGCAACGTCTGCGAGCTAGATCTTGTTTTCAACTTCTACAAGGTCTACGCCATTCTTGATGAGGTCTTCCTGGCTGGAGAAATTGAAGAGACGAGTAAACAGGTCGTGTTGACGAGGCTGGAGCACTTGGATAAACTGGAATGAGGCGTGGAGAGACCCACAAACAGAGGACACCATTCAGAGGCCTACCCGCAGCCTCGAACATATACATTTGGAACTGGGGTATCATCATATCCTTCCTAGACCGTGACCGGGTCTACTGGTCGACGTCAGCGCACCATCTGTAGCGCTGGGAGGGCTAGATCGGTTCCTTTTCGACGGATAAATAGGTCTTGGGGGTACGCAATCGGCACTGGGAGCCACAGCGATCCCAATTGCAGCACTGATCCAGGCTCTTGACCAGCGACAAACCTTGCTGTCGAGGACCCAACGAGTTCGCCGGAGCAACAGCGACCTTGACCGCAACCGCACAAGGAGAATTCTCAGGCTGCAACATAGGTTTCGTCAGAAGGTCAGCGTGGTGACCCAAGGACTGGAGGAGGACACTGATCCCACCCGGGGTGAGCAGTTCGGGAAGGGCAAAGTGCCCCTGACAAAGTGTCAGCACTGTCGTCTTACAGAGAGAGCCGTGGTATGGAACCCGCAACGACGGGAAGGGCTTAATGAGAGGTGTGGCATCGTCATCGATGCATGATAATTCAGAGACTGTGAAATCCGAGGCCATGGTCCTTCCCATCCAGTCCATTTGCCACATCTATCTCTTCAGCGCTGAGAACCTTTTCGCCAAATCGTCTACGGTTGGTACCTTGCCAGGTACTACTGCTGCACCTCCACCCCCGCCCGACGCTGGACTCTTGCCCTTGGCCGTTCCAGTAAATGCTGCTGACTTCGCAGTACTGTTAGTCTTGCCTACCTCTCCGCCTCCGGGCAACTTGACCTTCGGGCTTAAATTGTCTGACCTCGGACCGGGCGGTGCCACCGAGACAGGACTCTTTGCTCCTCCTGGCTCCAGACTCGTCGGGGGCGTCGCATTCTGTAGATTCCCAATGTCAATCTTGTTCGGCCGCGAGGGTGTCGCTGGTGCTGCTCCGTCCGCAAGCAGAGGCGCCTCCTTGGCCCCACCCCCGACATCATCGTCCTCGCCATCCACTTCCTCACCCAACGCGTCGATTTGCTCGCTCTCCGCCTGCCGGGGCCAGTCGACATTATATGTCCGTGCAATCTCCTCAAGATATGCCTGCACAAGCTTCGCACTCGGAGGGTCGACCTTCAACTTGTCCACCACCCGGGCAGGCACACAGTTATCTTGATTCTCATTTGCGCGGATCGCAAACTCCTTCCCAAACCGGTCGATCAGCATGTTTCGCACGATGCCCAATTCTCGGACGTCCCGCGGCAGACGAGGCGCAGAGTAGATGATGCTCGCCGCCGCTTCTTCCAAGCCGGTGTCGTCGCCTGCTTGCGCAGTGCCCTCTTTGATGTTTTTGTCCCGGACGTCGAGCAATCCCGCCCTCGCAAGCAACAACTCTGCATATAGTTCTAGAATCTCCATCAATTCCACCGTGATGTCCGTGTGGATGATGTTTTCGACCCGGATGCGCGCCGAGGCCTCGCGGGACTGGGCCAGCAGTTCGGCCATTTCGCGCCGGGCGCCGACGGAAAGCGCCGTGTCTTTCTTCTGAGCATTGCGCAGACGGGGGATCAAGAGACGGAGGGTAGATTTCAGTTTCACCTGTGAGAATGAGAGAGAGAGAGAGTCAGCAACATCAAGACGCGTTGGCCCCGCCTGAGGAGAGGCCATGGAGCAGGAATGACGGCCAGAGAGTGCGGCGCCGCGGCATTGAGAGTTTGAAAACGCCCAGCGTGGTCCCCGAAAACATGTGAGGACGAAGGTTCATCGCTGGAGGAGTGCTCACCGTCTGAGGTGATGCCGCAGGCATTTCGACACTTAATGTGAGTGGGTGTTGGTGCTGGCCTCCCGTTCAACGCCGAGCGTGTCTGGAGGGGAGAAGGTTCTCGCGATGCCCGGGTCTATAGACCGGTAGTGCCTTGAAGTACAATTCTGTGCAAGGGTCAGTGCAGGGAGCTATGCTCGTAAGATGTAACCTCAGAATGAATACACCGTTGTTGCGTGGAGGGACCTCGAAGTTCAGCGCTGCACAAAGAGAAGCGGGGTGTTGAAGGCGGCGGAAGAATCCATATCCAGAAACATGGCATGGCGGGGAAAGGCTGTGCTTGGGGGCGGTGCGACAACACCACAACTGGGATATCGACGATTTGATTATAAGCAACTTCAGGCAACTATATACTTCGAATCAGCTTCGGCATGTCCCAACGCTCAATCCCCCAGCCGCAGGGCGCGTCTCTGAGCTGTCCGACTCCCTCCCAAGGCACTTCTGCAACCATGGTCCGCACGTCCCCCAACCTGAGAATCGCGCAACAAAACAGACGTGGATATCGTTACAACAGAGGTCTCCAATCCCTAAATATTCTGAATGTGTGCGGCGCTCCCAAAAATGTCTTTCATGTGCGCGACCATCTCCAAGCATGTGAATGAGATGGTCGACGTAGCTGCGTGCCCTTGCCGGCATTACCAGAATGATTTCGGACATGGAAAAGTATGCTTGCTCCAATAGCAATAAACATGTGCGAAGAAGTGAAAGATCTTGTCAGGTCATCCAGCTGATGGAGTGTCTGCAAACCAGCTGCGCTAGAGATCCAAGGCTCTTACTCTCGCTCGGATTTGTTGTGCCTCCTGCAGAATCCCACAGGTTGACAAGGAGGTTTGAGGTTTCATAATGAGGCCAGGGCGCCCAAGGCCAGAGCTGAAAGGATGCCGATAGCTGAACCTTTCATCATCGAGGCAGCCCCGGTACTGGGTACAACTGAAGGGAGAGATGAAGCACTCGGCCCGGTTGGCACCGCTGTAGCCTCGGCAGTGGCTCCACTGGATCCGCCTGTGGGAGCCTCGTAGGTTGTGTGGTTGAACAATGAATAGTATGGGGATTGACTTGGCAGCCTGGTACCGTAGTCGGTCGTGGTCGGCGCGGTCATTGTGAGGGCCGCAGGGTATGAGCTCGTTGAGAGAGCCGACGAAGACGTCCAGGAGTCTTCGGATGAAGAAGGGCTTGAAGACGAAGCCGCAGTCTGGCTAGATGTAGGTTGAGAGGACGAAGAGGAGTCGGAGGGTGACGGCGAGGAGCTGCTGGTCTGGCCGAAGAATTGACCACCATTGGGACCGCCGTTGCTGGCACTCGGTGAGCTTGGACGGTTCGAACTCGAGCTGCCGCTGTTACTGTCGCTCTGGTCACCACCGGCATTGAAGACCACAAAGTTGGCGGTTGCACCCCGTGAAACAGTGACGACGCAGAACGCACCACCGCCCGCCCCGACGCTAGACCCGCCAATCATTTCGTTCACGCCGTTTTGACTTGGGTCGATCGCGCAGGGCAACCCATTGCAACCGCCATTTGGGCAATCGATCTTTACACCCCAGGTTGGTACCTCGTTACGGAAGGGGGTGGCGGGTTCGAGGTAGATTGGATTCCATCCAAGCTTGATGAACGTGTTGCCCGAGTTGTCGGCGTTGGCTCCGGCGACATACGGAGACCAATTGCCCCATGGGTTCGAGCTGCTACCCCACACGCACGCTTGATCGGTGCTGATACCAGGGGGATTGATGTAATAATGTGCGGCTGTTTCGCACCAATAGCTGGGATCTGGCACAGCAAGGCTCGCGTAGCTAGTAACGGCGGTGGGAATCAACATGGCTTCGTTTCCTGGCAGGACAGTCTGACAGAAAGCAACCACACTACCGGCATTGTTCTGAACACCGATGTTGCTGCTGGTGCTCTGGCAGTATGGCTTGTTGGAGAATGGTTTTTGGATGTTTCCATTGCTGTCGCAATATAATCCACCATTCTGAGTGTATCAGTCAGGGGGAGATCGAGACACAGCGGGGAACAATACTAACCATGGATTTTGGATATGAATACGATATCGCACTTGGATCCCATTGCATTGAGACTTGACCTGGCGGACACGCATAAGGACAATAGCTGCCAGGTGTACATGGCTGGTCTGGACTCATGGCCCATCCGCCGTTTTGAGCCCCAGGCGTGACGGGGACCAAGCCGGCGTCGGTTGGGAAAGCGCATTGTCCTTGCCGTTTTTCTATGAGGGCGTTTGAAACGGTGGTTTCCGGGACCGCTCTTATCTCCACCCCTTGCTCTCCGTCCTCAACAGTCGACCTGGCAGCAACTTCACGGTGGGCGCGATGTCGTTTGTGCAAAGCTTCGAGATGTTCGTGGACTCCGCCGTGTTTCGCGTTGACGACAGACGCGAGGAGGAGCAGGAGCGCGCTCGCGCTCGATGTGATAGTTCGTTTTCGCATTTCTGCGGGTGTTCGTCAATGTTAGAGCTGTTGCGAGTTGAGCATCGCCTTGCGACACCGGACCGTGCTCGGAAGGGACAATTGTGCGAACTCGTAAAAGAGTGACTAGGGTCAGTTGTTTGGTAAGGAACGTGGGTGCTCGCAGAGCGCGCGACAGCGAAAGACGACAACAATTCCAGCGACAACAAACCGAAACCCAGACGCAAGATCGACGAGAAGGAATGGGAGGGTTAGTGACGATGCGGAGCGGTTAAGGAGAATGCAGATCACGCTCTCCAGCGCAAATTGCTTGTGACAATGGACAGGCCATGCAAGGCTGGCGCATTGCTGGTGGCCTCCTAGCTTTGGACATGACCCACCGCCGGCACTGTTTGTGTTGTCAATGGGGTAAAGTCAGGGATGCCAGCGCGGCCGGCCTCAATCGCGTCAAGCCGCGGTCCGCTTTTCGAGGTGACAATCTCATGCCGCAAATCACAAAAGCCCGACCAGAGCTTGATTCTTCGCGCCTGATCGAGTAATGTCCGTGGCCGATCTGTTTGATCGAATCGGACGAGGAGCTGCCTCGTTGCCGTGTAGATGCGAGCTTGGAATGTTGGCAGGCACTGGATTCTCGCGTTCCAGACCTGCAGTTTGTCCATGCTCCTGGACGAGACCGATCCATGGTGGTTCGTTCTTCGAGTCAATCGGCTTTCGGTTGTGGAAACAGTTCGACTTTGATACCATGGCTCCCTCAAGAGCTGGCCCATCAAGTGTGATAAAACCTCAAGCGCCCCTTTGTCTGGGTCGCCCTGGTTGCTGGGGCCCAGAATTTAAGCCTGGGGCCGGGAAATTTGCGCCGCTCAGCCACCAGGGAAGTGAAGCTCGGCACAGGGAACCGCAGCCACTTGTTTTCTGTCCACCCCGGGTTCTGATGGGACGTCCGGAGTAGTAGTTCGTGAGATGTCAGCTATTACATAAATGCGTCGATGAGCTGCAAAGACGTGGTGCCCCGTTATTGAGCAGTTTGTCCGGAGTACTCTGTAAGGTAAGCAGGTAAAGAAAGGAAGCTTTGGTTTACAGTGAATTCAGAACAACCTGGCCCGCTTCACGCCGTCAGGCTTGGCCAAACAGCGCCGCCTCGGCATGACCCTCCATGTCAGTGGTGAAAGAGCACATCGACACCGAGTCGTGCATGGAAGTCCACCATCCTCCGTGCAACCGGATAGCTGTAACGAGGGTTTGCAGTTTCTTCTGCCTCCCGCTCTCACTTGGATGGGGGAGGCAGGTCCTTCCAAGGCGATTCCGCCGCAAACCCTCTCCACCCCCAAGATATGCAATAATGCTTTGCAAGTAGGACAAACTCCTCGACCTCATCCATCCATTCTAGACCTTCAATGCGGTCCTTTTCTTCCGAGGATATCCATTTCTGCCAGATGAAATCAATGTCCGCTGCTTCTGCACCCCCGCTGGTCCCTTGCGATTCACCGCCAAACCCATACGTGCGCAATCGTCCTATCTGTTCCTTGAGATCATGATACTTCTCCAGAGTCTGTAACTGCAACCCACGACTTGCCAGGTTGCTTACCATGGTCTTGCCAAATGGATCATGCGGACGTATCGGTTCGTAGATGACAATGGCGAGAGCCACCGTCTCAGGAAACAGATTCGAGAAGTATCGCAGTACGGCGTCGGCGTCATCCGGGGGAAGATACACGAGGCAGCATTCCGAGATAATCAAAGTTGGAAGTGTTGCGTCGATGCCCGGAAGGGGTACATCCTTCTGTGGCAATTGTCGCAGATCTTGGGAATGGACGAGATAGTCAGCGGTGACCAAGGTCGGACCATCCGGCGAGGATGTGGCATGTTCCGCACGCATGTCGACGCCTGCATGCGCTTTCGCAGTAGACGCAAAGGCATCGCTGCGCATATGAGCGATCTTCCTCCTGGTGTTTGCCTCAAAGTCAAGTTCATGGTAAACAAGGTCGAGTTTCCGCCGCTTCTGCTTCAAACGAAAGTATCTCGTGTCGCTGCCCGCACCCAGAGAGATGATCTGTTTGCAACCCTCTTGAGCCGATGACAAGAAACTGTCTACAACGCGATCGATGCCAGTGGTTCTGACATATGTCCCTGCCAATCATAAATCGACGATTGAAAAGAATGGTGCATGTCACTGTCCTACCTCGATTCATCAGCGGTAACCGCCTTGAGACGGAGCCACCGCTATGCAAGAGCGCCACGAACGGATCCTCGAGATAGCCGGCGTCGACAGCACTTTGACGAGAGGTTGCGGCGTCAATGTCCGTATTCTGGACGACCGCGTCATGGTTGACTTTGCGGCGTGAGTCCGGTCCTCCAACGTTGGGAGAATCGGATGTCTGACCCCTTCCTCGTCCGCGAAGGCCTCCTCTCCGGAGAGAGTTCAGGTTCGGTATCGACGGCGCGGACATGATGGCAGAGGCAAGGAATGATTGTTAGTATCACCGCGGGTCAACCATATGCAGATACGAAGCGAGGGCGAGTGTCGAGGTGCAAAGAGCTAAAAAGGTCAACTGCGAGGCCCTTCAAACAGTCAAGCTTATGTAACCGTGCCTGGAGCTGGCGGCCGTGACGTGACGTGTGCGCGGGTGAAGCCGATGGGTGGCCGAGGTGCCCCCCCACGCCCCCCTGCGGCTCGTAGACAAGCCTCGTGGCATCAAGCCCCAATTGTACTGTCGCCTACCGTAGCTGTGTGGTACTGTAATTGTCTAATATATCACTCCAATGTAGTATTGCTTGCAATCAAGATGGTTGCTTGAACACTGGCCTTCTGCACTCTACGATTGTGCGGCTATGGTCCATCATTCCCGGTGTTCTTAATGGGAGCGGACTATATGGGGACATCGAAAGCATTGGTAGACATAGATTGGGATGCTGCCAAAGAAGTTATGTGAACATCAAGGTTCAACTCGTTCTAAAGGGTGGCATTTACACATTTGGATGGTTAGAGGACGATCCAGCAAGGGTGGGAAAAACATCTTCAGAGAGCCAACGGAAGCAACTCGGTTCCATCCCCAAGCTGCTAAAGGCCCAGCGCCCAGTCCATCAGGCGTAGTTGAAATTGTTCCGACAGAGTGGACAGCTCGAACTGTTGGAGCTCTTGAACCACCTGAACAGGCACGCACCATGGAAGGTATTCCTGCAGGTCCCGCATCGCTTGTTGGGAATCTGCATATCGGTACCAATGATAGAATAGCAGATGGCACATTCGCTTTGTCCTTTCAATGCCCCTTGCACGTTTCGTCGAAAGGCGATGAGGCCTTCAATGATGCTGCCTGTGCTGAATATGATGATCTGAATGGTCCGCAGCCACGATTGCCAGTTCTTTTCAGACACGCCCACTCGAGTACGCGGAAAGACACTCGGGGAATCCAGAGGGTAACTCTTCGGGAGTGAGATGGCCAGAGAAATTGGCGGTGACTCGGGATCAACAGCAATCGAGGCCACTGTCTCGGCTCCACTGAGTGATGTCTTGATCGTCAAGGGTGAATCGCCCTCATCTTGGGATTGGCTTTGCACCCACCTGCTGACTGTGGCGGCGGCGGCTGTGATCAAGGCTGGCGAAAAGTACTTCTGCGTCCAGCTCTCGAGTGGCGACTTGACACGATTCTTTTGCTCGATGAACCAGCTCCGGGTGAGCCCGGGAAGGAATAGTAAGCAGCAATAGTAAAGATGCATGGCCAAGCGCTGCTCCTCTTGTTCTTCTGTTTCACTGGTGCCAAGTTCGAAGTCTTTGACATTGGTCTTCGAGGCGTCAAGCGGGTGGCTACTTGTGATCCGGCAGACACCGCAAATCATGTCGAGCAGATCCCCCACTACTCCTTTCTCTTTGATATCCGCAGTGTACAATTCCTGAAGCTTGTATGAGGCGTTCGGAAAGTGATCGAATACCAGGATCCAGCAGAGCAAATAACCTCGCTGTGTTGGCGCATCCGTCCTCGGGGAGGTCTGCGCCATGTCAAACACCAACTCCAGGAGCTCTGGTGGCAGATGTGCGACTTTCTTTTCCAAGGCTAGGTCTAATGAGATCTGCTCTTGTTCCACAGGGATAGAGCGATGGAGTAAGTCGTAGGCTGCGCCTTGGATGGAGTCCTCTGTTGACGAAAGATAAGGGTACAGGCTCACATTGTGTCGCGCAGGGATCTGTGAGAGTTGCCTTCCCAGTAGTTCAGCAGTGATCCGGCTAGGTTGGTTGATCTCGTTCAATGGGTCGCTAAAGCCACTCAAACAATCCAGTAAGCCTTCTTCCAGGATCGGCTCCGCGCCCCTCCAGGCGTCCACGAGATCCTCGTTCGCGTCGTCAAATTTGGCCAGAGACCTGAGGCGCCCGTAGAGCCTGAGTGACGCATGGAGGACGGGAAGATCCTCATTCCAGCTACTGCCGCTCTGCAAGATAGCCGCGAGGCTCTGAAAGATTTTTTCCCAATGCCCTCCATATAGGTCTTTGACGGCCACAACGACGGGCTCAAGAAGTCTGATAGCTAGCGTTTGGAAATCTGATCCTGCTGAATCCTCAGAAAGCATGCGTACTAGAGTCTGCATGAGGAAATTCTGGCGTTGGCTCGGTATACCCTCCATGGGTTCGGGACTTTCGGCTAGGAGCACGTCGAGAAGAACCAGTGGCCTCAATGCCATGCTCGAATTGGAGGGGGAATCTGTGCCAGTTACAGCTGCAACCAACTCGTTCAATAGCTTCCGTCCTTGTTGTGAGCCGATGAAGTAATCCCGGCAAGCAGAAATCAAGCTGGCGGATCGGACGACTTCGTTTGCGCGACCGAGGTCCTTGATTTCTACTTCAAAGGCTGAGGTGAGCGTTGTAAAGCCATGCTCTTCAACAAAGCGCGATGCGATATTGGTAAACGCCAAACCGTGATAGTACGCCTCTGGAGCCAACGAATCTGTTGAACGGATCTCTTCTATCCAAAGCTTCATTATCTTGTCATCCTGTATCCACTTCTGCACTAGTGAGTTGCCTTGGGAGAGTGCCTCGACAGCCTCTTCCACGACATCATTGCTAGTGTTTTGCCAAAGGCCATCTGGGCGCTCCATGGTCAAGTTCTCATTGACGACCTGTAGGGCCAGAGGGTAGTAGGTGTACAATGTTATCAATTGCTCTTGAGACTGTACCATGGAGAGGTTTGTAGCGTGCATCATCTTGGTCACGTATAGGAACAGTCGAAATAGGAAGGAATGGCCTTCCGCGTCTCTAGATAGTGTTGGTATGCTCGCATCGACCGGCGTAATCATGGAGATCAAGCCGCGTAGGGGACTGGTGATAGAAAGCGGTAGGGGTGGCCGCCTAGCGATGTGACCTTTAAGGGAGATCTCCCACTGAGTTGCGGTGGGAAGAAGTGAGCGGAGCACGTCATCATTTGGTGATGGTAAGGCTGTCAAGGTGTCTTTGGCAACGTCGACGAGGACCAAGGCGTAGAGAGGATCACCTATTCCGGACAGCTGATCTGCGATAAGGGCTGCAGAAGAGACTGCTGTGGACGACGTTCCTGCCGGCGTGCTCTTCAGCTTTCCTAACAACGAGCTCGCAAGCTCGGCTGATTCCTCATCATCGGAATCGGAGAGCAGGAGTAGCTTGGAGAGGAGCAGTCTTCCTACATCGTCAAAGAAGGGGTTGGGGTTGGCAATATGGTCGCTGAGAAGGCTGAGCATGAAGCGAAGAACTGCTTGCTTGGATTCTGTTCCAGAGTCTGGAGATAGCTGATCGACTAGCTTCTGGCAGATGCTCTTGTGGAGGGCAGAGGAGGTAAGCTTGGGATTTCGAAGTACGCTCTTGACCGCCTGCTGGGTAGTCAAGGTGTCAATTTGCGATGATATTCGATCTAAGATGAAGGGCTCGAAATCAGGGATTCGCAAACACTCTTCTTCAGAGAGGTCACTAGCGAGTCGCCCCAATGCGCTGGAAACCCTGGGATCATCGCCGACAGAGACCAACGTCCTGAAGACTTGTGCTAGTCCTTTGCGTGTATGCAGGAACAATGACACCAAGTACTCTGTTGATGGGCTGGTAAGCAGCCTCAGAGCATCCGACTCCAGGAACATTTCCAAGGACTTCGAAACCGGCTCGGTAGCGGCGACGGCTTCGAGGACAGCAGCAGCACCATATGGCTTTCCATTTCGTGCCCTCAAGAGCTCGAGCGCTGTATTAACCAAGCTCTCGTCTGATCTTCGAATCACGTCGGCTGCGTGTACCTTCTCCGATGAGGCAAGGTGTTGAGCTTCTAGGACGATTCCTTTGAGTCGGAATAGACGCTGAGCTTGGGAGATCACGCTGTCCTGTGACTTCGCGAAGTCATTTGAGGACTCTGGCAGCGACATTTTCATACGATCAGCGACATTCTGGGACAGATTTGTCCAGGTAGTTTCAAAGCAAGAATGCATCCCTCGACGGAGGATACTGACGAGGATTGACGCCGCTATCTCGGTATTGCATGTTTTCGGAAGCTCCCACGTATTTTGCTTGGGGTCTGGCACAACATATTGAGTGACCAAAGGGAGGACATTGTCCTCAAGCAACTTCAGCCTGGACTGGTCGTCATTCAATAGTTCCAGTAGCCAGAAGGAGATCTCGGCATAAGATGACCATGCAGCTTCGAGGTTCTGACGGGGCTCTTCGCTACTGGTCACACCGGCCCGCAGAGACTCGAGCAAGCTCGTCGCATCTTCCAAACGGGCCTTGCCATCTTCTGTGATGGTGCTCCAAGTGGCAACTGGGATTTTCTTGATTACCGCCCTGACATCAGACCAGAATTCAGCTGGACCTCGTTGTGAGCCTTTTCGCAGAAACTGAAATAGCCGTTTTGACGCCGCCGTTTTCGAGGTGTAATCCACCGTCCATATCTCGGGTCGGACCGATGTGAAACTGAGAAGAGCTTCAGAAAGCTGGCGAGATGAGCCGAGCTGGTTGCTGTGCAGGGCTTTACCAATGAAGCAAGCACTGAGCGTCTTCCAATCCAACTCTTGGGAAATTGTATCAGCGCATGTTTTGGCTAAGCTACAGATAGCTCTCCGCAAGGTTGGATCCTGATGCGACGAGTATTCCCATAACTTCTTCTCCTTGAGAATGATTTTGATGCTGTCTACAACAGCAAGCTTGTCCGTACGGTCTTCTGGGTAATTGACCTTGATGACCTGGCTGAGCAATTGCACCGCGTTACCCACCACACGGATGAACTTGGACTCTGCATCGTCAGGTGTGGTTGAGCGTTCGTCGCTCAACGTTTGAGATGTCTGTACAAGAATCGCATCGTTGGCGTACTCAAGCAGCGCGCCTCGATAGACTTTCCATAACGTCCGCCTCTTATCTTCGGTGTTGAAAGCCGTTGAAATCGAGTCTTGTGCCGTTCGAGCAACCAAACGGTCACTGTCATATACGCCCGAGAGCCATGCTCCGATCACTTTGGGCAGATGGGGTGCTATTCTTTTGCCGGCAAGGGTTGTGAAGGTGCCTTGCAGAGTATGAGCGAGCTGGCGAACTCTCCGGGAGTTATCGATTGAGGTCCGAGGGTACAGCAGGATCTTGTCGCGGTCAGTTGACGGCAATCATACCAAGTGAGGAATGACAAACCCAGGCATTCAACAGGCCAGCCTCGATGGCTTCACCCGAGCCTAACGAGTCCACATAATCTTGCAGTTCCTCGAGAGCCTTTGCTTTGGTTGTACTGTCCTTCTTCCCTAGATTCCGTAATGTGACAACGAGGTTGCCGTTCGTGATACTGCTCAGGTCCGGTTGTTCAGCGATGTAGGACAACGGGGACGGCGTAGTTTGGAATCCGGTAGGAGCTGGGGAGCCGAAGCCGGAACCAGGTGAGGATGACCCAAAGGTGGCAGAAGCAGCACGGGCGCTCGCAGCTGATGCCTGTGACTTGAACTTCTTGCTCATGCTGCCCCAACATGCGATGGTCGACAGATTATTTCAACTCTTGAGATTTAGTGGGGGAGCCTTGCGGGGTGAAGGCCAAAATTTTGTAAGTCACGTCAATGACGTGTGACCAGAGTTCGAGGTTGAATCCTAGGCCCGAAAGACGCCTGCAGCCTGGACGCGTGCGACCGCGGCGGCGGAAAAGTTGACCCTCATCTCGTCTACAAGTCGTCCAGCCGTCCACTTCTTCTCCACGTTTGAATATCTGGCCCCCTCTGAGTCGTGCACACGCATCTTGTCCTGTCGGTTACGGAGCTGCTTGGCCAGGGATACAGGGAGCGGTGGTCAATCAAGGCCACGCTCCCACCATGAAGTTCTTCATCGAGTACGAAGCTTGCGTTGGAAACTGTGACTGCCTGGCTGACCTCCTTGTAGTGACCTCCCTATTCTCTTTCCCTATCCTCGTGTCTACCCGGAGCAATATGCCTACATGTGCGACCTCAAACGGACCCTTGACGCGGGAGGTCATTGCGTTCTCGAAATGCCTTCGGGGACTGGCAAAACCGTTTCCTTGCTGTCTCTCATTGTTGCGTATCAGCAGCACTATCCTGAGCACCGCAAGCTCATCTACTGCTCGCGTACCATGTCAGAGATCGAGAAGGCCTTGGCCGAATTGAGGTCGCTCATGAAATATCGCGCGAAGGAACTCGGATTCACCGAAGATTTTCGAGGTTTGGGCTTGACGAGCAGAAAGAATCTGTGCCTACATCCGTCGATCAAGCGAGAGAAGAGCGGGGCGGTGGTTGATGCTAGATGTCGAAGTGTTACAGCTGGCTTCGTAAAGGAGAAGAAAGAGCGAGGAGAGGACGTTGAGCTGTGTGTCTATCACGAGAATCTGGATCTGCTCGAGCCTCACAACCTCCTCCCCCCTGGCGTCTTCACCCTGGACGAGTTGCTACAGTATGGCGAAGACCACAAGCAGTGCCCCTACTTTTCCGCCCGTCGGATGATGCCCTTCTGCAATGTCATTATCTATTCTTACCACTATCTCCTTGATCCGAAGATCGCAGAGCGCGTCTCGAAAGAGCTCTCCAAGGACTGCATCGTTGTCTTTGACGAAGCCCACAATATCGACAATGTTTGCATCGAGTCGCTCTCCATTGACTTGACGGAAGATTCACTGAGGAAAGCGTCCCGTGGCGCCAACAACCTCGAGCGCAAGATCGAAGAAATGAAGGCGTCCGACGAGCAGAAACTACAGGATGAATACCAGAAGCTCGTGGAAGGTTTGAGGGAAGCAGATGAAGCCAGAGCAGAGGACGCCTTCATGTCCAACCCGACGCTGCCTGACGATCTGCTGAAGGAAGCCGTTCCCGGCAATATTCGGCGGGCCGAGCATTTCGTGGCTTTCCTCAAACGCTTCATCGAGTATCTCAAGACACGCATGAAAGTCTTATATGTCATCCAAGAAACCCCGCTTTCATTCCTTGCACATCTAAAAGAATTGACCTTCATCGAGCGCAAACCCCTGCGTTTCTGTGCCGAGAGACTGACCTCACTGGTCCGCACGCTAGAATTGACGAACATTGAAGACTATCAGCCGTTGCAGGAAGTGGCCACATTCGCAACACTCGTTGCGACCTATGAGTCTGGCTTCCTGTTGATCCTTGAGCCATTCGAGACCGAGCAAGCGACAGTGCCAAATCCTATACTTCATTTCGCCTGTCTCGATGCATCTATTGCGATCAAACCAGTCTTCGAACGTTTCTCCTCTGTCATCATCACCTCAGGAACTATCTCTCCGCTGGAGATGTATCCAAGGATGCTGAACTTCAGCACGGTCACTCAAGAATCATATCCCATGTCACTTGCAAGACGATCATTTCTGCCCATGATTGTGACACGAGGTTCAGATCAGCAGTCTATCACGTCCGGCTTTCAGTCTCGCTCGGATCCAGGAGTGGTACGAAACTATGGTGCCTTACTGTTCGAATTTGCCAAGATCACGCCAGATGGCATTGTCGTCTTCTTCCCGTCCTACCTCTACATGGAAATGATCATTAGTATGTGGCAGGGCATGGGTATACTGGATCAGATATGGACCTACAAGCTGATCTTGGTGGAAACACCCGATGCTCAAGAAACCAGTCTGGCATTGGAGACTTACCGCACTGCATGCGAAAATGGCAAGGGCGCAATTTTACTGTGCGTCGCTCGGGGGAAAGTGTCTGAAGGGATCGATTTCGACCATCACTATGGCCGTACTGTGTTATGTCTTGGGGCACCTTTCCAGTACACCGAGTCCAGAATCCTCAAAGCACGCCTGGAATTTTTGCGAGAGAATTACAGAATCAAGGAACAAGACTTTTTGTCTTTCGATGCCATGAGACATGCAGCTCAATGCCTGGGACGAGTCTTGCGAGGGAAGGATGACTACGGGATCATGGTTCTCGCTGACCGCCGGTTTCAGAAGAAGCGTAGTCAATTGCCTCGATGGATTGCTGAAGAAATCACAGATGGCCAGACCGGGTTAAGCACTGATGCTGCAGTGGGTATGGCGAAGAAGTTTCTGAGGACAATAGCCCAGCCACTCAGGCCTGGGCAGAAACTTCCGGATGGTTCAACGAAAGGCAAAGATAGCTGGGACCTGAAGGAGTTGGAAAATTTCCAGAAAGAGCAGCGAGAGAGACGCGGTGAAGGAGATATGGGAAGAGAAGACGCGACGATGCACGATTACATGCACAGCGAGGTCAACGGGTTGTCCGCGCAGAATGGAGGCAATGGTCACGTTGAAGGACCAGATGAGTTTGATGATGATATTGCCGATGAGGATCTTCTTATGGCTGAGGCCATGATTGTGGAATGAACCAAGGACAAGATCCAGGTTTAAATCTTCATCTGGCCGACTCATGTTCCCGCCTTCCTGGTCCAACAACATTTCAGCTTCTTGATTATGGCTTGAACTGGCCAACCTGTGCGCCTCTGACTGTCCAACAAGCGGTTGACCAACTCCCGGCGAGCTTCGTCACTTTGCAGCCATTGCGCACCTGTTCCATGTCAGGTCCTGTTGCCCAGCATTACAGAGAAACGTACTGTAACAGATTGGGCCATAAGAATTTACCACCACTGGGTCACTGTTCGCACAGAAAGCTATTCCACATATTGCTCTTGCATGAGCCTCGAAATCGACGTCTTCCGCCGTCACCGCAGCCCACAAGATCATGACGACATGCCAATATTGCATTGCGGCAGCTTCGTGTACTTAGCGAAGGATCTGAACGAGTCTGTGGCAGCTCACCGTGACAATCCTGAATCATTTGGATCCTGGGAAATATGTCTCCATCCGACTCGTGGTACGCTCCGAAGGGCAAGCGACTATACCAGTACCCAAGCGCTTGCTGAAAATCTCCTAGGGCTCCTTGAGGGGTTTTGAAGGCGGCATTGATCAAACGTGCAAGCAGCAAGGTGATTTGATTGGCATGGTCATCGTCACGGATCAATTCGATATTGACCTGCCCGACATCGACTTTCAAGGGACACTCATTGAGCAGTGAAAAAGTGATGTCTTCCCGGAGATAGTTCCAGAGACCTGCCCGGAGAAGAGGCACTTCTGGAACACTTGATGCCAGCGAGGGCATCAGTGAAAAGGCGCCGAAAAGGTGACGGTTGGGGTCCTCCTCCTCTTGTTCTCGTCAGCAAAGGTCAAATAGGTCATGCTGGTTTTTGGCTTACCCGCCAGGATCTCGTACGACCGCAATAAGCATGTCGCCGCCAGTGCAGTCCCGTCCGCAATAGCAGAGTCAGCCTGCTCGAGTCCGATCAAGAGCCGTAAACAACGGGCATGGTATCTTTCTGCCAGCACTTTCAGACCAGCGCGGCCTGTTCTGGTCTGATGGATAGCCGCGAATGCAACGATGGCGCTCAGCAGCAGACTACTCCGCAGAGCTTGCTTTCCCACCACACTCTTGAAGCTGTTGCCCAAGTCATTGAGATCATACCACGGAGCCAGCACTTTCAAATAGTGCTGGAAGCATTGCGCGATCTCCTGGGTCTGCAGCTCCGCAGTTGGCTCCTCAACGGCAAACGTAGAGGCTTGCTCTGCGCCCTCTCCCGCCTTCTTTTGGCCATCTCCCCCGCTCACAGCGCGTAGTCGAATCTTGAGTGGAATTGTGCGGTCACACCAGCGGCCGGTTCGCTCACACCGGCCGCAGGTTGGCAGCTTCTCGTCGCCTGTATCCACGTCAGACACTGTATGTATTGGTAAGACGTCTTTACATTTTAATTTGCGAAGCCGGCATGTTCTGCTTCAGCCATGGCGTCAGATCCTGTCGTGCTGCGAGGGCACCAAATTACCAAGCTATGACCAACATCAGTTAACAACAGCGAGTATCGTCGATAAGAAAAGTACGGGCTCACAGTTCTTGCTCACCGTTCTGGCCATGTTCCAGGTGCCGTTGCGCTGTCGCCAGGGTAAACAGTCTGCCTCGTTCAGGCGCTGTCCTCTGATATATCCTAGAGGATGAAAGTTGAAAATCTGGGGAATCTCAGTCGGTCATGGAGCTGCGGAAGAAGTGGGGAAACCGCTTTCTGAAGGACTTGGCCATTCATGATAAGTTATTGTTGACCCCTCAACTATGGCGACGGCATCTGCCTGGCTACGGGCTTTGACTGAAATCATAGCTATTCCCAAACCCCCGATCAAGATATCTCCCATGCGCCTCACTTTCACTCACGAAATCTGCTCGGACATCGAGATCTCCTCCATCATCTATGAACGGTCTTATTTCTTCTGCAAGCTCCAGTCTCATCTGATTACGATACCAAGGCGCGAAATGGACTGCCTCTAGTCAGCAGACAAACACGGATACTGTTGAAGGTAAAGCGAACTCATCGCAAGCATGACTCGGACGTCCGAAGTCATGTTCGGCATTCCGGCGTGCCAAAGTCTCAGGTCACGGACCACTATGCTGCCTTTCGGAATACATGGCTGTATCGGAGGGCTTGTCCTGGCTCTTTCTTCCAACAAGGACGCACGAATTCGACCCGAGGCGCGGTCACCATGCGCACCTTCTTGGGCCGCTATCCCAAATTTATTGTGTGTTTGCAACCAGATCTCAGTCGAACCATTCTCTGGTCTCATATCGATCAACGGAACGTTAACAACTAGAGCGAATGGGTGATCCGGGTGTACAAAATCTGCGTCGGAGTGCACCGGCTGTCTCTGTGGAGGAGCATCTGCCGTAGGAGGCATTGCAGAATTGCCAGAACAGAATGTCAACTTGGGACGAGGTCCCAGTACCGCCGAAGTAATCTGGGTTGCTATTGGATCTTCGCGGGTCATTGTTAGCTAGGAAATCGGGGAATGGCACGCCTAGACTGACTCAGGAAGATTTGAGGATGGAAGAACTCCTTCACGGGAGGCGCATCTTGTTGCAGGTTGCCCTGGTTGTAATTGAAAGGACCGTCTTTCCCTCTCGAGCGCAGAATGAAGGCGTCTGCGACCATTCGACTGTTCAATCTGTCCAGGAGCTCCGTATCGATGGCGTTCTGGACGATGACAAGACCATCGTGGTGGAGTTGACGTACTGCCTTCTCCAAATTTCGGTCATTGAGCTTTCCTCGAGTCCTCTCTGAGGAGCTGGCAGCGACTGAAACAGGTTGTGGCAGTTGTGGTCTTGATATCGAAAAGGCTCGAGCATTGCCCTGGCGTGGAAGACTAAGAAAACCAAATGCACTTCTGCGGCCGCGAACCCGGCCGAACAGGAAGGGCATTCTGTAGGGGAACAGTATGAAGATCCTGGAGAAGGTCGAGGAAAATGTGAAAGTGAGCGGACACGCGGTAGCCGATGAACACTTATCACTTTGCCTCCTGTTGCGGCAACGAGGAGCATGGCCCTGCATTCCCGAGCTTCGCCCAAAGTTGTCTGAACGGGTAAGAAGTCAACCCAGCGCCCCGCTTCCGATGCCTGGAGAACGAGTCCACTCCTTCTACATTTCCATCAGACTTGCAAATCGCTTGCCGATGAGGTGCTCCGACCATCCGCCGGGAGCTATTCTTACTTGTCGACTTCCTCCACCTGTTCCTGCACGACATCCCCTTTGCTGGCATCAAATACCGGTGCCGAGTCGATGCCACTTCTTGCCACAAACTTCTCCTCCAGTCCGAAAAGCCGAGTCATCTCTTCCAGGGTTCGCCCGCGTGTCTCGACCATGGCGTAGCGCACGAACAGGAAAGCAATCACACAGATTCCCGAGTAGATTATGTACAACCCCCAACCGATAGCATCTCCGATTGGAGGGCTAGCCTGTGCGACGATATAACACCCGGTCCAGAGGCTCATCGTGGACAGGGCGTTGCCTTTTGCTCGCAGTTGAACTGGCCAGATCTCGCTAGCGTAGGTCCAGCTGCCGACTCCCCAGCTGATGTTGAAGAAGACATAGAACAAGTAAGGGAATACGACAATAGCATAGTTGCCACTCGAGCCCGGGTACTTCTCTGCGTGCCACTGGAGAACTGTCCGCTGTTAGCCTGGTACTCGCCGTCGGGCAGATGAGAAAGTCTACCGGTGATGCCAATCATGGCGCCCATCATTCCAACCACACCAATCTGGAGCCACGTCTTCCGTCCGAGCTTGTCGAAGACGAAGATTGGAATCCAGGCGAAGACGAACAGAACAATCCCGACTCCGCCAGTTGCCAGGTTGCGAGTATGGGCAGAGCTGATACCGCCACGCTCATACAAGCTCGGGGTATAGTACAGCTGCAGGTTTCATTCGTCAAAATTCGTCGTCCGGGCATGGCTCAAAGGTCAACTTACAATCGAATTCGTGCCTGTTATCTGCTGGAAAAACTGCACACCGGTGCCAACCAGGGTTACCCGCAAGACAGGCCAAGTGAACATGTCTCTCCATGACGCCACGGAAACGGTCTTTTCGAATGCCACTTTCTCCGCAATCTCTTGCATCTCGACTTCAGCAGCCTCATCTCCATGCAACCGTGCGAGCACCTCCCTCGCACAGGCGTGTCGATCTTGCTGAACCAGCCAGCGCGGTGAAGGGGGTACCCAAGTCCAGCACCCAATGGCGAGAACGGCAGCTGGGATGATCTGAATGGCTAGAGGAATGCGCCACCAGTCGGGCGTGTTGAGGTATGCGAAGCCATAGTCCAGCCAGAAAGCAATAAGCTCTCCGAGGCACAGAATCATTTGTTCGATGCCGATAATTCTGCCTCGCAGGTTTGCCGGTGCGATTTCGGACACATACAGGGGTACTCCTGCCGCGCATGCCCCTACTCCGTAGCCAAGAATAACACGGCCAACAGTGATGGTTGGAACATCATAGGCAGCAGCTTGGACAATGGCCCCGATGATAAAGACGATGCTAGCAATGGAGAGGGTCCGTTCTCTGCCATAGTGGTCTGCCAGGAAGCCGATGCTCATGGCCCCGACGAAGCACCCAACACTAGCCCACCATGTTAGCCTCATACTGTTGTGAATGGTCTCGCAGTAACCCGCAGCTTACTCGTATAAAGACACGACAGCACCAGTCACCCAGGAATTTGCAGGCTTCATGAGACCAATCCATCTCTCGTCGGCCACAATGATCCCCATGACTCCCTGGTCGTAGCCGAAGAGGAGGGCTCCCAGAGAGACGAAAGCAGTGACGAGGTAAACATATGACAAGTTTGCTGGTCGAGGACCCGCAGCATAGTCATGGCGAGGCCGGATGAGCGTGACTTGTCTGATTGAGAACATCTCTTGAGCGGCCGGGATGCGGTCTGAAGGCGGATGAAGTCGAGGTATGGGAGTCCCGAAGGCAACGGACAGCAGGCCCGACAGAACTTATAATTCTCGTGGAACCTGTTCATCAAAACTTTGTGTGGCAGGTCTCCTGTGGGGGAACCTTACGCCCCGCGACGTTTGGCCGACCATTCACGCGAATATACGGGGTACCTGGAGTCGATCATCGGAGTGGCTAACCACGAATGAATCCGAACGGGTTAGCCTCCGCCTCCTCCACAAATTCTATCGGCGGAGATTCAGCCGCACAAGCTGGCTATGGCTCCGTCGACGGTGCCGCTCCATGCGAGGCCTGAGAGTCGTCGTGTGTCCAGTTCCAAACTCCCTCCAGCTGCGCCCGTGCCATGGAAGTCGGCCAGCCGGTAGAAGCCTCGGTGTCAACCAGGAGATCTCTCAAAAGGTACTGCTCTGACCTGAATTCGAAACGATCTCCAACTGCGAATGGTCAAAGGGGGAGCACCATACGAAGGTATCAGGGACTTACACAACGCAATAGCCATGCAGGCAACCAATTTGGCCGACGGGTTTTGTGGGTTTGAGCGAGCTATTCCACATAGCAGCCTGACGTCTTCTCTTACAATATACTGTACCTCCATCATTGTCTGTCTGTGCAGAGGCCCAACACGTGGTAATGGTTGATGTGCTACCAGCAGCAAATGCGCCAAAGTGATGTACTGCCAGCCCATCACTGTCCATTGTCAGAGATGCCCTGCGACAAATCGGCGACAAATCGGCGACAACGCTCACCATGACAATCCATATGCAGGTAAACATGTGGAAAGCTGTCTCCACAACCCACGTCTTGGTAAATCGGATCAAAGGCTGTTGGCCGGGTCGTTTTCCATAGTTCGACTTCTCCCATCAACTGCCTATGCCCCACCAAGCTCGCACATTCCTCACCAAAAACAAATTGCTGCACCTTGCCGCATTGATATGTTGCCTTCAGCGTCCACGACCAGTCATCACAAGAGTCCGGCGGCGCTTCCGGCAGGCGGAGTTTGAACGGTCTTTGGAAGCTCAGCGACATGAAGATCTCCTGCCTGAATGCTGCCCAATAACAAGCTTTCCTCAGAGGCGTGACCGGTGAAGGAGACTGAGCTTGAGACGCGTTAATGATCGCTTGTGTTCCAAAAAGATGCTTTTGAGGATCGGAGCCGAAAATGGGTACTGTCTGGAATCAGCAGCTGACCAGAATATCTGCTTGCGCACCAACCATCCATTTCCTCCAACAAGCGTAAAACAACAACTGCAGCAAGAAGCTCGTCGTCACGAGCTGCAGCTGTCTCACCAAGCCTGGGGATCAAAGTCTGCAGGCAAGCGTGATAGTAACGATCTGCGGTGTAAGGGTCGAAATCAGAGGTGCGACTCCTGTGGCGCGCGGCCAGCGCCAACATCGCATTCGCCAACGTGGCATTCCGGCGGGCAAGAAGTGGAACAACGTATGCGAAATGTCTGTCGACGTCGCTGAAGTCAAAGAAGCATGCACATCTGTCGATAAAATACCTCACCAACTCGGCGGACTTTCTGGTGGAAAATATCGAGGTAACTTCTCTCGCTTCCAGCGGCCGTATCGGAGACGCGACAGGGTACTCATTGAATGCCTCCGGCGGTACATTACGAGATATTGTATTCGTAGGCAGAACGTGTAAGAGCTCTTGGCCCGCGCAGCTTGGTCTGGTCTCTGAACTGTGAGCCTCAGCAACTTTACCATCCTGCCTCGGGTGTGGTTCGTCAACAAAGTCGACTATCCAACATCGGTCAGTATACGAGGACTGCAAATGGGTTAAGCTACCTTTCGGGGGCACGGGGACCCAAGTCTGATGCTGGCCGAAGTAGGCTGGCCTGAAGGTATGGCCAGACGGCCTGGGTTTGCGGACGCACAGTCGACCAGCCTTCTGACAGCGCCCGCATTGGCCCTGTTGGCTATCACCTGAGATCCATCAGCGTCTGCTTCTGCAAACCTTGTAGACTGTACATTTGACATGTTTTTGCCGACAATGTTCGCAGGACATGCCTAGTGGCGAGAGCAGAGGACGTCCGGAGTGATCTTCACTACTGTCGATTTGCGGAGAACCAATTTTCATGGCGAACTGGTGATCGGGGATTCATTGCCCCTTTTGTTCGATTCGAGGAACACCGGGCCGAAACTGCCCCTCTGGGGTTCGACACTTGTAACGGCAGCTGAATCTGGAATTTCCCGGTGTAGATCTTGCGGGTCGAAAGAGGCGCATGGATGATGCAGGCAGAACAGGGATTAAGCGGAGATATGTTGGTATGTATCAGAGCATCCGCTCCACGCTCTGGCTTCTGAAGATTTATATTCCTGCGTCAAGCAGAGGGGCAAAGTCTCGACATTTCTATCCTTTCGGCATGCACTGATCCCCCTGTTCTAACACCAAAAACACCACCTCATCGCCATGCCTCATGCAGAGTCTCCTGAGCCTGAGCATCCATCCGGGGAGAAATTGTTCGTCAATGATGGTCCATTGGCGGCAGGTGAATATGCCGACCTGCGGCCAACGACACTGGACACTCCGATTGAGGAGGCAAGGAGGCGATTCGCGGAAGACGGCTATCTTTTCGTGAAAGGCCTGCTTCCGAGGGAAGACGTTCTGAAAGCCAGAGAGGAATACTTCAAGCTGCTCGCCCCGAGCGGCGTTTTGAAACCTGGAACACGACCCGTTGACGGAATTTTCAACGACACCAAGGACAAGCTTGATTTCCCGGGGATTGGAGCTGGTTTTACTGATTCCAATGGCCGTCCTACCGGTCCACATCCCGAAATAGCTACATTGTTTGTTGATCTAGCTCTCCGGGCGCACACTGAAGACTGGTACAAGGAGGATTTCTGCAAACATCCGGCACTGCGGGAGTATGTCGCGAAGCTCACAGGCTGGGGAGACGACACCATGGGCATCAGGAGAACGCTCTTGCGGAACAACACCCCCGGGAATAAAGCCATTGGAGTGCATTATGACCAGATCTTTCTGAGATATGGTGAAGATACTGCTGTGACTGCATGGGTCCCAATGGGAGATATCTCACGGCAAGGTGGCGGATTGATCTACATTGAGGAAGGACACACTCTGGGGGTTGAGATTGAACGAGAGTTCACCGCGAAGGCCAAAGCTTCCGGCTTGACAGACGAGGAGGCTAAGAATGCCTTCAATCAGAATATGATGAGTGGTGGCTTGCTTGCAGACGGCCCTTCGGGGTTTGGTAAGCAATGGAAACGCCGCTGGCTGGTGACGGCGTATGAGGCCGGTGACGTGGTGCTGCACAATGCATATGCCGTACGACCCAAATTCCCCGCTGGGCAACCGATGCTGACATGTGATAGATCCATGCCTCGACAATCAACCATGACCCCGACAACAAGATTCGTCTGGGGACAGATCTCCGATTCGTCAACCGATCTCGACCCTGGGACACAAGATGGGCAAACGACTATGCCTTCGGTGACGGCGTTTGAACCCGTCTCGACGACGGCCACCTTGATTCAGGAGCTGCTTTTATGCTTTTTCTGGGCATTGTATTGGGAAACCGGTTGCGGTGGGATGAGAATGGCTGCGGAGCCCAACAATGACAGAAAACAGAGATCCTGGCGCACTCAGAAGTCGCTCATGACCACACCTACTCCTTTGTCCTGTGCCAATTCGAGCAATTTGCCCGCCATGACAAGATCCATGACCCCCATGCCCACGCATTTGAAGATGAGGTTCTTGTTCGTCGCAAACAGGTCGTTCCCCTCGAGCTGCCCTATTTCGACGAGCTGGTCTGCAGTGACATGTGCGTTGATCAGTTCCCCCGCTTCAGCGAGACATCCTTCTTTCGTGTCAACGTATATGCAGTCCCCCGAGAGGAGCGTTTCAGAATCAATCTCCTGCATCGTCGGCTTGTAGGACCCTATTAGCGAGATGAACCGGGCTTTTGCATCCAAATAGCCTGACGGAAAATGTGGTGTCGTTGCTGGAGTGCAGCAGAAAATGACGTCTGAAGCCGTGAGCCGTTCGCGTAATCTTGAATCGAAGCCATCCGATGCCTTTGGAAGTAACTCAAACGAAACTTTTGGGTACTGGTGACTCAAATCCGCAAGGAGCTGTCCCATTCTCCGAGGACCTCCCCTGTTGACGACCGTGACACACTTCACGTCGCTGAGCAGCAGAGCAAGCTTGACGTGCCATTCTGCCTGTCGTCCCGCACCGAAAACAATGATGTTCTGTTTCGACTTGGGCCATCGTACGTAGGGTATCATGACGGCCAGCGACGTTCGGAATGCGGTGACCTCTTCGGCGTTCAATAGCCCGAGCAGGTCTCCTTCTGGCGCAAACACGTTGATACAGCCTTTCAATCCCTTCGAACTGATGGTGACGATCTTGATGCCTGTAGAGGTCGTGATTGAAGACGGCATAAAGAGCGAGGTGTTCCCAAGCCCGGTGACAATCGATTCCCGCTCGGGCTGATAAAGAGTTCGTTCAGAAGACGGGGCATCTTTGCTGGTCGAGTAAGCACGGAGAATGTCGTGTAGGCTGTTAAGAAGACGGTGGCAATCTATCACCGAGATATTGGAGAGAAGGGAGTAGACGTCTCGCTCTTTCAGGATGATCATGGTCGACCTACTGGAATTTGTACAGTGGGAGTGGGTGTTGGAAAAATTGCGCGAGGTTATGCGTGTCTAGGCGGGCGTCTCCGGGGCATTCGAGGGAAGGTCTCCCGGACTCGCTCCACTTATCCCGCTTCGCCTTTCATTATTCTTGACACCCACCACCGCGTCGCCGAGCCAGGGAAGAAACGCTGATATCGTAGTGAATTTACGATTGAACCGGACAGAGCTCGATGCTGCTATGTTCTCGTGAGAAGTCACCATATGGCGAACTCATCGCAGCATCGGATGTCGATACCGAGGGGTATGATCTTTGATTCTACCGATTGACTGAAAACACCCAGCATCACCCACTCCTCCTCCTAAGGGTAGTATCATAACACGAAGTCAGCCGTATCTGTCGTCACGAAGAGAATGATCTGCGATTTCCGACCAGCTCCATTCCAACCCAATCCTCATGCCAAAGGCAGCTTGGTACCGTTACGGCTCAAGACCGTGAGTCCTGTATCGATACCCCAGCCAATGTTGTTAAACTCGACATACATGTCGGCAATTTGCTTGTCGGCAGTGATCTCAAAAAGGTTGAATCCATTCACGGGGATCTTCTTGCTTCCGATTCCAGCCATGTTCCAGAACCACAAGACGTTCGTACAACCAGCAACCAAAGTCTTGTACGTTGTGATGTTGGTGATCGACGGTGCGAGGAGAACCCCCTGGATGTACTGAGTTTTGCCAGCGAAAGTGACTGCGCCGATCTGCCTCACGTTAGCAGGAGCTTGAAGCGCTGAAGAGGCACGATCTTACGGGATGTCCAGCAAGCATATTGATCGAGTCCGACTTCTCGAAGAAGTCGGGGCCGATCAGTGCCTGGGCGGTGGCGTTCGCAGCGTCGACATCTGGGTGGTCGAGGATGCTGACGAACTTGGCGACAATGTCGTCAGCGTCCGCCTGCGTCAGGCAACTGCTTCCTAGCCATGATGGGCGTTTCCCGTGCCAGTCCTTCCAGCCAGGTAAGGCGGTGGCTATGGAGGCGAGAGCAAGAGGTGCCACAATATTGGAGAACTTCATGGTCGTAAAGGTCGATGAGGATGTTGGGAGACAGCGAGGTGTGCGAGCGCAAGTGCTTAACGGTAATGCAAACGAGTGACTTGAGCGACAAAAAGAGTGACTTCAGCGAGGAAAACGAGTGAGTTACGAGGAGGAGCGGGCACTTTGCTACGGAGAGATCACCTCACCATCGCCCGGGAGACGTCGAGACTTTTGTATCTCCAGCCAGAAGCCAAGACCATCTGCCACAGGGAGGAGAATGATTGGGCATTCGCCATTATAATCTACGGCAACTCGTATCTGCAAGCACCTCGAATCCTCTTCATTTGCCTTGTGCCAGCCGTGTCTGGAATGGTGCAATAGGTCTACATGGAAGTTCGATGCTGAGAGTTTGACTCGAGACGGGTTAAGATTTGGCCAAGGCCGGGTATCGGTGCAAAGTGTATGGATATCGGCGAAGTCGACGCTTGATGTCCGCGATCTGCCAGGACATCTCATGCTTGTTTCAGCATGATGGCAAGAGTACGACGTATGTTTTCCAGCCTTGAGGGGTTGGTCAAAAGTTAACCTTGGCCCCCGTCCGCAATTTCCCAACCATGTTGTTTTTGTGCTACTACACAGTAGATCTCGAATTCGGATCATCCATGACTTCGAAATGGGACGCGTCCGACACTGGATGCCAGTATACTCCGTACTCAGCGGCGAGTCTTGCCCTCTCCAAAGGCCATTTCCGTTTCAAGACCCGAGCATCTCGCCAATTAACCTGGCATGACTCAGCCATTTGGAGGTGTGGCTGTGCAATCCTGAGGCGCGCCCTGAGTCTGTGAAGATTCCTACATGCAGGTTGGCCCCTGAATTGCCAATTTTCGGTGTTTCACACATTCGGGAGGCCCAACTCCCGGCTCCACTCCCGGCTACTGTTGCCAGGAGTTGCCCTGGCTGGCGGCTGCTGGAGGTGGTAGCCCCCAATCAACGAGGGATTAGCCAATCTGGCCTAATTAGAAGCATTCAAGTAGCGGCAACCATATATCAAACGCTCATACTGGGCTGAAGCACGATCTATGTGCAGGCGACGCAAATGACCAGAACAATTGCTGTCATTGGTACATCGATGACTCCAAAGTATGCCAGGAAGGAGTCGCGGCAGGTAAATTATCCATGGATCTTCATTTGCGAAGTCGGATTTCTGTCGTGTGCAGAGAGCTTACACACCTCATCCCCTCGGCCGCTGGTCCATTCTCCGCCTTGTGAGGTGGCTACTTAGAAGATGGCCAGGTAAGGGAGATTCGTGCAAGCAACGCACTTGTCATGCGAATCTTCATCGAGCCTAGGAAGAAGATCAATACAACCGCAACTGCTAACCTTGCGTCGTTCGAAAAGGGCCTGGGACTCTGACGCACGGTTGTACACTCAACAGCATAGCGAACCACATGTTGCCCATCAGCCACGCATGCCAGCTGGGATCTTGAAAAGCGCGCAAGAATGGGACCAGGCACGGATTTCAGTCCGGGGCGGAAGGTATTTCGGACATGGTGTATCAAGTTCCATCCACCCAGAAGCAAAACAGCCACATGCACTTGTAAGCCTCGTGAACCTGTCTCTGTAGAATCACCACTTCGCGTCGTTAACCTGCCATCGAGGTACAGAATGCTGGCATGGTGCCAACGACACATAGCCATCAATATGTGTCCATGGTCCTTGAATCAGACAACATTACCCCAGACCCCGCAAAACCCCCCCCACAAAGCATCTTGCACGGAACCTGCGGAAGGGTTCCCTGCTCACCTGCTCGTTTAACTCTTGGTTCCAACAGAACAAATCTCGGAGTCATAGCCTGAGATTGATGTTTGCAATTCTCAGTGGAAGAGTAGTCCAACTGATTATGATTATGAAAGAATAAGAGTGGTTTAGCCAGGTCATGCACAGCAATTCGTGCGAGATTATTTCGCTTGCTTCCTCTCCTCGACTTCAGCGTCTATCACAACCAAGCTCTGCAGCCCTTCGTTGTCGACCTTCTGTTTGCTAACCACAAACACGGCAATGAATTCGGCCTCCTCGTCCCCGACATTTTCCGATCGCACATGGTGACAGCCCGGTGGCTCATACCAACTTTCTCCCACAGAATAGATCTTCGGACCGGTGCCTTGCGAGTCAGGGTCGTGGTGCGGACAGACCATTTGGTTTAGCATTGTGCCCTTTGTCATCGTCGCCACGATTGCGGCACCGCCATGGGTATGGGGTGGTGTTGCCGCGTTGGCCGGCGCGTTCACCTTCAGACCGAGGTAATAGTGATCTGGTATGTTGGACGGCGACTGGTGGAAAGCGGGAGCAACAGTGGGCACTGGCCTCCTGGATGAAAATAAGCTCAGACAGGGTGCAGGAAGGTGGACACGATATCGAGTGAACCCTGCAACAGTCCACATGCCGTCCTTTTTGACGACTTCCTGGTCTTGCCACCGCATGTTCATGTCAACAGGCATCTTGTCGTTCTCAAATCAATGCTGCTTCAGTGTGATATTATCTTAGAAGGATGGGAGAGTGATCGTGAGAGTAGAAGGCCCTGTTGGGAATTTGTAAACATATTTTATAATCGCTCATACCTTGCTTCCGGATGTTACCAGCGTTTCAGTGAATGAAGAACTCGTGCTACTCCCTCGTATTGGAGCAGGGCTTGTATGTAACTCTAGTGCAGATACCCGAGTTCGAACCCCAATCAGTGGGCAAGATAGGTTACCGAATACCCGTGGTTGTCGATACATCATTGGCCACCGCGGAGAAAGGGTATTAGACCTCAGTTGACCTGGTCTGGCCTCCGAGCTGATGCACTACCATGTAAATTGTCCCACGGTTCAAAGTCTGCTTTTCCGCGGGGCAAGTCATGGGCTATTGCTGATGCTGTGACTTCATCAGGCAACAAAATCAACTGGGAGACCGCTCATCAGTAAGCATCCATGACGTTGACATGGTCACTGGTTTGTGACACGTATATGTTCTCCCAGGAGATGCCGGAATTGTTGCCGCGTGGCTTCCATTCATAGAAGAAGACGACGGAGACTGCAAAGTCGAAACGTTGATCACGACAAGACGCGGCGAAATGGATGCTATCCGCTTACACCCAAATGAGGGTGATCCATCCTCACCTTACTCTGAAGCCAATCCTGCCCCGGCCACAGCCCTCATCTTCGATCATGAAGTTCGGGTCCCTCGACCAAAACAGCCCGGGGAAATGTTGGTGCGCGTCGAAGCGACGACCGTCGTTCGAGATGCTCTGACCTGGCCAGAGACCTATTGCAAAGAATACAACATTTTAGGCAACGATTTTTCCGGAACGGTGGTCTCTCTCAGTGAAGACTCTCAAAGTTCTCTGTTCAAGCCGGGAGACGAGGTTTATGGCATGACTTCGGCATTGCGAGCTGGAACCTGGGCCGAATATGCGGTTGTGGGGCCAGAGGAAGCGTGGTTGAAGCCCCGGTCTCTCACATGGGCTGAAGCCGCGGCTGTACCTTTGAGTGCCTTGACTGCATATCAAGCACTCTTTGAAAAAGCTGGCATTGTGCCGCCTGATTTCAGCAACACTCATGAAGTAACCGGGTCTCGGCCCGGAAGTGGTGGAGAAAAGAAGCGTCGTCTGTTGGTGAACGGAGGTGCAGGATCTGTCGGGATCTATGCAGTGCAACTGGCCAGCTTGGCCGGCTTGTATGTCGTCGCAGCGACAAGTTCAAGAATACGAGATGAAGAGTTCCTGAAACGACTTGGTGCAGATGAGGTGGTCGAGTATGGCGATCTGATCAAATGTTCATGGAAATATGAGGCTATCATCGACACGGTTGGCGGAAAGGGTCTTGAAACCTGCTGGTCTCTGGTCGCCACGTGCGGCACCTTGATATCTATCGACAGCGCAAGCTACGATTTTGTGCGACGCCATCGCGATTCTGGACTGGCCAGTGGGAAGGATGCCGTCAAGGCTCTCTTTTTCATTGTGCAGCCTTCGAGAACTGGTCTGGAACAAATGGCAAAGGCCCTGGACTCGGGCCTTCTGAAATCCTTTGTGGCGCGCGTGATGCCCTTGGCGGATGCAAGGCAGGCTTACGAGTATTCCTCGAATGCACCTACAAAGCGAGGAAAAATTGTTCTGGTGCCTCAACGTAGCAGATAAACCCACCCATAATCCAGAAGAGTTTCACAGCCGGCGATCAGCGTTCCAGCTAGGTGAACTCTGACAATGATAGAGTTGGCGTTGCCTCAACAACTAATAAATCATGGATTTGATCCAGAGGCTCAATATCCGTGGTTATCGGCAAAGGCCCATGTCGTATCCGCTTGTATGTCATTTAGATGATGAAATTCAGTGTCGAGAATCTCCAAGAAAGGCATATCTAGGCCGCAAGCACTCGAGGGTCCTTGAGAGACGTCGAAGCCTGGACTCAGGGAGGGTTGTATGCTGCAATTGGGAGGGATTGGTTCCAAACACCGAATACGAGGGTGATCCTGGGAGGGGTTTCCCAGTACTTCTCGTGCAATGCTTTGGATCTCTTGCACAGTCGTCTGTGCATGCGGCCAGACCTTTGAAAGCGATTTGATATACCCAAGGCTCATTTTGATCTGATGTCGGGCAACCGCCAACTTTTGACCAGTCAAAAAGAATTTGCAGGCCGATAGAAGTGAGATTATGCCAGTGGCAAGCATACAGATCACGAAAGGTGTATGAGCGTACGGTGGTGTTGGGAGGTGTAACAATCGGATCTGGGCCTCGATCGACTGGAGGCAACGTGCCGTGTGTACTGTCTCGTCAACAGTGGAACAGACACAATTATCTGGAGCGTTTGACAAACAGCTTGATATCCGCTCGACTGGATTGAGTGCAAGCGCCGAGAACTGTCTATGGTTTGACAATGTCAACCTAGGCAAAGGTAAGCTTATGTGTTCCCAAAAAGCCCATCCAAATACTATGGAAGCCAGATACGGCATTCAGAGAAGGCTGTTGCAGATGAGCCGCCAGATGAGTAGACTTACGCATGGATGGCTATGTTGGCCTGGAACATCAATTCATCGAATTCGCCGTTCCTAGAGAGGATTTGGCGTTTTGACTCCGGAAGAAGGAGAAACCATCCTTCAATCACAACATCTATCATCTCAACAACATTGGAAGGAGAGTCGTTCGAGGTGTCCCACCCGAGACCCGCCATGACTGTGTAAAGGTCGTGAGTAATACCAATCAGATAGGCAAATGATGAGTAGACTTGGTTATTGGCTGAAAATTCTCGAGAATCGAATTCGTCCAGTGTGTTTGGAGGAGGTATTGTCTATAATGGTTTCACTGTAAGCTGATATCAATATTAGCCTGGGGAAGAGTGAGCATACCCCGGACTCGTATTCTTTTTCTTCGCAAGGCAGCTCGGTAGTGACATCCACGCAATACGTTGGGCAAGTGCGTACGTGCTTTATGGCTGCATACCATGACTCCACGATGTATAGCTGCCACCACGTTCTTCTCCAGCTTTCCTCCATTACCGAATCACCATGTCCATGCTGAGTTGCAAACTTCCGACGATGCATTTCGAGCTCCAGTGCCAGCTCTATCGCCCGATCCATCTCTTCCCGGAAACGGACATGGTCGCCGCACCAGTAAAGGGTGATAGAGTAGATGAGACGATACTGTACTGTGAAAGGATCCCGCGAACATTGTTCCGTCGGCACGCAAATGTTGAGAGCATCCTCGACCAGTGGTTTTCCCTGTTCTAATCGAGAGTACAACGATCCAACGAGCCGCATAACCGAGATTAGAGGCTTGAGGCTGATCCGCCTGGAAGGATCCTCTAACAGTCTCTCTAGATGTGTCTGTGGGAGAACGCACGGATGATATCGATGAAAATACTTGTAATAGAGATCAATGTATGGATCTCCCCGAATATTCAGAGACTCGGCCGGCACGAAGCGCGGGATAGCTTTGGTAGAACAAGGCCTCACGCCGCGGGGAGTGGACGGACTCGTCTGTATCTGTGACATACTGTTGGTGTCGAGCGGTAGACGATCGTGCGTTCCCTCTTGCGGAGACTCTCGCTGCGGAAATGGAAATGCAGATTCGAAAATACGTTCAAGGCTGGCTATTCGCGACTCAGTTGCTGCAAAGCTATGTCGTGCAGCTTTGGCAGTTCGGGTGAGACCACCTCTCCGGGATTCTGCATATTGACATTGTTCACGTCGGGATGTGCAGCGACCACACTGAGGTTTTTTGGCATCACATCTGACATGTCGAGTCCGACACTGAGTGCACGCAAGGGAGACTCGAACGGCTCCACCATGGAGAGGAGATGATGGGCATTGTGTATTATCCATCCTGATAGAAGTTGGCTTGAAGATCTTAGCCTTCAAGGCCAGAAAACAAATTCTATATGCACTAACCTTTGCATTCCGTCATTTCCTTCCTAGAAGTCTACAACGTGGCCGGCAATCCGGGTACTCGGGTGATAGAAGAATGAGGGGAATGCTTCATGCCGGCCAGGCTTTTCCGCGGCGACCAGACCGAAACAGGAAATATTTCTCTATCTGGCTCTCGGGGGTTGGACCCATCGCATGAGGCGCAGCGTTACAGACGCGGTCATACTCTATCTCGTAAATGATTGAGTCGTCCATCAAGTCTGCCAATTCCAGTTGGGACAGTCGTTCGCGTTCATCTCGACGGTTGAAGTTGATGCGACATCGCAGCACACGTTTTCATGAAGCAGACGACGTCGAGTGGGAGTCTTTCCACCATCCCCGAATACCCGCCAGTTCGAGCGAATTCCTGACACAAATGGACATTTTCGCGCATGCGGACCTTGAAATGAACAGAATAGCCGGCTGTCTTCGAGGCATATCAAGCACTCTCGGCTTTGCCGGGTTCTCGGTGATGCTTGAGTATCCATTTCTATGATCCACAGAGGTCTATATCAAAACCTTCTGCAACCCACCTTGACGTATAGTCGAAGTCTGCAATTTCATCAACAAGCAAACAATCCGAGAAGCACAGCAAGAGCTTCTTCAAGATGCAGCAAAGAATATTGGTCGTGGGCTCGGGGTTCGCTGGCATGTGGAGTGCCCTTGCGGCTAGGCGGCTGATTCATCTCAGCTAGGGGAAAGCCGGTGGGATCGACGTGACAGTTGTAGCACCTGAACCAAGACTGGTTGTGCGACCGAGGCTGTACGAAACAAATCCAGCAAACATGAGCGCCCCCCTTACCGATCTTTTCAGCGCAACAGGTATCCAGTATGTTCAAGGCAAAGTCGACCTTATCCGGCCGGCACAACAGGAAGTGGAAGCTGTAGACTCCACCGGCAAACGATCGACACTCTCCTATTCCAGGCTGATCTTGGCGACCGGAAGTCGATTGGATCGTCCGAATATCCCCGGCCTCCGCGAGTATGCTTTCAGCATTGACCAAATCGACGAGGCAGCAGAGCTTGACAAGCACTTGAATAGCCTGGCCTCCCTTCCTGATACTCCGGAGCGCAACACAGTTGTCGTAGTCGGTGGCGGGTTTACAGGGATTGAGATCGGGGCCGAACTTCCCGCGCGAGTACGCGCGATTCTCGGCAAAGATACCAAGGTCCGTATTGTCATTGTCGAGCGGAATGCCGATATTGGACCTGAGCTTGGGCCCGGCCCCCGCCCAACCATCATCCAGGCGCTCACGGAACTTGGAGTGGAAATGAAGCTAGGAGCAGAGGTGAAATCGGTCGAGCCCAGCGGTGTGGTCACCTCCAACGGCGAGACAATAGGCGCTCTGACTGTCGTTTGGACTGGTGGACTGGCTGCCGATGAGTTGACAAGCCAGATCGGTGGCCCAAAAACTCAACAGGACCGGCTAATCGTCGACCGTGATTTGCGAGTACCGTCCGACGAGAAGATATTTGCCGCAGGCGACACAGCCTTCGCCATGACCGATGACCAAGGAAATCATACAATGATGTCCTGCCAACACGCCACGATTCTCGGCCGCTCAGCAGGACATAATGCAGCGGCTGATCTACTCAAGATCGACACACGACCATACTCGCAGCCCAGATACGGGACTTGTCTTGATTTGGGCCCATGGGGTGCCGTTATTGGTGTAGGCTGGACCCGTGAGACGATGTTGGTGGGCCCGGAAGCCAAGGCGGTCAAACGATGGATCAACAGCTCTTTGATCTATCCACCAAAGGCAGATCAAGATGAGGCTTTTGCTCTTGCTGATCCCGCCTATGAAATCCCGAATCTGGACATGTCCTTGTTGTAAGAAGAGTTACCACATCTCACCAGGTGTTGAGGCTCCTTAGAGTAGGATGTCAAGTCCTGTACTCTCCATTCATTCATAGATCCGGGAGAACCAGGGAGTATGGGGAGGGAATAGTGATACTCCTCATGAGACTGGAGGGTCTGTTTCGCTTGGGGGGCTGCTGTCGGGGTTCGATAGCCAACCAATACTCCGTACGATCTCAGGAGTGTCACAACTCATTCCAGGCCACAACCTTCTGTTTATCCATTTATTCAATACGGACAGGAATCTTCAGTAGAGTTTCTTGGCCTGGCAGGGGCTTGTCTCGCTCATCGCAAAGCCCATGACGCATGGTTCCCTGCTATACAAGAAAGAAATCCGAATATGATGGCATGCTGGCGGCTGGATAATGGAAGACTGGCTAAGACGACACACTGCGGGATTGGATGGTGGCCGACGGACTGTGCCTGCTCTCGGATATATTACCTAAACCTCGCCATCCCTTCAGCTCAGGTACCCAGTTTCAACCAGGGCCGACAGCAATTCCGGGGGGAATCACCGAGGGCGTCTGCAAAACATCGCCTCCAGCTGAGGTTGGAAAATACAGCCGCTGAGGTGCACATCTGTCTCTTGAGTCGGCGGATTCAACGCAACTCTCGAAACTCTGCGCAGAACTGATGGAAGCTGCAGTCCACCTCCTAGACCCAACTTCCCTCACAGCAGCATCCTCAGGATCGTCCCATGTACGAATGCGAATGCTTGTGAAAGGCGTGACCGTTTAACGCAACGTGATCGGATTGCCAGAAGATTTGTTAGAATGAAGACGTCCGACCACCGACTTACCCAAATGCTTTTCTATTTACATGTACGCGAAACCCGGCCCGTGGACATGATGAACGAGTCGATTTGCGGTGCGCGTCTCCCCTTATTGGAAGAAACTGGAGACAATGGTGATGATAGCCGTGTAGATCATGCATGCAACGCCCAGAACCATCAACAGAACATCCGCGGCCTTTTCCTGGGTTGTTTTTGCGATGCCTCTGTAATGCAGAAGAGGAGGGTAAATGTAGACTAGGGGTACGCAACAGATGGAACCGATGAGCGCCACAAAGGTGTCGAGGTTGCTGGATCCGAGAATGGCAACCAAAGCACAAAGGACGACAAGGACGGTTCTGAACCCATTTTTCTTCCACTTGGTAAATGTGTCCCTTTTCCCGGAGCGTCGACCAAATACTTTGCCCTCAAGAATGCGGAGTGCAGGGAACAGCTGAACAGGTGTACCGGCCATAACAGCAATAGCATACAAAAACTGCACGGCGTTGACAAGTCTGCTGCTTTGAGGAAAGTTGGAAATAACTTCAATCTTGGTCGCCTCGCCAAAAGTCGCATAACAAAGTGCTCCAATGGAGGTGAAAATGACGGTGTTGATGAGCATGATGACCCAGAGAAGAGGCTCGAATTTCTCGGGATGTCGCATGGATGACTGGATTGGAAGAATGAGACCAATCCCTTCGAATGTGAAGATTGCGGAGCCGACGGTGAGTGTGTAGTGCTGGGGATTGAACAGTTGGACGGTCGGATTGAGCCCATCCTCGACGAGACTAGAGATGTCGTACCAATAGATATAGGCGAGACCGAGGAGAATGAAAACGTCGGCCAACAGTGCAGCCGGCCCAAGCTTGGAAATGTTGCGGATAAACGCAAGCGGGATCAACGCAAGTAGCTGCAGCGCGATCATGATGTTGGTGGATAGCGGAGCAGAGCCTTTGCCGATGGCCACTTGAAAGGAGTAGAGATTTTGTGCGACGAAGACTGTTCCCGCACAGACAAACCCAAGCTGAGAGATTGTGACAGATGCAAGAATGATGGATCTCATTCTATGACCACCAATTGCTTCCCCAAGTTCGCCATAGCCGCTTTTCTGGTAGGCTTGCCGACATTGCAGCAGGAGGTGGAATGCCCACGTAGTAACAACCGAGACCGTCAATAGCGTCATCGATGAGAACAAGATGCCTCCGTTGTTGAACGCCTTGGGCAAGAACATGATTCCGGTACCAATGAAGGCTTTCAGGAGGGTGAAGAATGTTTTTGTTGTACCAGCCTCGCCCATCTTGGCAGCCATGGTAGTCCGCCGGCGGCCAAGCAGCGGTCTCCTCTCGCCAAGTCCCCTTTCTTCCTCATCGTCAAGGGTTGATGTCTCATCGTCAGTGTCCTCGAGGTCTTCACCAGCAAAGCTTCCGTAAAGAGACAAGAACTCGACGAAGTTCCTCGTGACTGGGATAGCCGCGGGATTGAAACGGCCGTACTTCTGTCGAACAAACTCTCGGCGGAATCCACCAGGCGCAAGCTGCTCTGCCACTGTCGTTTCATTTTCGAGATCGGTGGAGATCTCATTCGGGTGGGAGAAAGTGGCCGCGCGATGATGCAGTCTGGCTCTGTGCGGTATTTTGAAAAGATCCCGGTGGATGTCGCCGCCCTGGAGTTTCAGAGACGACTCAGGCTCTGATTCACCAGGGCCCCTTGAGCCGCTGGCTCCAGCATGTAAACCATCAATGTCAGCGGTATATCCTTCTGGAAGGTGGTCAGCAACAACGCGAGCTGCTCTGCTGTCGTCCGTGGCAGAATTTGGAGTGCTGGACATGGCGGCAGAAATTGCAGTTTCAGTGTGATGGCAGAGAACGCAGGTTAGACAAAAGATAAAAGAGAGGCTTGCCCATATGGCGGGGGGCTTCTGCGGGGACGATTGCAGTTATTAGGTACGTGTCATAATATATGAAGTGAAAGAGAGAGAGATGCAAGTTGTCTGAAGTTTGTTGTTCGACGGACGAGTGGGTTCTGGACGTCATCCACCACGAGGTTTGTGCTTCGACACTAGAATCCGATTGGACAAACTCTGGTTGAGCCGCACCGTGCGGGAAAAGGAAAATGCGGAGTGCGTGCAGCTCTTTCGGGCCTCATCTCAGAATCATTGACATCGTGGCAGTACCCAAGCTGCTCCTCTGACCATCTCGACCTGGCAAGGTGCAAGAGCGTGTCCATCGTCATTCACTAATGTGGGGACTTTGACAGCGGTGTTGCAACATCTCTCGCCGTCTCCAGCCCTGTAACAGCTGGACAATCAACTCCGACTCGCTCCTCCTCCTTGCGTTTTCCACCATCCTTCATGACTTCGGGGTCATGGCGTCAAACCCAAGAGTTATGCGCGAAGCGGTTGTGAACACTTTGGGTGGAAGAGAAGGCACAAGGGCCACGTCTATCCTCGTGTTCAGAGTCCGTCTATGTCTAATGGAGCTCTGCCTCGTGGGAGCCTGGGATGGCATCCTCGACAGTCTCGCTCTCTAGGCTGCACCTTACACAGATCCAGCCGCATGTCAGTGCTCGGAATATGCTTCGTTTCCGGTAGCACCATATTTCGAATAGACTGAGCAGTCTGCACCGTCTGTTCCACAACACAAATTTCGGCTGCGAATCTCACAGGTCCCCATCGTGGATTATTTACCTTCCCCCCTTTTTGTAACTGCGGAATTTCTGTTCAACGCATTTTCTTCCCTGACCCAACTGTAGGTGATGACGAAGGGTGCCGGTTTCAATTCTCTCAGACGCCAAATAGCCGTTTTAGGGTCCAGGTCCACCCGGTTTTCCTTGGTACAAGACACGGCCAGCCGCCAGCGAAACCCAGAAGTCAGCATTTTCCATTGCGGTAGCACGATGAGCGATGGTGATGATCGTGCTCTCTTTCAACTCCTCTCTCAAAACGCGCTGTATCTCCACTGACGTCTCTAGGTCAATGCTAGCAGTCGCTTCGTCCATAATGACAATTGCGCTTCTTCGCAAGATCGCTCGGGCAAGCCCAACAAGCTGTCGCTGTCCTTGGCTCAAGTTGCGCCCGCCGTCGTCGATCTGCGTTTCCAATGTCCACCCGTATTTCCCGCACACTCTTGACAGCACGCTTTCACAAGCCAGATCAGAATGTTCCAGCATCGGGTCGAGATTGTGGCGTAAGGATCCCGGAAAGAGAATAGGGTCTTGGGCCAAGAAGGTTATCCTGCTCCTCAATGCCTGCTTATTGACTTTGGCAATATCAACTCCATCAACCAAAATGCGACCAGATACTGGCGTGACTGTCGCCAATAATGCGAGCGCTAAAGTTGACTTGCCGGATCCAGTTCTTCCGGTGATTGTATTCGTGGAACCACCTTCGAACCGAACCGAAATATTTCTAAGCGCTGGGTCAAGATGTGGCTGATACTGTATGGTGACGTTCTCGAAGACCACATCGCTTCCATATTTCGGCCACGCCGCCGGTGGTTCGACGGAGCTGGGCGGTTCTTGTTCAACGTGAATCAGCTCAATCACTCGCTCCACTGAGACAAAGTTGAGTTGGAGTTGGCCGTACGACTTGCATATTGCGTGAGTCGCCTGCACAAATTTGTTTGCTGATATCAGGACAAACGCAGTAAGGCCAGCCGAAAGGTTGGAAAAGATAGCGAGAAGAGTGAGGAGGAAGGTCGATACCGCCGACAGAACGTCGAACCGGTACATCAGCCAAGCCTGCAAGCTCCAATAAAAGTGGTCCATCTTCTGAAATGCGTCTGTGACCTGGATGTTCTTCTCCTGGAATTGCCGTTGAGCACTGAAAGCCCTGACTGTCATCAGACCGTTCAGCAAGGCTCCAAAGTTCGACATCAAAGGTGTCAGAGAGACCATCTCAAGCCGTCGTAAGCTCTGTGACGTCGGTAAGAACTGCAAGAAGATCATAACAAACGCCAGTGTCAACGCAAGGGCGAACAGTAAAAAAGTCGGTGTGATGCTCGCAATAACTATCATCGAGGAGATCCAAGCGACGGCATACCAGATCACAACGAGAAACAGTTCGGCGATTCCGCCATCGATGGTACCAATGTCCGAGGTCAACCGATTCATCAACCTTCCCACTGGTGTCACATCATAGAATTGGAACGTGGCATTGCTGATTCGCTCCATGATGATTCGGAACATCCGCTGTGCGGCAGAGTATGTGACCACCAACATCGATATCTGCGAAACAATCAATCCCAAGGTTTCACAGGCCACAATGACGAGGAATCCTAGAAGCCAGGGGCGGACATTGACAGCAGGGTCTGGGAACTTGTCAAAGAAACCGGAGACTGGGCTCTGCAGAAGGTGGATGTCTGCTTCGAAGATCGGAATGACGAAAATGTGGGCTTTGGCTTTGTTGTATGCCTCTCCCCACTCCTTCAAGAACCAGCTCTCGGCAACGTAAGTTGCGCGACAAAACGCCGCTGTCAAGACAACCATCAACCACCATCTTCTCGTTCCGGCCTTGATGTACTGCCAGTACACCTGGAGTTGCACCCCGCCATGGGCTCGGTATTCGTCTTCGACAAACTTTTCAGGAATCGCAGCTGATTCATCAATGTCACTCCCGCTATTGACAGCCAATTCTGCATCGATTGCAGTGGCTGACGTGACTTTGGAGAGATCCTCATCACTTCGATGCAGCACGGCTGTGCCATTGGAGATCTCAACCAGCTGTGACGCTAGATGTTGACAAATATCAGTACGGTGTGTGACTAGGACCACAATACGATCTTTCATCAAGCTACTGCACAAACACCTTGTGACAATCCATTCGGCCGTTTGTTGATCTAGAGCACTCAAAGGGTCATCGAGGAGGAGAACCTGCGTTCGGCTGTAGACTGCTCGAGCAAGGGCTACTCTCGCCTTTTGGCCACCTGACAAGCCAATGCCATTCTCGCCGATCTCGGATAAATCCCCATGTTTGAGGTTGGCTAGGTCTGGAAGAAGAGCGCAAGCTTCAAGCGTCTTCTTGTACCGCGCTTCCTCGTATAGCGAGTTGAAAAGAATATTCTCTCGGATATTCATGCTTTGAAGCCAAGGGGTCTGTGCACAATAACCAATGGCGGCTTGCGGCTTGTAGAGATGCCCTTCGCGCAAATCCAGCTCACCGAGAAGAGCATGGAGCAGAGCAGTCTTCCCTGCTGCAACTTCGCCAAAGACAACGGTCATCCCTTGAGGAAAAAGGAGGTTGAGATCTCGGAGCACCGTGCTCGAAAGGCCCGGCCATGAGAAGGAAGCATTTTCAAGCTCCAGGCGATCATGCTCGTTCGCTGATTGACTGGATTCTGCCTCGTCGACCTTGTCCGGTTCCGCAATGAAGTCTGAGATGCGGCTAACTGCGACGGAGGCGTTCAACAAGACCGTTATAAGGTTTGGCAGTTCTCGGATATTGGCCTGCAACAGCGAGAAGAGCTGCAATGCCGGAAAAGCCACGTCAATTCGCAATTGACGCCCCGCGATGACAGTGTAAGCGTAGAAGGTGGCAACTGGAAGTATGTCGGTTGTAAAAGAGTTCATCGCCTTGATCGTCGCGTTCAGAAGAAAGGTAATGATTCTCAACTTGAGCTCCTTCTGCCGCGCCGTCATGATACCATCAAGCCATGCAAGATGCCATCCATACCATCGCAAGTGTCTGATCGCCTCAACGTATTGAGTTATCTTCTGCAGTTTGACGTCCGTGACTTTCCGACGTTCCTTTTCCCAAACGAGTAGGATTCGAGCAAGAAGGTAATTCAAGAATTGTCCAATAATGACAACGGCAACACCGACAGAGGCTGGCCATCCAAACAGTTGCCAGATGAGGTAGATAGAAAGCACCAGGCCGAGAGGCTTGTTGATGAGAGTCTGAAATTCCCAAAAGCGTTGAGCAACCTCATAAGCGTCGTTGCGAAACAGGTTGAGGATCTTCCCCATTGAGGCGGGCAATTTCCTCTCGACTTCTGCCTGTTTCCTGAGCACAAAGAAAGACTTAATCTTCTCAATTCTCGCTTGTGCACGCTTGGCATGACTGTTCGGACGCTTGACATGCCCGCCGAGGAGTTGTTCGGTTTCCGGCAGGTCACCCGTCTCTTCCGCTTCAGATGCATCAGGAACGGGTTCTGCCTCTGGTCCGTGGCCCCTCCCAGCCTTCTGAGGAAGCCCTCCTAATATCTTCCGATTCAATGTCTTTTCGTACAACATCGTAATCATCTCTCCCCGAGAACGCTCATAGCACCTTCTTCCGAACCACAAACTGAAAACTGCGCTCTGAGCCGCAACAAGGCGCACAACGAGGATGAGCAACGCCCACTGGATTGCGGGACGCTTCTCAATATTGATTGTCTCCATCGCTTGCAGGAGCTTTTGTAAAATGACCGGAGCGGAATAGTTGGCCGCGAGTTCGATGATTGCCAGGATTGTGAGCAGGACCAAGTCGATCCAATTGGCGCTCAATAATCGGCGGACAACACTTCCTCTAAGCTCGCGGAACGTATCGTGAAGTTGGCGGTGTTGGAATTCATAGGGGAGAAGCCATACATCTTCATCGTTGAGTTGGCGCTTGTTGCCGACTTTGATCAAGGGGGCAACCCAAGAGACTGTCATCCATTGCAAAAGCGTCAAGTTGTCTTCGGGAGACCGAAAAGCACTGGAAGGAGCACTGAAAGGGTGACTGATTTCGGCTCGGCTCAAGGATGGGTCCCGGAGGGGCATATTGGTGACCGTGGCGATTGAAATGGCAGCCAGAGCAGTGCTGATGAAAGTAAGGAGCGCATATCTGTCCTGCAAGTTTCTATAGAAGTAGGCGGCGAGGAGACATGCCCCGGCAATGGCGATGCCCACAAAATCCACGAAAAGCAGGATCGAGCCAGTCCTGGGTCGCCATGCTGTTGTGTACAACAAGGCAAGAGCCCACAGTGCGGTGGTGGTGGATGCCCATGGAAAAGCCAGTGCCACCACCAGTTGGGTCACAAAGCCGGTGGCGGAGAGGATGAAGAGACAGACTGCATGCCACCGTGTTGATGACTTCTTAGGTTCATCATCTACCCAGCCAACAGGTTCTTCGATAAAGGGTTTCGGCCATGGTTGGTAGAATCTCGAGATGCCGTTCTGGGGTTTCGACGCCATCTTGATTTGTGCAAGCTTCCAAACCTTGGAAGACTCGAGACCGCACAACTCCGTTTTTTCAGGCAGTAGGAGATATTGAGCAACGATCTTGCCAGTTGCTGGAAATGAACATAGCCTTCACTATCAGGACTATTCCTGCCGAGAATCTCGAGATGAATGCTGCCGTCTCATGATCATTCAATTAATTTGATATTGATGAAGCATCAAGCGAATGGACAGAAAATCGGTGAGACGATGTTTCAGAGGAATGCGAAAACGCTCTGGCACTAAACTACATTCGAAGTATTTTGTTGCAGCCTGGCAATGTCAACAAGTGATCACCCTCACCGCGTATATCCGGACCGCCCCGGACTACGTACGATGGACCGACGGACTCTTCAAGCAGTCCCATCGATCAAGCAAAAAAATCACAGTTGCATGTCGGCATTTCTCAGCGAGCCTTCACAACTTGCGATAAGGTCCTTCATTCTCCCGATGTGCCGATATCCGCAGCAGCCAAGCAAGGCTCGCCAGGAACTGGTCAATCAGAGTAGACATTCACTATATCGAGCGTGACGAATTAGGCAGGCATGAATACTGTTCCGCTTATCGTGCATATGTTCACGCTATAGCAGCCGGTTCAACCCCTAGTGTCGAGAATCGAGAGCATTCATAAAATGATGCCGAGAGCACTTAAAAGCAATGGGTTTGTACCAGTCCAGCCGTGGTGTACCGCCCCATGAAGTCCAACACCAGGCACCCCGCGATGGAGTTCTTCTTGCTTCTTGCCTTTCAGGCAGCATGTGCCTTCTCCGCGCCTCTCAGAAGGAATCCTTACAACTACATCCAACCCCTGGCGAATGGTGAAGCATTGTTCGAGCTGGGGAACAAATCGTACATCGGCAACGTTGTGAATCCCAAGGCTGTTGCGACCGTCAACATCTCTTCAGCGGCGGCTACAAATGAAGGCAGCGTGCCGTTGACCGTCATCAACACCGAAGCTTCCTTGATCACCGGAGACGTGCTCCAAAGTGTGGTCGCAAGTTACCTCCAGGGAGACGATGTCTTTTCAGAAGATTTCCTCGACGCTGTCCTGATTTATTCGTCGGCGGCGAATGCAACTCTGGATGCATCAGCAATTACATATCTGCAGTCGTATGATGTCGGCAAGGTCTTCATCAGTGGCAGCTTCCAGTCAAGCGGTACGGCGAGCCAGTCAACATTTCAAACCGCAGCGCCTCCCGCTGGACCGTACCTTGCAACCATCAAGTCTGGGAAGATAGAGCTCGCCACGGTCTATCTGCTGTATGCGGACTCGTACCGAGACTTCTTGTACGGGACGTACAACTCCAACGATGGCAACGACACATACGTTGCTATCCCAGCTTACCTGGCAAGGTACTGGAACCCCATGATCCCGGTCCCTTCGCGGATATATAGCTGGGGAGACAGCAGGCCCTTAGCGGGAGAGCGTGTTGCTGTCAAAGATCTGTATGACATCAAGGGCTTGCAAACCTCTGGCGGTAGTCAGGCATGGGCGTACGTCACCCCCCTGGCTGACGGCACAGCTCCGTCAGTCCAGAAACTCATCGACCTCGGGGCTGTTATCGTCGGAAAATATAAGCTTGCCCAATTCGCCTCTGGTGCAGATCCGTGGCAATGGCAGGACGAACATTATCCTTTTAACCCAAGAGGGGATGGCTGGTTGACGTGCTCGGCCTCTTCGTCCGGTGGAGGGTGCTCGGTAGCGGCGTACGACTGGCTTGACTATGCAATTGGATCCGACACAGGCTCCTCAATGAGGCGGCCCGCAGCAGTGAGTGGCGTTTATGGGTAAGTCAGAATCGTTGGCTTCGTATTCAGGCGGCTGACCAGGTGAAGCCAACGCCCCAGCCAAGGATTGATGACTCTTGAACGCGTGATGCCTCTTGGAGGTGCTACCGACACTGCCGGTGTGTTCTGTCGTGACCCGTACAAGTGGATCAAATTCTCGAAAGCATGGTAAGGAAGTTGCCCTCTTATCAAGCACAATACTGATGAGGGCAAGGTACACGCCGGACACATACCAAAGTCCAAACCTGACCGGGCTCTCACCGTTGGTGGTGCCCGACACCAATGCGTTTCCAAAACGTATTCTTTATCCGGTCGAATACCTACCTTTGAACAACTCAGCCGCAGAAGTTGTACTTCAACATTTCATCAGCAACATGAGTTCCTTGTTCGGTATGACAGTGGAGAAGTTCAACTTTACCGCGACTGTGCAGAACGCGACGGATCCCCAAGTCAACAACCTGACATACCTTTCCTCAAGACCTTTGGGGGTCATCAACGCCTGGACTCAATGGGACCAAGTTGGCAAACCGCTCCTTACCAAATGGGCAGAGCTTTTTGATGGACGATTCCCTCCCATCGATCCTGCTCGACGGCCTGGCTGGGTGAACTTCAACGAGACCATCAACAACGCCGTCACGTACCAAAATGCGTTGCAGGCCAAGAACCTTGCTGTGGAATGGTATGAACAGAATCTGCAATTTAGCACAGCCGACTCCTGCTCCGAGTCTGTCATGCTGTATGACATTGGGCCAGGAGGCTTCCCTTCTTTTCGCGAGCAAGTGTTGAATGAATCACCCGCTGCTTCGTACCTGGCCGTCAAACCACCAACTGCAAAGATCACGGGCGCCAACATTTGCCCCATTTATGGCTGCGCGGACTTTACAATCCCCATCGGCCAGGTCCCATATTTCAGCAACGTCACATACCATGAAGAGATGGTGCCCGTAACAATCAACATAGTGGTGAAGCGCGGGTGTGACTTTGTGCTCTTGAACATGATTGAAAAGATGGCGGATGCCGGCATCTTGAAAACGGTGAAGACCGGTCGCACTGCGTTCTGAAGGAATGGAACTGGCTAGAGAGCTTTGCCGGTCATGTATTGTACATAATCTATCTCCTGCTGGTACGATGGTTGCCGCTCAAGGGAGATAATCCGGCATTGCTGCAAGGTGAGCACGGTATGCGACCAATTCTCAGGAAGCCACTGGCGAAGTTGCTTAGGTACTCAGCGGTAAAGAAGTAGGTCATATTCACTATTCCTTATAAGTTCGCCGTTGTTATCTAGATTATAGGGAGTTAGAAGCTTTAATTTAATTAGGTCTAGATACATAAGCTAACTATATAGTGGGTAGCTAGACATTAAATTAAGGAGGGTAGTATTAGGAACCGAGTTTTAATAGGTATATAAGCTAAGAGGTCTAAGTCCTAGGCACGGATTACTAGGATATTTAGTCTTTTTAAGCTAACCTCTAGGGGCTAGGACCTCTCCTTAATAGGTAGGAGGCTAGCTATTATAATAAGGGAGATAAAGTTTATATTTTTTTAATTAGTTATATATAACTATATAAATTATATAGACGTTCTAATTAACTATAGACTTAGCGCTAACTACTACCCCCTTTAGTATAAAGGGAGATAGTATACTTACTTAATTTAATATATAATATACTAGATAAATAATTAAATAGTATTACTTTAAGAATAGTACTATCCCTTTATAATATAGTATATATTTTATATTAAAGATAATACTTACCGCTATATAATCCTTTACTTAAAGGTTTTAAAGCCTATCTCTAGTTTATTAGTACCTTTAATAAGAATATTTATTAAAATATTTAGAACTATATTAAGATAAGTATCTTTATACGCGGCGAGATAATAGCGAAAAAGAAATAATAATTAAAATAATAAAATAATAGAGAAATAGTATAATAAAAAGCTTATAATATTATAATAATACGAATTAATAAAATTAAACTAAATTAAACTAAACTAAGAACGCTTAACTATTTAATAATTTATCTATCTACTTACTTAACTACTTAATTAAGGACTAACTAAACTAACTACTTAATTAATTACTAACTAACTAGAAGAAGCTAGCTATATATATAAGACCGCTATATAAAGAGCTATTTAAATTACTAGTTAAGTAAGTTCGTTCTATTATATAGGATATAGATTATAACTATATTAGCTATATAAGGAAACCGCTACTTAAGGTATTCTTTTAAAAGTCTTAACTATATATATTAATTATTAATATATAAAGTAGATATTAATAACGAAATAACTATCTAAATAACTAAAAACTTAAGAGAGAAATAATTATTATTTAATAATAAAGGGGACTACTAATCTAAATATCTCTTAATCTTAATCTTAATCTTAATCTTAATCTTAATCTTAATTCTAGGTCTTTACTTCACCTTAGGATTAGACTACTACCTATATAAATCTCGCTAATAATACTTTTAATTACTTCCTTTACCCTTTAGAATACCCTACCTCGAAGAGAGCATCTTTATACCTCGTCGTCATCGCGTTATTACCGTCGTAAAACTTCGTAGGATTATATAAGCAGGTCTTGGCACTACTAGCTATAATTCGGCATATATATATACCGAACTAGCTATTCATTTCACTATATATATATACCGAACTAGCTATTTATTTCACTATATATATATACCGAACTAGCTATTTATTTCACTATATATATAT